>JAZGLO010000052.1:0-322265 GCA_036873155.1 Biomphalaria sudanica | reverse complement strand
AGTACCCTTTGTTTGGTAAGTAGACAACTTATGTCAGTTGTAAAGACGTTAGCTAAATGTGTGTGTTTATGTGAGGGAATGGACCATGTGTGGTGAACGTGTGTGTAAAGGGAAATGGATCATATATATTATATTTTGATGGTGCCTTGAGAGAGAAAGATGCTCATGGCTGATGTCATTTGATAGTAGCTGTCACTGGATATGTGCTGTCATTGATGTTTATTATTGTGAGTCTATGATTTTTGGATAATTGCTTTAGTCTTTAAATACACTAGTTTTTTTGTTATAAAAGCGGTGTTGAATATAAATTTAATTTTTATAGCATACTCTACAACTCTTTAATTCTGACTTTATTGCGTCAGTACAACTGGTTTTACATTGGTATTGATGGTCGACTACTAGTCTAGATCTGTACACCTGGTTTTACATTGGTAATACATGGACCACTATTAGATCTGTGGAAACTACAATGTAACACATTGTCGTCTGTTCGTGATTCAGTGGAGCGTTAAGCAAGCATGTAGCTCTCAGGTTAATCTATGACCTGCGGGACAAATATGTCCTACCGAGTAGTATCAGGTGGGCTTTGTCTGTGGACATATGAGGAAAACACACACTCACACACCTATCAGTTGAGATTGAAGCAAAATAGATCTTGTAGCACCTATGGAAAACTTAGTTTGATTTGAAGTTTACAACCCTTGTCGGCAACCACAGACTTGTTATTCACGTATGTTTGCATTTTTTGGCTGCTTGGTCGTGGGTATGCGCGCTGGACTGTCGTTCGGTCGTCTCCATAGTCCTGGGTTCATACCCTGCCAGGGACGGAGTTAAGGGGGGCTATTCGGGGCTACTGCCCCGGGAACAACCAGAATAGAAATTTTTGTTTCAAAATCATAGAATTTCGACAGGTCATAAATTTTTTTAACATTTTTTTTTCCTTTCTATGGCTAATACGTTAACTTTTAATACTTAGCCACACTGCCGTAGTTAATATTTTAACTCTTAATACTTAGTCACACTGCCGTAGTTAATACTTTAACTCTTAATACTTAGCCACACTGCCGTGGTTAATACTTATATCTGAATACTTAGTCACACTGCCGTAGTTAATAATTTAACTTTTAATACTTAGCCACACTGCCGTAGTTAATACTTTAACTTTTAATACTTAGCCACACTGCCGTAGTTAATACTTTAACTCTTAATACTTAGCCACACTGCCGTAGTTAATACTTTAACTCTTAATACTTAGTCACACTGCCGTAGTTAATACTTTAATTCTTAATACTAAGCCACACTGCCGTAGTAAATACTTTAACTTTTAATATTTATCCACACTGTCGTGGTTAATACTTTAACTTTTAATATTTATCCACACTGTCGTGGTTAATACTTTCACTCTTTATACTTAGCCACACTGTCGTGGTTAGGCCCATATATAATTGCAGTTCGGGATCGATGGTCTTACTCTCTACAAATTCAAAAATAGACAAATTAGTTGTACACAACTATGCATATTAAATTATTTTGTTTATAAAGGATGAAATGGTATCAAATGTACAACTACTCCTTTTTTTGCTCCAACATTGGCCTGCTTTTAGTGTTATGGACATAAAGATAAGAGAGTCGAGAACCATGTCTGTATAGTATGGCTTTAATACACTGAATGACTACACAACACACATTTCGTGAACACATTCTCACGGACGAGTTACAAGCACATGTAAACATAAGAACGACAACCGATACAGAATATAATTTTCATAGCATAAGCATTTGTATTCATAACTGGGTTTTTATTCAAACTTTCCAAAAAGTGTAGGGGCCTCCACAAAAGTCCTAGGGCTTCCACTTACATAAATCCGGCCCTGAGGGAATATCCGAAACATCTAAAACATTTTACAAACATTTTACAATAGACCTATCTGCGAAACAGTAGAGACATTAACTTAGTTCAGTGTTTCCCAAACTGTGTTAGTACAGTGTTTCCCATACTGTGTTTCGCAACTAAGTCAATGTCTACAAACACTACACACAAACACCACACCAGATTTTAGAATTTTTCAGACCAATATGACCAATATCGCGCGTTCGCGCCTGATATCAAAAAGTTATGATCTTCGAGTGCACAATATCATCAATGTTAATCAACATAATTTTTTCATGTTTTTGTATTTATTGTATTGTAGGCCTAGTTATATACTTGAAAATAAATAATAAAGCTAACTTTAGAATATGGTTAAAATATAGTGATTCTATTTAAATAGGTAGGAAATAATCCAACCTTAAAAAAGAAGCCAAGTGTTCCGCTAAAATCTGCACTTGTACGAAGTGTTCTGTTACAGAATACGTTTGGGAATCTCTGACTGAGTAGCCTACATTAACTCTGAAACATGGGAAACATTTTATAATAGATCTACCAGTGAAAGGGTGGCTGATTGGTTAAGTGATTCACTTGGGGTCCTGGGTTCGAATCTTGGTGAATACTTGGATTTCGGATTTCTAATGGGTACCTAACTTTGGGGAAAGTAAAGGCGGTTGGTCGTTGTGCTGGCCACATGGCCCCTGCTCGTTAACCGTTGGCCAAAGAAGCATATGACCTTAACATCATCTGCCCTATATGTCGCAAGGTCTGCAAGGGGAACTACCAGCGAAACACCAAAGGCATTAACTTAGTGATTAGTATACATATGTGTATGCATAGTGAAATTCACTAAATATGATCACTTCTCTATAACTTAACTGGGAGATAATTCTCTGACTTGTACTTTGTGTTTAAATCATTAATTACCAATAACCCTCTGATAAATATTTTGTATATGTCTTTCTTAAACAGTTGCTAATGATAATTTACTCATTTTCATAACAATACGACCAACTAGTCGGCCTTGAGAACAGTAGTCCAACGACCTTTTCCACACTCTTTCCTTTGTAGTCAAGTTTAACATTAACAAAACTTGACACCAGACACTTTTTCTGAGGAAAAAAACAGTGATGTCATACAACCCACCCCATTCTTCCATCCCGTGCACCCTCAACCCAGTGGCTTACTTCCCTTTTACGGTATTTGGCTTAAATCTTCCCAATAAAAAAAACTAAATTTCAAAGCTGCCGATGTTGCAGTATACAATTTAAAAAAAACAACAACAACTTGACAGCATTAAAACCTCTAATAACATTGTGAACTATAGTCAACTTTCTCTCCAGGTTTCGTATTTACGAAAGAAAAAAAAAACTTGTTATACAGTCTCCGCAGTATTAAATTTTGTGTCAGAAAAAAATAATCTGTTGTATATTGACTTTAAGGCTACTATGTGTGTTTTCTATCGAATGAACGGATACATTTTTTTTGGAGTCTCTCGGATTATTTCATGTGTAGCTTTGGCAGTCTCTGTTTTTATATTTCATGTAAGTACGGCTCTTTGTTTCAGTGCTAACAGGCTAAATGTCATCTATCTTATCTTATATAATATAGACGTTACTTCAAAAAAGAAGATGATTACGTCCTACACGTCATGCATTCAGTCATGCATATTAACCAATGACTTAAATTCTGCCAAGTCACTGGTTTTCCTTGCTAGCTCAGGCAACCCATTCCATGCTCTAATAGCGCTAGGGAAGAAGGAGTATTTGTACAAATTTGTCCTAGCATATGGGATGAGGAATGTGCCTTTATCTTTGTGTCTTTCAGAGTATTTTATTAGATTTTGTTTTTGTATTTGAAGATTATGGTACAGTGTTTTATGTATGGTTGTTACTTTACTTTTGAGTCTTCTATCCTCAAGGCTTTCTAAATTTAGTGATTTTACTAAATGTGTTACTCTAGTCAAATGTGAATATTCGTTTGTTATAAATCTCACTGCTCTATTTTGTGTCTGTTCCAGTTTCTTAATGTTTTCTTGAGAATGCATATTCTATTATTGGCCTAACCAAGGTTAAATAACATTTTAGTTTTATGTTCTTATTTGATTTATATCTAGTAGCATATTAACAGACACAGACTGATTTAATGTCATCTAGTAGTGGCAGACATATTAAATGTCATCTAGTGGTGGCAGACTGATTTAACGTCATCTAATAGTAGCAGACTGATTTAATGTCATGTTGTAGTAATGTCATCTAGAAGTGGCAGACGTATTAAATGTCACCTCGAAGTGGCTGACGGATTTAATGTCATCTAGTAAAGTTTAACATTATATATATATATATATATATATATATATATGTGTGTGTATGCATTACTATGTATATATATGTATATATATATATATATGGTTCGTCCTTCGTGGTTTGATGGTGACCAACTTTGTCCCACAGGGGGCTGAGGACTTTGCATGGCATTTTTGTGTGTGCTTTCTCCTGTGACGTGAGGCTTTATGGGTCCGAAATGTTCGGTAGCACGCTGGGCAAAGCTATTGCAGCTGTGTAAGTTGCCTTGATGTTTCTTCTCTGGCGCTTTTCTCAAACCAAGGCTGTTTTCTTGTCCTCTGCCAATGGGCGCCAGTTTTCTGAGTTCGACGCCCTGATGCTCTGCTATTGACTTCCGTCTTCCAGGTGGCCGAGTGCATGTTGAAACTAGCTGGTCCACTGGAAGACAAAAAGGAAGACAAACCTTACAAAATGAAGACAAAACAAGACAAAGTTAACTTTACAAAAAAAAAGCTTGCATTGTATTTCATGAAATATGTCAGTAAATCCTAGACTTATGAAACGAATATATTAAGTAAGCCCTTTCTCATTTTATACACGAAGTAACTTTTCGCAGTATTCAACCTCCTCAACGTTTTATGCCCGAAAATGAAAAAAAACAAAAAAACATTCTGAGTTATCTGAACTACAAACAGTTTTGACTTTACAAAATAAAAGGTTCATGAACATTTTGTTGTGTTATAAGTGAACCACAAGATTTGAAAGATGAAATTCAATTGGTTGATTAAAAAATGGTATAGAATTCAAGAACAAAGTGAAAGCGGGAGGACATTGACACATTTTAGACCAATGCCTTCGGGATTCAAGAAACAAACCCAAAAGTTTTTGCGGAACGTCTGGTAACCCAATGATGACGTTTCTGAGTTTCTCAGGGAGGAAGTCTGTCACTATAGGAAATCTTTATCTGTAAGATGTCTGGGTCAGAGATGGCTGAGGCGGATTTTGGGAGTCAGTTACATAGATCGGGTCTCAAACAAGGAAATCCTATGCCGAACTGGGAGTCAAACACTTAGTGAGGTTGTGACTGAGCGTCGCATGAGGTTTGCGGGACATGTTCTACGTCAAAATGAATTACGCACACCAAGAGTTGCGATAACATGAAAGCCAATACGAGGAAAGCGCAAACAGGGACGTCCTCGTATTACTTGGCGACACAACTTCATGGAGGAACAGTGGACACCAGGTGGGAGGAGGCTTCAGACATTGCCAGTGACAGATCTTTATGGAGACAGATTGCCGTCCAATGCGCCGAACGACCTAAGTCTAAGTAATTAAGTAAGTCTGGGTCTTTATTAATAATCATTGGACTCCATTCCTCCCCCCCCCTCCTGAATCTCTTCTCTGTACGTAATTTAAGCAAATAATTTGAGCTTATCAATTGTTTTTAGACAATACTTTTTGGACTCGGCTATGAGAAAGAGTAACGAGAATTGACTAACTAAAAAAAAAAGGAACTCGAGTTCAAAGATCTGTTGTACGCCTTCTATGAAATACAAAAGAAAGTTTTCTATTCGTTGACATATAGAGGACAAAATATAGGCCTTAATAAGCTTATAAACTGCCATATTTAATAACAGTATAAATTGTTTTTAAAAAAAGAGAAACACCACCAGCCCTCTCTGCTCGACCCCTATCACCATTTTGTTTTAATTCATTGCTAAAAAAAAAAGGGGGGGGGGAGAGATCGGCCTTACCTCTCTCCCCTCTGACTCTGAGACTTAGTGACCAGACGTTGTTTACCTCCCTTGTTAAAGACTCGTTATGATCGGGACTTACTTCACACTGAGACACACACCAGCAGAAGTTAGTGAAATGGTTGACTTTGGAGTTTTTTTTTGTTTTTTTTTTTGGGGGGGGGGGGAGTCAGTTGACTTCAAGGAGTTACTTCTTGAAACTTTAGACGCTTGCTGCTACAGAAACAATTCCTAGACCATTAAAGAAAAACAACTCCAATTCAGTTTCTGGTTCAGTGGTTTCAGTAGTGTATTTGAAACCCACCATCTATTGTCAAGCAACTTTTACCGCAATACTGAATGTACTGCACATTTATATATATTTATATATGTATATATATACATGTCTGCTCTGTGGTACCGCAATGTAAAGAATTGTATATTAATGACTTATTTTGTTTTTGATCTTGTTATAAACCTAATAAAGAAAACACTGCCCTATATATTTAACAAGCTGTTGAGTAAGAATATGAACAAACTTCTTAATCATGCACACACACTTATTTGTGGCAAGTTTGTTTTTTTTCTGTTCTATAACATTTTCATTTGATAAAAGTCGATAGTCATTGGTAGCAATGAACAGATTTACGCCGTATTTGTTGTTGTTGGGGGGGGGGGGGGGAGTTCAAGAGATGTAAGGAAACGTGTTGGACAGAAACAAAGATCTATAGCCTTTACAAGAAATTTGCTTTTTTTTTTTATTAGGGGTACTTGCCCAGGTAGGGTTTTCCTTTTCCGTAACGACTATGTAGATTTACTTGAGTGTCAATGGATTGTTCTAAACATTTTCTCGAACTGTACTATATTTTAGCGTTCCAGTCCAACTCGGTATTGATGCTGTTACAATTCTGTTCTTTAGTGACTACAGTAATCGTACCACTGAATTATACTGTCATCATATAGGCCTATGTTTAACTAAAACATAATCACTGCCATAAATTATTTTTTAATGACCGATGGCTGAGTGGTAAAGCGCTTGGCTACCGAATTGAGGGGTCCCCGGATTCGAATCCTGGTGAAGACTGGGATTTTTTTTATTTCAGGATCTTTAGGGAGCCTACATGAAAGTAAAGTAAAGGAGATTGGTCGTTGTACTGGCCACATGACACCATCGCTAACCATATGCCACAGAAACAGATGACATTTACGTCATCTGCCCATTAGATCGCAAGGTCTGACAGGGGAACGTGTACTTTGATATACCAGAGTAGTAGTGTTTAGGTTTGTTCGTCTGTGACACTAGGACAAGCCGCCATTTGTGAGAAGTGCACATTTAGACAAGTATATGGTCTATGACTAATCCTACATCAATTTTCCAGCCATGTAATAGATCTCTAGGCAGAGCCTGTACAGTAGACACTATTGCCTAGCTGCTCTAGTCGACAGTCACAAGTGTCAATAGTTTGTTGTCTGACTACTGCCTCTTGAGACCCAGCTGTCGTACACGATGTGTGTCTAGTCATTGTTTTCATTGGAAACTCTCCTCCCCTTCTTGGCCCAAATAGATCTACCACATCTTGCCATCTGGACAAATAGCTTCACTTTGTGTGTGTGTGTGTGTGTGTGATGTATCTCTTCGTGAACATTGGCTTTGGGCAGTTTTGTTTGGTTTTGGGCAGTTTTTACGTTGTTTCGACACGATCTTAATCTTCATTTGACCGAGTTTCAAATATTTATGGAAGAGGGAGATTAAGTGAACAACTCCTTAAAGCTGTTTAGAAAGATCTACCAGCATATTGTCTTGTTTGTTTGGCCTGAGTCGGAAGAAATCAACGCTCCAAAATCTGAACAAGCTTTTTGTGACGTTGTCTTCCATAGTTTTAAACGGAAGGTTGTCTGGAACTGCGAATGTGATTGCTTAATGAAGAAATAAAAAATCTCAAATTTCAATATATATATATATATATATATATATATATATATATATATATATATATATATATATATATATATATATATATATATATATATATATATATATATATATATATAACATAGTCACTACCTATATATTATATAGGCCTATATATTTATTTATGAATTTGCTATGCTTAGTCTTTTTGGAGCTCTATTGGTTATCACATTGAACGTAATGTTGTGATAATGACAGGATCTTCGTTCAAATCCAGGCTTATAGTCCGGTGCGAGCACAGTGTGTGGATGGACACCACTGATAGTTTGATTAGCTAGAGCCGGTAACGTAATCATGTCCAATATTGACCCCCTTACGTGTGTTCATTTTTTTTCCCTTTTGATTTGAACTACTGTGGAGGAGGGGTGCGGGCAGGTGTGCGCCTTAAGGGGGTGAACTAACCACGTGAAATCATTGTGCCGGTCACCATGGGTGGACACTGGACAATAGTCAACCCTGACCGCGTCACGCCTCGGTGATTCTCAACACATCGGTAGTAAGTGCCGACCTGCACGTTCCGTGGTTTGGTGTATTTGGAAGCTGTGACTTGCTACTGAAACTTGAGCCTTTGTTGTCTAGTGGATTGCACGATGACTCTGAGATTGGTTTCCATACTCGTCTGCTTTATGTTCTATTTATCGAATGTGTGATTTCATGGATTAACATCCATGGATTAAAGTTTCGTTATTATTGAGTTACTTAAAGGTATACTAGAATGACGTCTAGATCATTGTTGATTGGACTTCAACTTGTCACTGTCACAACAACACATGTGTTAGAAAATCTTCTGCATGTTTCAAAATAGTTTGATATTTGGCTTTAAGAGTATTCAGTGAAATGTCTACTATGTGGATTTCGCTGGCGTGTCTTAATAAACTTGATAGTGTGAGACTAGACTAGTGATAGTAATCATTTCGTTGTTCCAGTAGGCCTACTATAGAATAGTCTAGTACACCGCAACAGTTGCCATAATTGAAAAGATGGCCAAAAAATCTCTAAAACATGCTCTCAGTCTGCCTTCTCTCAACTTTTTGAACAATTTCCAAGAAAACAAAAGTCACCTCAGCAAAAGTAAGTATAAATCTCTAGCCTTTAGAATCTAGCCTCTCTAGCCCTATACATGCCTATTATCATAGCGATCATCAGGATTTGTCTATGTTTATGTACAAACAACTCTCTAGTTAGCAGAATGGTTTAAATGACTTTGTGTGTGTTTAAGTTGGAATGTGCATAATAGACATTTAATAAGAGAGTACGGTAGACTTAAAGGTCAAAATGTCTAGTACCGGTACGGTACATTTAAAAATAACGAAGCCGAATCAAGTTTTGCCCTTTTTTAAGTGTTATTCGCCTTCTTCTTTTGAGAGTCATACGAATTTTTAATTATTGAAAAAATCCAGTTGAAGTTTCAAGACATTGGTCCATTGAAGATATTATGTAGATTCTAGTGTAAAGTGGGTCCTATATAGCTTTACATAAAACTCTATAAATTGGATCAATGTATAAACATTTAAAACTTTCACGCCCGCCCCCCTCAAATGTAGAGATTTATATCTAGTTTAGATGTCATATCCAATGGCCTTTAATGGCTTTAAATCTCGTCATCATCCCTTATCATGTTTTTAAAAAAAATCAGTTTAACACAGCACACTTTAATATTTCATAAGAATAAAAAGTTTTAAATGATTGATAAGCTATAAGCTGATTACCAAATATACAACAAGATCTACTATCTGCACTATGATAGCAGGACATTATTAGTGTGATGATGATAATTATAGATATAGAATAAAGATGGCAATTTATTGCATGAAACTTTGCTATGTTCATTTTGCTGAAGTTTTCACGTTTGCACATAGCTGGTAATAGAAAGTCTTCATGTATTTGTCATTCTATTTTCACATTAGTTTATCAATGTTTTGATGTGATATATTCCTTTTAGAATAAGCCTTGTATGTGTTACAAAATATTTGCTAGAAACATTGCTTGACAGAAGGAAAAAAAATATATAAAGATTATTAATGATACATTTTTTTTCTTTATTTCCTTTTAAACAATTCTGTTTAAAATTATTAACATTTCTGTTCTTTGTTAGGTCATGAAACACCATTTTCTGTTCTTTGTTAGGTCATGAAACACCATTTTCTATCAAATTCAATCAACTTCATGAAACATCCAAGACAAAAACTAGAGATGACAGACTGAGAACATCCTCTAGTGCATCCTTCATAACAGAAGAAAATCCAAAATGTGAATTTTTCATCAAGCAAAAGAAGAGTCAGAAAAAATATTTCGGCAAGTCCTACATAGTTGATATCATTGTTGGTCTGTCAATACATTAGGAATGGCATTTAGCCCATTTTTTTAGGCTCTCTCGCTGTAGTATTTTGTCTATAAATTGTGTTGAAAGCAATTCCTACTTCTACTTATAAATTCTTTACGAATAACTTTTCACAAATATTGATCTTACTTGTTCTGAACATTTTGTTCTCTACAGATAATACGTTTCAAAAATCCATGAAGAAAACTCGAAGATCCCCAAACTTTATCAACAATTTTTTGAAACGACTCCGTCCAGCTCAACCATCAGTCTTTGGACAGACATTGGATAATATATGTGATGAGAATCACAACCCTCCTGATGCTATTATTGTAAGTACACTATAAGCTTTACTGTATACCCTACATTATTTGTATTTTTTAAGTATTCTAAGATATGCTGTATACCCTGCATTATTTGTTGTAAGTATTCTAGGGTTTGCATAATTGTTGTTGCCTTGTTGCTCTTCCCCTCCGTGAGTTAATGGTAATTTATTTGTTGTTTTTAATTAAGTTTTTGACTTAGAGATGTGGCCCTAAATACCATTTAGCTGCTATTAAGTCAGGAAGAAAATGGTACACATTTAATTCAATTACAGCTTTTAATCAAAATTATTGCTACTCATGGTTTTACAAAAAAAATAATTTTTTTTTGGCTTTAGTATGGTCATCATTTAAATCAGTGAGAGAAAGCTTAAACTCAAATAAATTAATTAATTTTTTTAAAATACTAGCTAATACCCATGCTACACTAAGGTTGAAGTTGTTCTATATAGAAATATGTTTATTTTGCACAGAACACTCTTAAACCCATCAATAAATTGGCCTGCAATGCTCCCCCACCTCCAACACATTTTTTTCTAGCCCTCAAATTCTATGTCCTTTTTTTTGTTGTCTCTTTCATCTATAAACAAAGCCCCTGTAACACCGGCTATTATAGAGTATGCACAAACACTCCCATTAGTTGTAGACTTCCTTCTCCCTATTCTATAGGCCCCCCCCCCCCAATATTTTCAAATGAAATGCCCCTCCCTCAACAAAACACTTATTGGCCATTGTATCTTCTAGTGAAACAGTGTTGAATTCTAAACTGGCATAACTATACTTGATACCCATTTGGTTTATGTGTATA
The DNA here is from genome assembly GCA_036873155.1 of Biomphalaria sudanica. Classification (NCBI taxonomy): domain Eukaryota; kingdom Metazoa; phylum Mollusca; class Gastropoda; family Planorbidae; genus Biomphalaria; species Biomphalaria sudanica. The sequence continues at coordinate 310,957 of JAZGLO010000052.1, read as the reverse complement.
TTGCCTGGAATACTTTTAAATCCATCAATAAAATGGCCCACAATACATTTTGAACACAACTAACACAATTTTCTAGCCTTCAAATTCTGTCTCCTTTATTTTTCACTCTTTCATCCTTTTTTATCTTTCAAATGAAAGACTATTAAAACACTATTTGAAACAAAGCGTATGCTCCTAGCATATAATAGTGCACCTGCACTACACACATTTGTTACCTGTAAATAGTAGAAGTACTTAACTGAACTGATAAATATTTTTGTTCATGCCACAAAACAGCTTGAAAGAAGAAGCATCACCAGTCTCAACTTAGTCTACTCTTTACATATTAATTTTGTCAGTCTTAGATCTAGACCTTGAGAGATAACTTGTTTAGAAGAATCCATCTTCACAAACAGTATGATACACCATCTCCTCAAAACAAACATACACAGTCGCACTTTAAATAGGCCCTTATATTCACTGTGACAATTTTAGGACTTCAAATTTTTTATTTATAATAGAGGCCTACTGGTAGACCTAGATGTAGACGTTTTAAAATTGTGCTACACATTAAAGTTAACTATAGTAGGCCTATATACATTTCAAGTTGTAGAGGTTTTCTCCATACACATATACACACACACGCTTTCATACAGATATGTAAAAACACATTTGATAATTACACAGATCTAAGGATCAATCCTCAAATTCACTCTGATAATTATCTACAGCTAAAGAAGAATTAGATTTAAGATCTTTGAAGAAATATACATACATTTTAATTTACTCACCAAAAAAAGTTTTAATACATGCTGTCGATAGACAAGGGACAGTACTGCTAGTTCACGCAAATATGATTAGTATTATGGTCATGTGAGAGAGACAGTGTGTAAGAAAGGACAGTTGAGTCCATGACAGCAAGGCAATAAGGATGATGTGATACCGTGAGTCCTCGAAAATGTAGCTGTACGAGCTAGAAAGACTTGTAATGTTTAGTTAGGCAGTTCTGTTAAGTTCAAGAAAGCATTTGAAGTTAGTGTAGCCAATTGTGTTGAATTGGCTGTCGATGTATTTATAATTAAAACGCCATTGTTTATTGAAGCTTTTGCTGTCAAGTTCTTGTGTTAGATGTGCTGTGTTATGTTTAGCTGTGTTTACAGAAGGCCTGATAGAGAAGATTGTAACTATATATATGTATATATATATTTATACACATATATATATATATATATATATATATTATAAAGTAGAAAGTAAGATGTATGTATGTATGTTTCGAATAGAAATCGAAAAGGGTTAAACAATCTTGATAAAACTTGACTGAAATGTTCCTTGGGTGCTAACTTAGACTGTAGTGTATGTATTGTAGCCCTAAATCAAACTTAAGACCCTCAAAAAAAAATGTGACCAACTCTATGAAAGCATTATAACTTCATCAATCTAGGCCATATTTACATGAGAAAAGATCAAAATGGTCTGAATCTAGATCTAATTTTAAGAACTACACTTTGCGCAGATAGTTTTTTACTTTGACGCATGAAAATACAAAAGATAGTCTATTGATTTCATTATGTAATAAAATTAACCTTCAATTTTGTGTTTCAAAAACATTTTACATAAATTCGTTCCATATATCTGCGAATTCAGACGTCCTGACTTACTTCATAATCCCTTTCATTTTACAAATCGGGTAAATCCATTTTAATTGTACTTTATGTCCTGTTCATCTATCGCTCCTTTCATTTTTAATAGATACGAATGTATAGGCTTCGGGTAAACCCATTTTCGCAAAACTTTTATTTTCGTAGCGAAAGAGAAAAACTTGAAAGGATCATTAGCTAAGTTTAACATACATCTAAATCCAATCCACTAGATTAGTAAACACAAACTAAGGCCCCCAGGCTGCGGGTAATGTCAAACTAGTGTATATATATATGCTTTTTAACAATCTTTTACCGTAATTAATTATCTAATCCTTTTTATTTTTCTTAGAAACTGATGATTTGGATTTATCAATATGGACCTTCTAAAGTTGGAATTCTTCGCCGTGGAAACAATGCCTCTATAGGCAAAGAACTTCGTGAAAAAATTGACAATGGAATACCATTTGAGCTAGATGATAGTCTGACTCCCACAGCTGCATCAGTATTTAAGGTGCTCAGAAATACATTCTTCATCAGCTAGTTTTGGTTGTTATGACTTCATTTTTAGGGAACAGTTTAATGTTTCCTGTTTTCTACTCTACTACTAAGTTTAACTCTGTTGCACTTAAAAAATTCTCATCCATAGTTATTTTGTGCTTACAGGAGTTTATTCGGCATATCCCAGAAGGACTTATGCTTAAAGAACTGCACACAGAATGGATAAAGATAAAGATTGATGACCCAGATAATGAAAAAATTCAACAAATAAAAAAGTAAATAAAAACAGTTATTTTTCAAAATGTAATGTAAAATAGGTTGTTTTTGCAAAGCTTAGGCTTAGGCTTAGAAACATAAAATGGCCAGTTATATTAGCTCAGTTTTTCCCTACTGGAGTAACAACATTCATTTGCTCACTTCTACCCCTCTAAAGCTTCAACCATCAAGTCTCTCCTTAGTATAACCTACACTGTATTACTTATAAGAACAACAGCTCATCACTTTTTACTGGCACAGGCTGCAAAGAGACGAAGTTGGGCAGCAAAACCCTGGCAATATAAAAAAAAAAAATAGTAATTTGTCCTTAACTATTGAACCACCTTGCTGAGTTAGTGATGTGAGGTTAACCACAGGAGAAAATTATTTTTTACAATGTTTAGGCTAAAATAATATTTTCAATTTGTCTTTAATTTACACAGCAATACTTATGTTGTTTCTTTTTGTGTGTTTTTTTTTTAAATAAGGGTGTTGGACCAATTGCCACCTGCTCATTTTAATCTACTGAAGATGACAATGTGTTTACTTCAACATTTAGCCAAGCATAGTTCATTTACTCAGATGGGACCAAGCAATCTAGCCACATGTATTGCACCATCATTTTTTTCTCATGGTGCCAGTGAGGGTCGGAAGAGCAAAAAAGAACATGAAAATCTGGAAAAAACTTTCCATGAAATCACACAATTTTTGACACCTCTCATCACCTTTATGATCAACAAACATTTGGAAATCTTTGGAGAGGATGTTCTGACAATGTTTGACAAATATGGCTGTAAGAAGTCTCCTGTGGTGCATATCACAGAAGACAAAAGTCCACTTCATTCTTCACAAATAGCAGAACAAGAAGAGGAAAGTTTTGATGATGAGGACATAAACAATGAAACTAAATTAAAAGTTAAGGAAAGGCCAGGTTTTCCAGATTCTAATTCTGGCACAGACTCTGACAGTCTTCACAGTGTCTTAAATTTACCTACAGACACTCGCAGTAAGTTTTAGCCTAGATCCTAGTTTAGTTTATCTTATCTTTCAATTGAAAGTTTTAACAAATTAACAATTTTACTCATTCAACCCTAATAAATGATGGTAACTTATTAAGAAGCTTACTATTTTACTTGTGGAAATGTTATACCGGTACTAAAGTCATTGGTTTCTAATTGTACTTTTCAATTATAGCCTTATAGCATTGGAAAAAAACAAACAACTAATTACTACATCATTAGTGCATGGAATGTGTTGCCTGAATCAGCCAGGAAAACCAATGACTTAGCAAGATCAAGTCTCTAATTAACAGGACTAGAATAACAATATTATTATTATTATTATAGCTTTTATATAGTGCTACTTTCATGCTTATAGCATGCTCAGAGCGCTTTTGGTCCAATCTCATTTGTGGGGGGGAGAGAGTATCTAGGAGTTGGTTTTCTGTGCTGCCTTTAGGCGCTCAGTAAACACAACTCTGACTGAGACAGGTGTCGAACCTCGAGCCCCCTTCTAGGTAGCCAAGCCAAGTTCAAGCGCACTTGGCCTCTCGACCACACTTGTGTATGGATTAATTTTCATCTCTTTTGAAGGAAAATCTGTCTGTAATTGATCTAATCATTCTACAGTTTGGTTAAAGGAGAAGGAACACAATTTCAGCTGCATGTGTTGTTACTTGAATTGCACAATTTAAGGGTTGTTGGGTTTTTTTTTGGCAAAAAGGAAATAAATTATTCATTTATATACAAAGTAATAAATCCTAATGAAATATAGACTAAAAATCTGAGACAGACATGTGACTTTTTAAAAAGATAAAAATGTATCAACATATGTGTACAGCTTGTTGACAATGACTATAAGAAAAGAGTAACATAGTTTTAAGTTCAATGATCTAAGAGAGAAAGTTACATTATTTCCATTTCTTTGTTCATTTGAAGTTATATTTCATTTTTTGTTTACATGCACACATAAACTGTTGAGGAAAAGTAAAGAGTTTAAAAATCTGATTTTAATCTTAGAGTGGTGTGCAGAATGTTAACATTTGTCTTTAGAGATAAATTGCAAAAACTTAAACTAGTTTGTATGGCTTATTAACCTTATTTTTTTCTTTCCGTTTACAGGTGGCATACAGCAAGATACATCCTCTATAGACAGCTTGGTTGACAAGGAAGACTTTTCTAATGAAATAGAATCCAGTCCAACTGTTATCAAATCTCATCTGTCACCAACTAACTTGAGTAGAGACTCTGGTCTTACTTTAAGTGATACACAACTTTATGATGAAGATGCTGGATTGGATTCCACAGCCAATTTTAAAGTCATCAAAGATTCTCCTGTTTTTAGTCGTGCCCTGACGCCAAGAAGATATTACAAAAATAAATCTAAAGAAAGGGACAAAGGTCTTGAGTCATTAAACAGAACTCAGAAATTCATGAACAATTCTTCCGCTACTTCATCAGATTTGACATATTCATTGGGAAATGATCACATGTTGACTGAAGATTCCCATAATGAAGCATCCTTTTCTCCAAACTATCTCTATTTATCTTCACAGCAACATAAAATGCTAACACAGACTTCTGTGGATGAATCTGTTTCCCCTGTATCTACTCATGCTAGTATATTCTCCCAGTCTGAAGAGGGCTCAGTTCATTCAGCACCCCAAACCCCAGATGATTTCCATACAAGATCATTGGATTGGAAAGCTAATGGTAGCCCTAATCAATTAGAAATCCATGAATCTTACTTCAGTTTGTCCAATTTCAGCAAATCTGAATCCAATTTAAAAATGGAAAGTAGTGAGTCTGATCAAAATAATGAGAAGAAAGTGCTTGCTTTGAAAAATGACAAACGCAAAGTGAAGAGAAACTGGAAATCACACGAAGCTGAAGAGGTGATGACTCGTAGGAGGTATCAGCCTCGACTTGTTCTTCCTCCCAGAGAGATATCTGTGGATGAATCAAGTCCATCACCTTCTTTTGCAGAGCCCAAAACTCCTCACAAGCATAACATTCCAGTGGATCATATTAAAGGTTCTCCACCTCCAAATGTTATTCTTCAAAGCTTTCATCAAAGTTCACATTCAAATCCTCAAGAGATACACAAGAAAGCTGTTTCCTCTTCTAAGAGTTTAGATGGAGTTTTTATGAAGGATGCCATTCAGAAGAAATCTAGTTTCAAAATCAATGCTCATAATTTCCAAAGTGGACAGACACCCCAAGATATGCAGAGTGTTTCACAGCATGTCTTGGGAAATTGCAGAGAGCCAATAGAAATAACTGAATATGAAAGGGAAAAACAAAAAGAAATCAGTGCCAGAGCAAAGGCAATTTATGAAGACTCCTTACAAAAGTATTATGAAAAAAGTGAAACAATATCTTCAGATGTTTTATTTCATGTTAAAAAAGAGCAAAGGCCTAAAATGGTTCAAAGGGATCACCTTAAACCCAAAGACAATAATGTGATATTTGACTGTTCAGTAGAGTCTCCTTCAAACAGTTTACTTCTGAAGGAAGAATCTGACAAAGGTTCTTATTCAACCCTTAACCTATCAATGTCAGACAACCCAGAACGACTTACATTGGATTCATCTGCACATATTTCAAACACTTCAAATGAGAATGTGAATTTAAATGTTAAAAAAAGTCCTAAGGAACTTAATTTGGAGAGCATTAAACAAATCCAGGTCACAGAAGGCATTCCACATAACCAGATGAAAGGCAAGCTATCACTTCAATCATCATTGTCAAATGTATTCAGTAAATTACCCCCAAACTCATCAGAACAGTGTTCAAAGCCTGTATCATCAGATGGCCCCAGTATTTTTAAGAGTATAGTCAATGACTTGCACAGAAGTCAGAGTGATGCTAGGGATTTTAAAGTTAAAAATCAGGTTTCAGAAAAATTGAACAATAAAACAGTCAATGAAAATCTACAAGATGTTGAAACAGAAGCTATAAATAGAAACAAGGAGTTTGAAATTACTTCAGAGGACTTGCATCAAAACTTTTTAAGAGCCAAAAATGTTTTTCAAACTATGAGTCAACAAGGAAAGGCTGAATGTGCGTATATGTCCCCTACCAATCCTTTAAAGTCTTCAAATGAAAGGCTGCTCTCCAAGACATCACCTTTGATTGGCAACTATAAAACTGAAACTCTTCCACCTGCTCAAAATGAAGCAGATGCCAATCCTCTAACTGCTTCCAAATTTCAGCCAATTGAAGACCCTGTGCTGGATTCTAAACATAGGGTGATTGAAACCCCACTTTCTGCTTCCAGGCACAAATCTGTGTCCACCATTGAGCTTTCTAATTTAAGAGACCATAATAACATACGTAAAACAAAGGCAGAGTTACCCTGGAGTGTTAAAAATCTGAAATCACAATGGGACAAAGGAAGTTCAAAGCCTTTATTTAGCAGCAACTCTTTTAAAATTAACTCTGTTTCAGCTTCTCAACAAAACTTATCCTCCTTAAATTCAACAAAGATTAGAGATGTCGACAACAAAATAAACCCAAATAATGTTACTTCAGCTTCTCAACAAAATTTATCCTCTTTAAATTCATCAAAGATTAGAGATGTTAACAACAAAATAAACCCAAATATTTACTTATGAAAGTTTATCAGAAAGAAGTAGATCGTTTGTTGCTCGAAAATCAAGAGAAAATTCAAGTTAAGACAAAGATGTCGGTTGTGTTTGTTGTTGGTTTGATGCCCCTTTATAGCATAATGCATGTATACATTTTCAGATTCTGTAGTTTTGTATTTGACAATCAAAATTTGTTTATAATTCATTGTTTAATATTTGACAAAAAACTTAAAAACATTCCATCATAAAATGTGATATTCAAAACAAATGTATACGCAAAGACAGTTACGAAGATTCACTTTCAATTTCCATAAGATCTATAGATGTGTACGATTATACATCCTAATTGATCATTTCTGACTTTTAAAAGAATTAATTCAGTGACATTCCCATGTTTCCATGTACAGCATAGGGCTGTGAGATTACATCTATACTAAGAGATTGTTGGCAGCATATCTTTATGTGTATCATTTTCAATGTCATATCATTGAAGAGCTCTTGTCCTAATGATAATTAGCATGACAAACTCTTTTGTTTCCTTCCCCTGATGTCATAAAGACAATTCTCTTCTATAGCATTTACTTTTAAAGGATTGCATTAGCCTTTCAACTTTTGAAACCATATGATGGGTGCTGTTTTAAATAATCTGGAATAATGAATGTTTTCCATAGTCTAAGCATGCTGGAACAAGTTAGAATGAAACAGGTTTTTACATTTTAATAAGTGGCTAATTGAAACTGATGGTTTGGATACAGAGATTTCATTCCTTGGCCAAGATCATCATCCTGTGTTCATAAGAGAAAAAAGAAGAAAAGTTACAAAAGAACAGCTGGTTTTGAACAGAGCTAATGGCTTTTGAAAGAGACAAATGGACAACCTTGGTTCCATGCATTGTTACAGCACTTTAGGACAAAGTAAGGGATAGCCTTTGCCATAATTTCTTATTCATATTTAATGGAAAATAAGTAACTATTCAATATTTAGTTAAATTTGCATACATAAAAGTGGTCAAATTAGTTTGTATATTCCAGTATCTTTTTATTATTTATTATATTCAGGGTAACCAACAATCATTTTTTCTTTGCCAATTGGGGAGAAAGTTACTTTGTACTTTGATGTCTAATTGTATCAATTACTCTTTCCAAATGTCCCATTCTTTGTATTTATTTATTCTGTTGTTAACAATTATACAAACAATACTCTTTAATATTGATGTATCCCACACATGTTGCAATACTTGTTTCTGAACAGTAACATTACATTCTTATGTAATATCCTTAGTCACAAGGTGTAGCCTTCATCTTTAAATGTCTTGATACAAATAATTACAGGAATAAAGGAAAGTCATGTTTATGTATTTATGATTGAATAGTTGTCTAACTTAGTAATAATTTTAAGCCAATTCGTGACTCTTCTGCTGAAAAAAAACAATGCTTGTTATTAAGAATCTGTTTAAGATGCCTACCACAATAATTACAACTTGGATTAATGTTTGTCGGTTTGTATACTCAAGACATCAAGTAGTATTAATTTTTAAAAATAGATATTATCTTTATAATATAAAATAGAAATGTACATTTTGTTAGCAAATTCTTAAACTTGATTAAGACTCTTATTATAATACCATAATATTATAGAAACTTTGTAAAAGAAATATATGTCAGTGCTGGAGTCAATGAAATTGTTATACTCAACTACCTCAGAAACTGGAATAACATTTCAATCACCACAACTATATACAGTTAAATCTTCAGAGCTAGACATAGTGTATGAAAAGTTGCTTGTATTTCAAATCTCGTACAATTATCTAAGCCAATGTTCTCTTAAAAAAAAACAAAGAAGATTGTCTGAAGAAAAGAAAATGTATGAGAATCCAGAAGAAGAAGAAAATAAAATTTATAAAAAATAAAAATTCAAAATGTATGCATATTAGTTATAAACTATCAATCCATTTAAAGTACCTGAAAATACTTCTGTTCCAGTTCTGCCAGTCGTTTGCTGAACTGTAAACCTACTTTGTTGTCTTTTGTTTTCGTACTTAACACTGAGTTGATGTACAAGTTCTTTGTCTTTTCATAGTGAAATTTGAGATCAGAGTTGAATGTTTTCTATTGTTACTTCTTGCAGCCTATTTTTGGATTTAGGTTTGTGATTCTTGTAGCTACATTTTGAGTTAGCTCCCTTAGCTGCATCTAGAAGTTTTTTTTTTTTTATTTTCTTTGTAACTACCACCACAGTAATCTGATTGCAGTATTCACACCATTTCACTGCAATAAATGTCTTTGAGGCCATTGTCAGAGGAGTAGGCAGTAGAACCATTGGTACAGTTGGTCAAGAGACATAATTGATAGTTCTTTGTCAGGCTATTATAAAGTAATACATCATCAGTATTCTAGAAACATTTCTGCATACAAGTATCGGTACTGCTGATATATTTGATTTAAAATATTATTGTTGCTTAATTTAGATTGTAAATTTTGAATATGCAATTTGAACAAGTGCCAGTTTTAAAGAGATATAACTTTATATTTCATTGTTTATTTATGTAAAAAAAATAATTTGCTAATCAAATACCTTGTTTGTATTATAAATGCCCAGAAATCCTTGAACTGAATCATTGCTTCTGAGTTTTTTATTGCTAAATGATGTTTCAGTATAGCTGAGGGGAATTATGTATTATCCTTTAAGCTACTTATCTTTGTATTGAAAAGTTAATTTTGAAAAAAAAAATTTTTTACAACTAAGATCAGAGCATTCCAATCATTTGAATAAAAAGTTTCACAAGACCTTAAGGACCTTATCCTCAAGTGTTATAAAATCTTAAGTAACTTTGCAGCTGAACAGTTTTTCTCACATATCAAACATAATTAGTTCTAAATATAATTTTGTTTTCCTACATTGTATCTTCCAATTGATGTAAATAAAATGTGATTTCTTTTAATGTAAAATCAATCATGGGTTTCCTATTGTATTTTATTTTTTAAAAATATAGATTCTCAATATAGAAATTGTGTATGAACACATCATACTAAAAAAAACTATAAGATATTGTTAATAAATTATTTTGTACTTAACTAATGAACAAATGCACTCTAGAACTGATAGTAAAACTGAGTTCACTATTATGCTATTTGCACTAATATGTTTCACACTGGTGCTGTATAAATAATGGTCCCATTGTTGTAGTTTTAAAACTTGCTCATATATTGACTTACATTTGTTCTATGTTCATAAATAAATTTAATAAACATAATGACATACTTCCTAGTTTTATTTTGTTTGACAAGTATTTGTTTTCAATTGATGTGGGTTGGCTTAAACCACAATGAACAGCAACAAACAAGACTAATCTGGTTCAATGAATAAGCAAAGAGAATTTAGAGTAGTGTTCCTGTTGTAATGTAGGTTATGACTTGTTGGACTTGACAGGTGTTCTTGCTTGAGGTAAACAGAGATTATAGAAAGAATCTTCATGTAGTTCTGAGACTGGTAACCAATGAATGAATCCCAGTTCCAAAAGATGCTTAGCTGAGTTAACAGTGCCAAAATAATGGGGATCCTACCAGAAAAGGGAGAAAAAAAAGTTATGACATATATACTGACTATGAACACTAGTCTTAAACTTAAAGCATATTTGGATGAGAGGCTTTCGCAGTTGAAAATATTGTATGAAACTATACAACCTTGAATGTATCAGAGTAAAACCTTTTCAGTAGTGCATGCTTCTCCATTGTGCTTCCTCCATTCAGTGTTTTGAAGAATTTTCCTTTCTTCTATTTGGTTTTCTGGGGGAAGGGGGGTCCTCAGTATTGCAAACACCACTCCTGATTTTATTTTTAACTGTAGCCTGTCCATTGCTTGCATTTATTCTTTGTTTTACTTGTGTCATTAAGTCATTTTTGTAATTTATAAGATATTTAAAGATTTCTTCTTTATCAATCAAGTGGTAAGTAATTCTATATTTTTAACAATACTACTCACAGCAATAAGTAAAGCAGGGTTTTTTATACTGACTCCAATGATTCCTTTAGAACTATTATCTGTTTCTCCTCCTGTAGTGGATAAATCACAAACATTATTTCTTTCATGTCCGTTAATCTTTTTTCATTCTGAAATCTACTTTTCAAAGTATAAGATAGCAAAAAAATGCATTTTCTAATTTCACCTGCTTCTAAACCAAAAAAGGTTTGTTGGGTTGTTTTTTTAACAGATAAAATTTAAAACCACTTATTCCAAGCTTTTTATGTGTTTTTTTTTTTTTAAATAAAGCCTTTAACTTAAAGTAATTAAGATGGTAATATAAAAAATATTTTGTTAAGTACATATCTCATTGTTAAAACTTGACCGTTTTACCACCTTTTTTTTATTTCACTGTATAATTTTCATTAAATTCATGTGTTTTCATTAACATTGAATAATTGTGTGAAATTTCAACATGATCCAACAATGGGAAAGGGGGGGGGGGAGAATCCACCCAGAGAGACAAATGGATTTAGTTAATATAAGCTTTGTAATAAATATAAAGTATGAAATTTCAAAGAACTACCAAAATCTGCCCAAGATTTGTTTCTTCTTTCTCAGTTACCCAATACCATTTTGGAAAACTTGTCAGACAAGTTTCACAATAAAGATCATAGATTGGCCAATCATTAAAATAACAACAACATAAGGCATTTCCCAATTCAGTCAAGTTCAGGATTTAGCCTTAACATATATAGAAGTAGTTTTATAGTGACTAAAGCTAAGAAATTAATATGTATCACTTAGCCAAATAACATAGACAAACTAATTCTATAGAATCCTTTTTAACTTTCACTTTCATATTAAAATGTTTAAAAAATGAAGTCATTTAGTGTACATATGAAATTACCCATCATTATGGGAGCTCCAACATTGACAAAATGATGAAAAATCTCGGAACAATATTGTTTGAACTGTGATCCTTTTTCAATGTGAATGATTTTGCAAGGAACCTGGAAGAAATGTTACTTGCAGAAAATTATAGAAAACATTCAAACTCCATCTGTATATAAACTTAACCTTTTTTTTTTACCTAAAACAAAGAACTAAATCTATCAAATTCATTTACTACATAACTACATAATACAGATGGAAAAAAACAACGACAAACTTACGTCATAGAAAACATCTAGACAGAGACATATTTCTACACTTCCAATCCACTGCTTAGAATGTCTGAAATTGCTTGGCTTGTCACCAATGTCAACCAGTGCAGTCTGTATTTGGTTAATGCTTGGTACTGAAGTTGGGCTAGTAGTACCAGTAGCCACTTTGTTCAATGATTCTACCCATGAGCATAAAGTTTGCAGGGTTCTGTATCCACAACCCCAACCCTGAGGACACAAAGATTAAATGCTTTATAAATTTGTCAACGTCAAATTTTTATTTGAACATGCCATTTATTTCCTTTTTTTTTCAAGTCTTTACCAAAGCTTTTTCTATAGTTGAATTCTGAACATTCACTTAAGAATTTTTTTTTTCAAAGTTTGAAACTGTTAGTTTTTAAAATTCAAGGCAAATGTTCCTAGCCTGAATTACTGAACTCAATCTGCTTTTTAAATTTACTAAAATAGCATTCTGCAAATCGAAATGTCATGAATCTTTATATTTGACGTGTGCTGCACTAAAATTGAGTAAGGAATGAAAGAATAATAAATAAAACCATCTGACACTTTTTGATTGGTTTTAATAAATGAACCATATTATAGTAGTCAATTGCCAATTATATTGAAATACTACTTCCTGAGAGATGAAATGTTATTATGATAGATAAGGACTTCTATTTGTAGACAGAAGTAGATGGAAATCAATATTTCCCTGTCAGTTTTTTTTTTTTTTTTTTTTTTTTTATTAGCTCTATAATTAATGACTAATATAAAGCAAGTTGTATTAATCCTCTTTTTTGAAATTTTGTAATTTGTAAGATATAAGGTGATTAATTTTCATTTTCAAAACAGTTTAAATTTAATAAGGACCTTGGCATTGTGTTTAGTTTTTAGCATAGTAATAGGAATCATTCAAATATTGGTAAAAATGTGTGACACAGTAAATTATAGATTTGGCCCACTTGATTATTTTGAATCTTGGATATAAAGGGTCTCCCCCCCCCCCCCCCCAAATGTATACACAGTTAAAATATTTGTAAATTAGTGTTTATTATGATTTTTTAAAATATTTGAATATAATATTATAATATTTTTTCTGTTCTCAAACAAAAGCCCATTTTGATACACACACTGCCGGCAATGCAATGGAATCTCACACATCATGAAGAAATCACACACATCATGAAGAAATCTCACATATCATGAAGAAATCTCACACATCATGAAGAAATCTCACACATCATGAAGAAATCACATACATCATGAAGAAATCACATACATCATGAAGAAATCACATACATCATAAAGAAATCTCACATATCATGAAGAAATCACATACATCATGAAACAATCCCCTTGTTACTTTGCCACATACATGTTCAATGGCTCCTCTCAGTTCAACACCCATTGCCAGTTCATATTCATAGCGTAAACATTGTCTTTTAGGTGGAGGATATTTAATTATTTAAATTGTCTACACATTTTTGGGGGACGCCTAGTATATTATATAAGAATATAGCATTATCTGAGTTGTGATGCATTAAGATTTAATTGTACAGAAATATAATTTAATATACAATAAATCATTACAGGAAGAGGAAATTTCAAAAAGTTCAAATCATCTTATTTTTCACCTGTCCTTTCTGCCAAACTTCTTTCCAGACCAACAAAGCAAAAACACCTGTCCCAGTGTCACTCCAGATTCACAATTTCGTTCACACAAAAGATATCTCTTCCCTTTTCCAGTTCTAGAACTCCTTGATTACTTCTGTACAAGTCAGAAAAGGCTTTTCTCTATAAACAGTGTGTTCTTATCCACAATAAGCACCAATGCAGGGCAGATTTACAATAACATTAATTGATTCCATTTATTTATTTAGTCATCAACAATGTCATGCGAATTTGATGCATCTAAATATAGATCTATTTACCCTGTCATCAACACCATCACATCCATAATGGTAGTAAAATAGATCTCCACTACAAAAGACAGCATCATCATATACCAGGAGCTTAAAAGCATCTGACAAATTCACTTTATATACAGCTTTGTTCTTTGATTCCTAAATAACAAAAAATGATTTCAAATTATTTATATCTACTTATATAACACAATTTACACTAAAACACCTGCGCATTTTAAAAAGGTATATATAAGTCTATGGGTTAGAATTTAGAACAATTGACTTCTATACAAATTGTGATATTACGTTTTATGTATTGCCCAATTTTTGTATGAACACCAGTTTTAACGTAATTAAAAAAAAAAAAAAAAAAAGCTTTTGCCTCTACTCCCTCTAATAGACAGTTGTTGCTTTTTTTGCTGCTGAGCTGTGAGCTATTTTGCAGACTGTGTCAAGCAAAAATATTGTGCTTTTTTTCCTTCAGTTTTTCAGCACTGCCTCACAGAGTTTTAGTTATGTTGGGCTGTAGTGGTAGTAAGGTCGGCTATATGGTGAGGTCTGCCTAAGGTGGATTAAGATGGGGCATTCGGTATCTGGAAATTTAGGCACCGGATATTTAGTCACCGGATATTTAGGCACCGGATATTTAGGCACCCGGAAATTTAGGCACCCGGATAATTAGGCACCCGGAAATTTAGGCACCGGATAATTAGGCACTTTTTGACAAGGCGGAAAATTAGGCACCGGATAATTAGGCACTCTTTAATTAGCGACCTTAATTTTGAAAGTAGTTTTAAAGTGTTAACGTATATGTTATCCTTAGGCTATGGGCTATCGGTAACGTTATCAAAAAAATAGCAACTAGAACGATTCTTACTGAATTTTCATGGTATAAAAGGAAAGCTGACAAAAACGAGGAAAAAATGTGACAATCGTGAGAATGTGTGGAAAAAATGCCTCCAGATTAATAGTCATTATAAAATATAGACCTCACAGGATTCAGGGAAAGGGAGGTAGAGTTGATTCTCCTCTCATTGCTTCCTGACCTTAGCCCTTCCTCCTCTACGCACTCCCACTAAAAGGAGAGGATTAGTCGCTGGTAGATGTTGAACTAGGTCGTAAAAATGACGTAATGAGACTCAAGGCTACATACTGGAGTACAGTGCAGGGTACAGCATTGTACATTACTGCTAAAATGGAAGTCTGGAGAAAATTCTTATAGTGGGAATGGGAATGAGCAGGAGGGACTTATAGGAATTAAATATGTTGATAAACTAAAGCAGCATACATATTTTATAATAGCATTAATATCTATTACCAACAATCCTTCTTTTATATTGTTAATGGGTAACCTCTTCAGGAAGATCTATTGTGTGAGTGTATAGGTGTGTTACGTCCTTCAAATGTGGTAATTAACTTTATTGAATATATATGTAAATTTATGTAATATAATATTTATATGAATTGCAATGGAAATCGCAAAACGGCTAGAAATTACGATAAAATATAATGCTTTGAAAATGTAAAAAAAAGTTTATGGAAAAGACAGATGAGTTAAAAATTTAAATATCATTTTTTTGGAATATTGATCTTTTATTAATACTTATTCTGCTTATAGAAGATTGTTGATGTTCCAATTTAACCCCGCCTTCTTTATCATAAACCAAACATATTTTCTACAATTTTCGAGAAGGTATAATTCCCCCATTCCTTTTGTGTTCAGTTCCATAGACAATTTTTTGTCTTCAGAATGAAAAAAAACAACGAAAAAAAAGGTTTCATACACACATTATTAAACACACACACACACACACACACATATGATTTAAAAAACAACAAAAAACAAAACGTTTCCCTTTCAACACTGCCTTATGAAATTTAACTATCTGCATTTCCCTTATATATTATTATTATTTGTATTACTGTAATTATTATTATGATGGTTTTAACAGAAATGTGTCTACCCAAGTTTTTGGAAGGCCTCTAAAATATAATCCCCAGACTTCCATTGTAACACCTTTGTGTTTCCATACCCTTTAGTCCAGTGTGTAGCCTTTAGATTCACTACGTAACTTTACGACCTAGTTTACATCTACCTGCGAGAAATTCTCTCATTTAAGTGAGAGTGTGTGCGCCCCACCCCGCCCATCCCATTTTAAAAGTACGACTCCTCCCTTTCCCACAAGCAGAGGGCGATTGCGATTATATTTATCGCCAACACTCCCCGACATAATAAAAATATTTTATAATACTTTTTAATTCTAAGTATTTACATTAGTAACTAAATATTTACACAATTTGCATAATCACCAATTTAAAAAACTCACCAGTCAACCTTAGGGGTTGGTGATGGACGGAAGCAATGAGCGGAGAATCCTCTCTACCTCCCCTCCCCTGAATCCTGTGATGTCTATATTATATAATGACTCTTTTTTTTTTTTCACACATTCTCATGATTGTCATTTTTCCCATTTTGTCAGCTTTTCTTTAGTTAGAATCGTTCTAGTTGCTTTTTATTATAACGTTACCGATAGCCCATAGCCTAAGGATAACATATACGTTAACACTTTAAAACTACTTTCAAAATTAAGGTCGCTAATTAAAGAGTGCCTAATTATCCGGTGCCTAATTTTCCGCCTTGTCAAAAAGTGCCTAATTATCCGGTGCCTAAATTTCCGGGTGCCTAAATATCCGGGTGCCTAAATTTCCGGGTGCCTAAATATCCGGTGCCTAAATATCCGTAAATACGCGGTGCCTAAATATCCGGTGCCTAAATTTCCTAAATTCGGGGCATTCAAATTCTACTTCTACAAATTCACAAAGAAAGCGATGGGAAGACAACATAAAAAGAATGGACAGAGCCTGTTATTGAATGATATTCTATCCAAGGCAAAAGACAGAGATAAATGGAGAAAGACGGTCAACAGATTTTGTGTGTTGCTACAACAGACTAACTAAGGGCATATTAATGAAGACATTCATCTAATTTTAATTATTTGAGAAAATTTTTAAAAAACTTAAAAGGCGAAAAACAGCAAACCCAAACTGATTCAGATCAGGTGGCCCTAACTCTCGTCCAGATCTAATTTGATACAGAGATTATCAGATTAAAGTCTAGAACTTCTAGATCTATACTAGATATTCGGATCGTGTCAACTAAACTTAATTCAATATCTATTTAGATCTATGATGAAGATCTAGATCTTTAGTGAAAATGAAAACAAATTGTGATGATACAGATATATTTCATTCAGTTACCATGACTGAAGACGTGTAAGTTTCAATGTTTTTTTGACAGTACTTTAACTTTTAACTTTTATTTTCAATAAATGGATTTGAGAATGCTCTCCCCTCACTCTACAGAAGTACTTTTACTTTAAACAGTCAGTGAGTTTTAGATTCTAGATCTAGATTAGAATTGATTAGATCTAATCTGTGTAGAGTGTAGATCAAAGGCGACAAAGGTCTATAAATCTATTTACTAGACTTAGACTCTTTTTTTAAATATTTATGCTTATGTAATCTATAGTAGTTTATTTAATCCGGACATTACATCATGAATAACAAATCACTTGATAATCTGGTAAACTCATTTTCGCAGTATTTTATAGAAGATCATACTATTACTAAGTCTTCTAAACTGGTAAACCCCATTTTCATAGCCTACTTTCATGTGAATCCAATGCACTACATCAGTGATACAAAAACTAAGAGTAATAGGTCATAACCGGCTAGTAACATTATTGTCATTATATATATATATTGAAACTTATACCTGTTCTAAGCTGCAGATATAGATCTATATTGTGATTGTGATTCTCCTGTAGTCTTATCATCCTATTTTAAAAAATTAATTAATAAGTAAAATAAGTATTTTAAAAAATGCCTCATGAAAATAGTACACAAATACATTTTAAAAGGTCCTACATAGAAGATGAAATGACAGTCCTTCATTAAATTTTTTTTTTTTCAAACATTGTTAAAATGTCTTTACTTGGTTAAAATGACAACTGTTGTTGTTTTTTTTTGCTCCTTAAAAATTAAATTGAATTCCTTGGAGCCCCCTTGTCAGCATGTCACTCCCACGGGGTGATGTGGCAGGTCTGCACCAGTACCACCACCTGACAAGTAGTAAAAATCTATATGTAAGAATGTTGAAGATACCTCTTGCAGAGGCTCACATAAGTTTGAGTGCACTCCAGGTGGATCCTCTAAACTTTCTGTGATATTGGGGGAGGTGTAGTCAAAAGTTTCTTTCCCAAGGCACATATGCTGTGTAGTGTTTACCTTTAAAACCTGTTACAGGTGTGTCTCCATTCATGTGAGTCTTTGGTACTTTCTCAGTGGCATATGTGTTAATTTATTCATCTAATTTTTGTTTAGCTTCAGTTCTACTCCTATTGAAATTGTTATATTATTATTTCTTTTTTTTTTTAAACTTTGATTTAGGTCATGGCAAGAAGGTTATAAAGTTGGTTTAAGTGAAGGTAATAAAAAAGGCTTTCTAGAAGGCTATGGACTTGGAGCAATAAAAGGCATTGAGCTTGGAGCAGAGGTAGCTCTACAATTATTCATACTATCAGCTCTTCTATACTATTGTATTGTTAAGTGTTGACCTCAGTGAACCTTTCTCTTCTAAAATGTACCATCTACTGTTTGGTAATGACATATAAATCTGTATTTAAAAAGAAAACAGCAATTATATAAATAGGCCTAACTATACAATCTCAGATGATGGCTAATGTTTTTGGTGTTATAGATATCAATATGTTATCAATTGTATATTTAATTAGTTAATATTGATCTAAATTATACAAGTTTTCATTTATTTACAGGTTGGATTTTACACAGGATATGCAGCAAGTGTTTTAAATAAGCACAGCTCATCTGAATCACGGTAACAAGCTATTTTTTTTTATTGGATGCTTATTCTTTGTTTTTGTTTTCTATTGTTTTTTTTAGTTTTTTTGTTGTTGTTGTTTTTTATTCCTAATTACTAAATTTCTGCAATTAAACAAAAAAAAAAGAATTCAGAAAACACATTTTAATTAATTGATCTTTTTGCAGCATTGCTAAAGTTTGTGAAACGATCTTAGATCATGGTAAAGATTTTCTGAACCTTGACCCAACTAGTGAAGAGCTTTCTCTTAATCTGAGTAAAATAAAAGGAAAATTCAAACAGGTAAAAAGGATTTTAGAATTGTGAAATATTGAACTACTTTCATCATTAACTCTGCTGCTACTTCTGCCTCTGTATGGGAACTAGATTTATAATTATAAAGAATTTTCAGATCTCTCACGTATTATCATTAAGGTTAATTTTGAACACAGGGAATAAGCTTTAGCTGTGCATAGTGAAACTGTATTGATATAGATGGAGTGATTGAGACACAAATTTAAAAGAGTTATTTTGTTATAAGTCATTTAAATAAATTTCAAAAGACCTTTAATAAACAATGTGCATTCTTGCTATGGATATTTTTGGCCATAAAATATTAGTAAATTTAAATCCCTGCGACATAATTATATATTATAATGTATTTAATTTAGGGATTATTTGTATTATTGTATATTTTAAAAGTTTAAGTAGTTTTATCTAAATCTATATGCAAAGTAATGTGATAGTACGCAATATCACATGTGCAATGGGAGGTTTGACTATTGAGTTGTATATCTGTTGAGCATGTCCTATAGAAATCCTGGAATTCAGGCAATAATTGTGACTTGAAAGTTTAATGGATGATTCACTAACTCAAAAATAGTTTTTTTTTCATATTCTTCTTTTTACTCATCCAGAATTTCTGAAACACTATACATCTGTGATAGGTTCTTTAGATACTTTAATAGTTTTCACCATTTTAGGGACCTACACTTGAGGATTTGATTTTAAAATAATGAGTATTTAGCACTCTTTGTCTCATTCTGTTGTGTCTGGTTCTGAGGTGAAAGATTAGACGTTGATCTATAGCTTATAATAAGCTATTAGTTTTTTCATTTCTTCTGGATATATTGCAATGTTTTGCAACTTGTATAATTTATTGCTAGCTGATTTTTAGATTAGATTTTTATACCATTGACTAATATCATACTGGACCTCCCATGCTTATTATGTAAGCAGTAATATCATACTAGATTTACCATACATTTTCTGTCAACACTTATATCATACTAGGCTTCCTATACTTTTTCTGTAAACTCAAATTTGCCAATTAATTAAATTATTTTTACCTACTGACATCAACATAATAATAGGGATGTTTTCCTGCACACAGCACTCCAGGAAAGCGCTTGGGGGGTGGGGGGGGGTCAATACAAGAGCTATAATAACACCCTTAAGAGCTCCTTCAAGGATTGTGATATTGACATTTAAAGCTGGGAAGCACTAGCTCTTGAATGCTTTTCATGGTGTGAAGCTGTGAGTGTCTGAGTCACAAGATACAAAGCAAGGAGAGTGGCCAGCATGAAAGAGTGCTGAACTAACAAAAGCCTGAGAAAAGAAGCAGGCCTATCTGCAGCTGACCAAACCTACCTATGCCACATTTGCGATCGGACATTTAAAGCGAGGATTGGACTTCATAGTCATCTTCGTGTTCAGAGGAAATGAGAAATGTGCTCATCCCCTACCACGAAGGAGGAGCTATATAATAGGGATGTATGACTGTGTGGCATTGACAATTTGGCATCCATCAAGGAAGCTTGAGTTTGAGTGCCAATTTGAACTGAGTTATGTTTGCTGTGTGCATAAAGGCAGGACAAAAACCTCCTTTATACACCCCTCTCCCCAATGTCTACAAAATAAAGACCAAAGCATAATGAGCATGCTAGAGAAGGAAAAATAGTCCACAGAAAAGTAATTGAAACAAAAGCAGTATAAAAAAATTAAAAGGACCATGTACAATTCTGTTCTTTTTATGGAGCAGAATCATATTTAAACTAAACTTTATAGGTGTACCAAATTTAATTTTACATACAGGTATTGTATCGAAAATTATAAGTGTAAAATCTTTTGTATTTTGGTTCCAAAGGTACAAAAGTAAACCACTGACTAGTGTTGCAGTTACTCTCTGGGATCAGTGTTCTTTAGTTTTATTAACAACCAAGTCAACAGTAACTGTAAAAAAAAAATGTAGACTAATTACACATTTATTTTGTGTTTTTGACTAGTTTACACAATGCATGTAGTGGATTGTAAATAGATATTTCACCATTTTACTTTTACAGCTGACCTCATTACTTGGTATCCACATTGAATATAACTCAACTGAAACAAACACTGACAAGATCATAACATTTTGACCAAAAGTGAACAAAAATCTGTTTCCCCACTTCTAGAAAAGAAACAGCTTCCAATGTCTTGTGAACTGTAGTTGGTGCTTGATGAAAGTAATGGTCTTGGAGATGTTAAGCAGAAAATAGCTGTAAAAGATGACCACTGAAAACTTCATCCAAAACGGACGTAATCAATACCAGTAGCAAGAAAATCAAAATCAAGTTTACCATGACATTTGGGTCATTGTATGTGCCAAATTTTAGGCAATGATTTGATCAGTTTTTTTATTATTTTTGTGCATATTTACTTAGTTATTTTGTTTATACTATTTTTTTTTTAAATCTTTAAAAAAAAGTTAAAAGTTCTTTAAGTATTGAGCTTATACTGTCATTGAAAACCATATCAATCATAGATTTGGACTAGATAATTACAAATATATTTATAAATGAAAGATCCTTTTTGTGAATCCTTGTTTTACTAATTTTGTTCAATAGCATCTTCTAGTCTACTGTGCACTATGATTTTAGCTACATAGATTATTTAAGTTAAATGTTAAGAGTTGAAATGTATAGAACGTTTTAAGCCAATCAATGCTAAATGGATATTTTGAAATGCCTAATAATTCTATTATAAAATGTGGTTGACAATCATTTCATGAACTTTAAATTTTTGATAAATTTTAAATAGACTTCTTGTATAAAATATAGGCAATAATAGTATGATCTTTATGTTTTATTGATGCATTGTTCACAATCTAAATGTATTACTATATCATTAAGATTTGTCCATCAATGTTTAGTTTTTAATTCAAATTTGAGTAGAAATCCTGACCGATATTTCATGTCCCTTTGCAATGTAAATGGGAGACATTCTAATCACCATAGAGAGTAAGTTTTAGACAGAAACTAATTGGCAGCCTTTGTGAATCAGTTTTACTCACACATAAGATTAAGTATTTTAACTTCATTCCATACAAATAAAAAATTTAGTTGTTTTAGTTTTAACTTTTGCACTATTTATTACCAGCAGTTATGACAATGATAAAAAATAATTCAGTTATCCTTTGAAAAACAGTCGACTCTAGCAAAGGTTCACAAGAAAAGTATACTGGTAGTCTATATTCTCAGTTTTACTTGGCTTCCTAACAAGAGACGAGTTTAAAGCTTAACACAGACTTTAGATGAGCTGTGTTAGCTGAGAGCCCAAAGCTAGCATGGAAACTTTTCCCTAATTGTTCAGAAAAGAGATTGAACCAATTACACAAAGGCAATGCAAAACAAGAAAAAAAAACATTTAAAAAAAAAAAAAGCTTATACAAAGTGTAATTGTATCAATTAGTTTGGATCTGTCATGTAATTAAATTTGTACTAGATCTAGACCAACAATAAATCTGTGCGATTAATAATATTTTTACCAATTATTTTTGTTTAGCGTTATTTCATGCTTTTAGATTTCTCAATAGGCATATCACTTATCTGGACCAGTTGGGAAAATTGGGAGGGGTGAAAGAAAGAAAAGGTTATTTGGGTAGATTTTACCATAATTGGTTTTTAAAAGCATTTACAATTTTTAAAAAAAAGGGGGGGGGACAACTCTGGTTGACATGCTAACCACTCTGCTAGTGAGGTACTTATAACTGGAGAAGATTGTATTCTGTTTCAAATTAGACAGGCGACCTATAAAGGGGATGGATTCAGGTTATACCATCACTTCAGTCGAGTACAATTTCTTTTCATTGTTCAAGATACCAAACAAAATAATTACAGATAGTTAATTAACTAATTGGTTAATTTTTTTTATTATTGATTCTTGTGTTCTGAGGTAAAAGAAAAAATTTTGCAAAATCCGAGATTAGGTGTCAGAAAATAACATTTACAAACTTTTACCAGACAAAGACAGACAGACAAGAGTTGATATAAGCTTTGATAAAATTAAATAAAAAAAAAAAACTTCAGAAAAGGTGGGTCTCCACGGCTGTATCTTGTATTTTAGAATGATATAAATTACCAAGATGAAAGTGTCTAACCTTTTCTCTCCCCTGTGGCAGGATGGGGGTCAAATACATTTCTGACATGTGCCATGGGTCCATTACAATCTGCTTTATTATCCACTGTGGGTAAAAATTTGAAGGGGCCAGATAACACTACTTAGTGTGCATGTTAGAGTTAATGCCTCGCTAATCTAGATAATAGAGTTCCAAATCTGATCAATAATAAGTCTAATTTTTACAACTATGTTGAGCATATATCTAGTAGCACCCAATATGGAATCATCACAGTCATTAATTTTGAAGTTGGGGGGTGGATCCACATAGACAGATAATGAAAGTTACAATAGCCAGCGATTTAACCAACCACAATTACTTTTGTAGTAAGACTTTTACACTTACACCTTTGTGTGTTAGGAAAAAAATCAGAATGGTGTATTTATGGAAGGTGGAACATACACCTGGTTTGAATAGTAGTTTTTTTTTAAGATGAAAATCTTAAATAGTATGATCCAATTTAATTTATATTATAAAATAAATTGTGCCAATTTCTACAAAGCAAAAAAAAATGTAACATTTTATCCCAATTTCTAGTAAAAATACCTACTAAGATTTTATCCCACTTTTCTGATGCACTGGAGTTCATGTTAACCTACAAAACAAAAAACTCTAAAAGGCAAAGAATAGTTACAAATGACAAATTTTAATATTTTGAAGACATCTATTCACATTAAATTTCACTAACTATATGTACAGTGGAGAAGGCAAGACATATTATCAACATATATAACCAAAAAAAAATAGAGACAAACAATCTACACTTTAAAAAAAAAACTATAAAAATGGGAAAATGACTCATTCACACAGATTGCAAGAAACACAAAATTGTTTAACAGTCCATAATTAGTCCTCTTCTTTTTTTTATCAACACATTTAGAAATGTAGACTATTTTGTAGACATATTTGTAAAATATGATCTTTAAAATGATCAGCTTCCAGAAGGTTCAAAAAAATATCAGTGTTTAATCAATGATAAGTCTAATATAAAAAAAAAAAATATCAATGTTTAATCAATAAGTCTAATTTTTATAACTATGTTGAGCATTTATCTAGTAGAAGCCAATATGGAATCATCACAGCCACGAATTTTGAAGTTGGGGGGTGGATCCATATAGACATGGGTGTAGAGTTCTTCTGGTGGAAGTTCTGGATCATTCTTGGCAAGCTCTGCAGCATCAGCAACTTCTTTCTTGATTTCTTCTTCTATTTTCTGTAAACAACAAAAAACTATTAGTTCACTTTTGGTTGTCTTTTATTAAACATCTGCTAAATTTTTTTTTTAAGTAAGCAATTTAATTTAGTTAATTTTAAGCAATTTATTACTAAATTGAGCTAAACTATATTGTAAGAGAAATAATTTACACTATTATTCTGGTACCTTAATTTCAGCTTCAGAGACCACTCCAGCTTGTACAATGACATCTTTGAATTTTCCAATGGGATCTCTTTTCTGCCTGACTTCTTGAACCTCTTCTCGAGTACGGTAACTGAAACAATATATTACCTCCTTCAATAAATTATATATATATAATGACTTCAGTGGCGTAGCTAGGGTGGGGGGAGAATTTGAAGATCCCCCGTTCCACCACTTGAGGGGGGCCCCCAAATGAGTGTCCGAAATTTGTTTTGAATAAATTAAATATTACGTCACTGTCATGTAATCTTGCTTTTCACGTTGTTATATAATTTAGTGACCTTGTTCTATGTACTCCACACAGATTACTAACACTTCCGTGGGGGGTTACTCTCAATTTCAAGGAGTAGCTTCCATAGCGCTGACTAGTGCAGTGTTACTCTTAGGAAGTAACTTGGTATATAGGGTAGTTTATTTCATCATCCTTATCATTTAAAAAGAAAGCACTACAAACAAAGAAGACCATGGGCGTGTCGAAGAAAAGTATTACTATTCAGGTGATTCATACAAAGGTACAGCAAAAAGTCGAAGAAGTGAAAATGTCTTGATGAAGGTAGTGGTACTGAAGAGACCAGGGGAATATCTTTTACCACAGTCAGAGAAAACATTTGAAGTAAGTGATGATGAGTCAAGTGATGGTCTTCCAAAATCACTTCCTCCAGAAGTGGAAGAAGCTGTAATTAAGTACAAAGACTTCGGATATATCAAGCCTGGAATTTTATCTGAGGAACTGCGAGCAAAAATTGTGCTAAAGTGTCGCTTATTTTTCCAAAACAAAGATGAACGATATTTGTTTCCAGTAGAGTTCACCCAAAATAAATCACAAAGTTTGACATCATGGTTCACTAGAAAGCTTCCAACAGAAGAAATTTTCTCTTTATTTTGTTTTGCATGGGTACTGTTTTCTGAGGCATCAGAAAAGACATCTAGTGCACTGAGCAAAGCTGGAGTTGGTTTCACCAAATGGAAGAGACCTGAGAGACTGAAAGAACATGAAGAAGGAGTCCATTACAGACACGCTCTTTTGAAGTGGAAGCTAGAAGAAGAAAAGCTTAAGGCAGAACCAGATGAACTGTCACATGTTTCATGCGCAAATTTTTGACAAATCAGCAGTGTTGGAGTCAGTTGGAGAGATATCCTGAAGTGTGTAGCAGCAGCTATTAAGTACTTAGCAAAAACAAACTCAAGCTTAGGTGGTCACAAAGAAAAACTTAATTCACCTAATCCTAGCATCTTTGAAATTTCTTGCAGAATTTGATGAAGTTAAGAAACACCACTTACATAGAATTGAATATGGGAAGACACATTATTTGTCACCAGAAATTCAAAATGAGTTCATAAACTTGATGGGCAATAAAGTTAGGGAATCAATTGCTGGGAAAGTCAAGCAAGTTAGTTACTTTTCTCAAATGCTTGATTCCACACCAGATGTTTCTCATCAAGAACAGGTATCCCTAATAGTTCGTTACTTGGATGTTGATAATTTCGAAATAAAAGAGTTATTCATTGGTTACTTTGAAAGTTTGAAACCTGGTGGACAACATTATGAAAAACTTAATCTGAAAACTCTTAACAGACATTGGACTGGACTTTGATCTGTGCAGAGGTCAAACCTATGATAACGCATTGAGTGGCTGTCTGTCAGGCCTGCAGAAACTTCTCTTAGACATAAATCCAAAGGCAACATAACTGAACTGTGATAATCACTCTCTGAACTTGGCAGCTCTTCACTCTGCAGAGATCCAGCAATTGTCATCTTTTTATGGAACTGTACGTGAATCGTTCAATTTTTTTTTTCAAATTCACCCCAGAGATGGGCAAAACGGAAAGAAGCTGGGAGTTTTAAAAAGTATTACAAGGTGGTCCGCAAGACAAGAAGCTACGTCGGCAGTTTCCTTGCATCTCAACGCAATCATCAAGCTGTTGAAGGAACTTCTTGAATCAACAACTTAAAGAATGGACACTAGAAGCAAAGCATAGAATCTTCTTCATGCAGTGGAAAATGAATTTTTTGCTTATCTGGAATTCTGGTCAAATCTCCTGGGCCCAATTAATATAGTTCAGAAGAAACTATAAAAAGTCTGGACTGCACATTCGGGAAGCTGCTGAAGAAATTAAAACCCTTTCATGCTTTCTGCAAAATGATGAGAAACTGACAAAAATGATCAGCCAATCCATCAAGAACGCAAAAGAAGGTAGTGAATGCTAAGGATTTCCAGATACTAAAACAACCAGAAGAAAGAAAAGACTTGATGGGGAGTTGAGTTCTGATTTAGGACTGTCAATAGAACTGCAATTCAAACGTGTTGCGACAGAAGTGCTCGACAGACCTCATATGGAGATGATGGACAGAAGCCAAAGGCTGGAAAACCATGAGGACACCTTTGGGTTTCTTATTGAACCAAGACACCTCTGATGACACGATGAAAAACTGTGTTACATTTTCCTGTTTGATGAAATACAGGCAAATCGCTTGTTCAATGATGTCATAGATGCACGAGCACTTTTACCAACAAACAAGCACTGCAATCACCAATTGACATATTGAGGAATCTGGCTTCATATGGTAATGATGTGTGCTCAAACCTTGCAATATCCATTCGAATACTGCTAACTCAGGCCACTTCCATTGCGTCATGTGAGAGAGAGAAAGCTCAAGTTAATCAAAAACTCTCAGGAGCACAATGGAAAGAAAGGCTTAGCATTGCTTTAATGTCAGTGGAATCACAAATACTGACAGTATCGATGTAGATGATATTATAGGTGCATTTGCTGCACAGAAAGCACAACATGAAGCGATATGAATTGAGATTTGTCACTTGTGCATTATTTCGCCAAGAAACAATGGGATTATTCATTTAAAGATTCTTAATGATTATTTCTTGTTAATTTTACTGATATACTGTGACAATTTGAATGTAGGCTTATATATTTATTAAGTAAATTATCTCATGTCATGATGTCGAACATCGAAATGCAAGAGGCCAATCTCCCTGGGCCCCCAAATCCCTAGCTATGCCCCTGAATGACTTGTAAAGTAATCAGATTCAGTCACTGCTCCAAAAATGAGGATTATTAGGTCCTAGCTAAAAAACAACAACTAAAAAATGATAACTTTTTTAACAATTATAAGCTAAAAAAAAAAATAGGGAAATAAATCAGAACATTAACATCAAACTTAATCTAGGTAAATGATAGAAATAACAATAGCATAATAATATTAACTTTAACCTTTAACCAAAACTACCTAACTTTTAACCAAAGTAAATTACACAATACTAATACTTAAACTTAATAATTAATCCATATCCTATAGAAATACACTACTCTTTGATTCCCAAGCCCAATTTAATATCAGAGATAATGCAGTCTTCCTATAAGGCAAGCAACTTTTCAATTTCATATGCTTAAGGCTAGCAGGTAGCTTACTTAAAGATTTACTTTGAAGAAAAATTATAGATAGGAAAAAAAGTACTTATAAAGGTATTACCTGGTACCTGGGTCACTCATACTGTGACCATGATATCTGTAGGTAAATGCTTCAATTACAATAGGACCATTTTTAAGTGCATAATCTTTAGCGAATCGTGTGGCTTCTCTAACAGCAAGTACATCCATACCATCCACCTAATTGAAAGAAAAGTTTTAAAATGTCAACAAAAATGTTAATGAATTAGAAATTATTTCTTCCAATTCTCCAATGTCTCTAAAATTTTTAATTGCATTATTCTTTATTATATTTGTATTAATGATAATAATAAAGCTATATACATAAAGTAGTGTCTCCAAACAGGCAATTAATAAAAAAATTGTCTTAACATACATACATACTTATATTGTTGAAAATTTATGGCAACTGGACCCAATGAATGACAAGGATTCAAAGTTGATGGGTATGTTTATCTACAAGATGACTACAAATGAGAATGATGATGAGATGATAAGACATCAAACACACAGCTGTCATTAGTCTTCAATTCTAGTTAGTTCATAATGATAATAGTGTGCAGTGCAGGGTTGTAACACTGTCTATATTAACAGTAGGGCTGCACCTATCGGCTTTGGCTGAATATCACTGCCGGATAGTAAAAACTACACTGTAGTACCTATATTTCTATTAATATTGTTAGATGCCTCAAATACTTAAAAAACGAAACAACGCAGGCGAAACGCTGATAAGCGATGTCGAACAAGAAGTTTAACACTTAATGAAGGGAACAGTCGAATGTTGTCAAACTAAATCTCTACGTCAATAAAAACACACCAATATTCATAAAGTGGACATGATTCAATAATGTCAGTTCTAAAATACATTAACGCTTATGTTTCAAATAAAAGAATATGCTTTTAAAACTATGACAATGCACCATCATTTAGTACAAAGACAAGGTGTGTTCATCTAAATAGAAATAAAACTTAACATTTTAAATTCGCATTACATGGCTGGCGCATTTTAAAACTTTGTCTTGACCTTTGAGTGGGCTAGTTAACATGTAATATTCCTTAACTATATCATGCTGACCAGACATCTATCTCCAGAGCTAGAGATGAACAACCTCCACCTTCTTTTGTTTGTTTAGTCCATAACATTGAGTTCAAAGATAGACAGGTGACCACATTATGCCAGATGTCAACATGTTGCATTGTCTAGAGGTCACACTTTACAAGGGAACTGAGTTTGTTAGCTTTGAGAAGAATCTTAATTAGGGAGTGGGGGCTGGACTTCAAGCCACACCTCTACACAGGTAACAAGGGTAGAGATGAACAACTTCTACCCCCTTTTATATGTTAAGCCCATCACATTGAGTTCATTGATAGACAGCTGACCACCAAGTCAAATACCATGGAGGTTGGTACACTCTAGAGGTCACACCAGAGAACTGAGTTTGTTTACTTAATAAGGGAGCTGGACTTCAAGCCACACCTTAACAGGGGTAACCGGACAATGAGTTTGCTTATTTGGAGAAAAATCTCAACCACGTTAGCTGGACCAAAGACCACACCTCTTCACGAATGCCTAGTTTGCTCTTTTCCTAGCGTGTTAACTTGAATATTACTACTGCCTTAAGTGTCTTGATTTGATGACGATATTTTTAATAATTTGAGAGTGTCAAGTAACTCCTTCTTATTACTGATTTTTTAAACTTACAATGCGTACTTAGACACTGTGTATCAGGCCAGAACGACTTTTTACACCCAAAGGCCTAATTCCGTGCTTTTTTATTACAAAAACAATGATAAAATCAGTAGGCCTAATAATTAAGGAAGAGGTTTCTAACATACTTTGCAAAATAAAATAAAATATCCACATGCTTAACTGGCCATGCCAATGTGTTATTTTTTTGCCTAACCACTCAACACTATTGCCTATGCTCGAGAAAAAAACACATGTGATGGTCAACACCATCAACTATACAAACTATACCAGGACTACATGTGTTGGCCCACTACGTCTATCTGACCAGGTTGTTAAAATCTGTTGAGGGTGTGGAGAAGTTATTTTCTTCTCTAATTGCTTTTCCTAATGCTCTTAGATCTATAGAACTGTAGATTTACACATAATATGTAATAATGTAAATAATGTAAATGTAATAATAGACCAGATTACAATTTAATCTATGCTTTGGCATCATCTAAGGTTCAAGCGATAAATAGGTTAATAAAATATCTTTTACAGCAAATGAATGAATCTAAAATAATAAATATTAACCTACAACGCTTCAGATTTCAACTATTAACTAGAAGTTACTATCAGTATTAAGCCCTTGAAGCCAGAACCAGAAGCCTGACCAGTTGTTGGTCTGAAATTCATGAACACATATACATCCAAACACTACACAAGCCAGATTGCACTTTACCTTAGAGAGATTTACATTAGTAACTAGTTCAATATATATTTACGTATTTTACATTGTCCATGCCACTCACCCCTCTACAGTTGGTGGACTCGTACATATACACACACTCATGCTACACAGATTAGTTTGTGATAGATCTGTTTATAAATACTGTTAAGCTTTAATTCATCAATCATAAACAGAGTTTAAAGCAATATGGGAGGTAAATAAAAGGAAAACAATTATTACGAATATAAGTATGTCATTTAACAGTTTTGCAAAATGCTCAGCAACACACGACATGTAGGGCTGAATATCAAATTTCAATATCCAGCAATATTCGGCTCCGGATGAATATCAAAAAGTACTATCCGGTGCACCCCTAATTAACAGAACTAATTGTGAAATTCTTTAAAAAGACCACGCTTTGTCAGTGTCTTTTTTTTTTCATTTGTATTTTGGTAATAAAAGAGAAAGAATCATGTTATAGTAAGTTTACCAGGAATACCAAAGAGTAAAATAAAGTGTTGAGGTATGGCTTTGTTTGTGATGAAAGGTTTCAGCTTCACACCTACATCTTTTGATGTCAATGTGGTTAGAAGCACTTGAGGGGTTGGGGGGAGGGGAATAAATCCTTTTATGGATGTACTCTAATGGAGGACTGATACCAAGAGGACAGGAAATGTTTGCTGCAATTTTCTGTTTATTTGGTATTTGTATTTAATTATGTTCATCTTTAAGGGGGTCATCTACATTGAAAACTTTTTTTTTGTTTTTAACATTTTAGACTTTTTAATGTATTCAAATGATGTATTTGACCATAGGAACACATAATATGCCTTTAAAAAATATTTTTTAAACGAAATTCAACTTTTTTTCATCATAGGGGGGGGGGTGTCGAGGGGTCAAATCATCTCATTTCTAAGAATGTGTTTCTGAATTAACCATTAAAACTACAGGTCTGAAATTTGGTAGCTTGATAGACACCCTATCTCCTTACAGGATGACAATGAGACATTGTGAAAAATGTATATAGATTTTTTTATATAAATTTTTTAATTTTACCCTCTTCTGCGGACAGCGTTTTTAGCCATTGTAACCAATTAAAATG
This sequence comes from Biomphalaria sudanica, assembly GCA_036873155.1. Classification (NCBI taxonomy): domain Eukaryota; kingdom Metazoa; phylum Mollusca; class Gastropoda; family Planorbidae; genus Biomphalaria; species Biomphalaria sudanica. The sequence goes on along the minus strand of JAZGLO010000052.1, from coordinate 279,285 downwards.
TCTTTTTCTCTTTTCCTGTAAACATTTTATGATATTTTTTATTGTCATCCTGTGCTAAGACCCTATTTAAACATGTATACCAAATATTGTTATAATTGAACTGATAGGTTTTGAGAAAAGTGATTCTTAAGAACACATACCCATGTAAAATTGACATTTTGAGAAAAATGAAAATTAAAGTTTCAATGAGTGAGAAAAACAAGATATGCATGTCTATTGTTCAAAAAGATGTTTTATTTAGCTCATGAAACATTTAGGAATAGAAGGAAACACAGAATTTATTAAAATATTGTTAAAATTTATTTTAGATGACTTCCCAACACCCCCCCACCCCGGCGCAAAAAAAATTCACATAATAAGTCCAATTTTTACTTTTCAGACATCAATGTAAGCCCCAAAACAACTAAAAATCAAGATAAAGTATCCCTTAATTATAAATACATGCAAATAATAAGTAAATAAATAGTTAAAATATAATTAATACCGTTATATGAATGTGGTTTACACAAGAAGTTTTTCAAAGTAAAAAAAAAATTACCTACACCAGTTCAAATAATTTGGAATCTAGTCTTTCTCAGGTTTCAGGCCTGCATTTTTTTTCATAAGCACCTAATGTTATTTGTACTCGTACTAGTGGTTTGATAGAGTACACACAATAAATCCAGTAAAGAATGGCACCAGTATTTGAAAATAAATGCAACTTGTATGTTTTAGGTGGCTGAATAATTGTAGAGTGCAGTGCCTTTATAGTAGATAGTCCTTCATTGTAATATGATATGGCTTTTTATATATAGCCATTGAGCTGATAATGCACAAATGTATGCTGTGCAGTATAAATGTTATAGATGGTAAGAAATGCTGATATAATGTGACATGGCGAGACTGAAGCTCATTGCACGTGTACAGCTACAACGACAGAAAAACTCTGGTCCTTATGTATGTTGAAGTAGCTGATGATAAATTGGTTCACCAGGAACCATGCAGTGCTTGATGATGAATCTTGTAATGAAATAAGTTAGGTAGAACTTTATAATGATGTAAAAGTCTTTGTAGCTGGAGGTGGTGGTCAACGACAGTATCCAACGAGAAAAGAATCCCAGGTTGTTTACTTGATAATAATAATTTTATTTATAAAGCGCTGTTAACAAACAAAATGTAGGCTCAAGGCGCTGTAACAGCATTACAAACACAAGAGCTAACATGACAAACTAGGTCTAAGACAGATAGGTTTTAATGTTCTTCTTAAAAGTGGTGTAGCATGTTGTCTGTCTGAGATCAATGGGGAGTGAGTTCCAAACCTTTGGTCCGTGAACTGAAAAAGCCTGCAGACCGTAGCTTTTGAGGGAGAAACGTGGCACTACTAAAAGCGTTGAGTCCATTGAGCGCAGGGCTCTCTGGGGGACATATGGAGTAATCAGTTCTCTAAGGTACAAGGGCATCTCGTTGTAATATATACTCTGATGACAAAGTGGCTACCTTGTAATCGATTCTCGCTTTTACTGGAAGCCAATGGAGCGTGCGCAAGAGCGTAGTAGCAGAATCTTGTCTTTTTTTTTAAGGACTATTTGAGCGGCGTTGTTCTGTATACGTTGCAGCTTGGCTATTTTGTCATCAGGTATACCTGCTAGCACGGCGTTGCAGTAGTCGAGGCGAGAGAGTATGAATGCCACAGCTAGCGTTTTTGTTGACTCCGTTGTTAAATATGGTCAGATCTGGCAGAATCTGCGCAGCTGCAGATAAAGACCTTTGCAGAGCTGACTTATGTGTGGGTCGAAAGATAGTGTTGAGTTAAAGAAAACTCCAAGATTCCTCACTACATGGACAAAAGGAACATGGCAGTTCGTGATAAAGAGAGAATCTGTGCTTTCAACTTTTGAGACATTGTTCCTAGTGCCAAACTTAATTATTTCTATCTTGTCTTCGTTCATCTTGAGTTTATTTTCAACCATCCAATCGCTCACCCTTGCAACGGTACTACTGATTTTCTCTGCCAGATGCGACACCTCTGAGGGTACTGATGAATCGTATAACTGTGAGTCATCAGCAAAGAAATGGTATAAGATACCGGTTGGCTGTATGACACCGCTGAGTGGATATGTGTACATAGTGAACAGTATTGGGCCTAGAACTGATCCTTGGGGTACTCCGTACTTCAAAAGTAAGCTTGTTGATTCCGTCCCACTGTCACGTCAGTTTTAGAACCCCTGTAATATTTTGTGACTAGTAATCACTGAACCATTCCGTGCTTGTTCCGCACGAGATTTTGTTTTTTTGGTCGGAAGTTGACCACGAGGTGGACCGCAGTTGATCTTGGACTCTCATGGAGAGAAGTTGATTATGGATATCTTGTCCAGTACAGTAATATATATTTATTAAGATTGATTTTGGAGTATATGTGATACCTGAAGTATTTTATTGGATTATAATTCACTATGTTTTGTGAATATTTCTTGATGGCTGGACTTGCCAATATCTGTTATTAATTATATTGTGTGTAATAAAACCATGTCTGCTACCAGTGAGTCAATTCATTATTTTGAATATTGTGGTCAGAGAGTTCAGCATGTTAGTGTTCTCACGCACTAGCAAATCTAGTGCGTGAGAGAAAGTATTTAATTAAGAAGTTAAAAAATATCATAGTAAGTGCCAGTACAACACACGACATTCGCGTTATCACGCCTACAACAAGAACTAGGCTGTGACATATGGTGGCCAGTATGTCTTAAATGACAAAACGAACCTACACTCTTTAACAAGTAAATCGTCGATCGTCTACATATAATCTGGCGTAGGAGTACAAAGGCTTATTTTTACAGTATGGCGGCAAAAACAATTGAAAGAAACTTAGAAGCCTAACAAACGTTTCTGCAACAACAAGAAATTAACTCAGGTGACCTGGCTCCAGCAGGATCTCAAATCGATTCCTAGATCTAATTACGTTACTATAGATCTAAAATATAACCAACTAGACTACAATACCAAGTTGAAGTTATGCCTGATGAGCCGCAATCTGGCTGAAAAATTACCGTAGTAATCTCAGAATCTGTCTGTGCTACAACCTGATGAGCCGCAATCTGGGTGAAAATTACTGCAACCTGTCTGTACTAATCAAGTCCGACGTCATTCAAGTCGACTATTCATCGTGGTGTACGTCATTTGAGACTCACCTAATTATTTGTTCACTGTTCCAGTAACAAATAGTGGTACACTTGGGCACGTGATACCACCATATCGTCTTAACTGACTCCTATCAACATCTTCTGTGAAGAACTTTTCCTGCCTTGTACTGCTATTTGAGTCAGTTATTCACTGTTGGATTATTTTCTGGAAGCTCAAGTACTTTGGAGTATATATATACTATTTCTCATTCTAGTCATTGTTGCCCATATGATTAGTACTAAGCCTTTCTTGGATTACTAGTTACCAGTCTAATTAATTCTGTTTGGATTATTGAGCTCACTATTGGATATATTACCTTACTTATTTCAATGATTTATTCGATGATTGGAGTATCACTGGACAATGGATCTACACTAAGAGGATGGAACTTATCTACATCAGACTACATTAGAAAGCCCCTGTAAGTTTGAATAATTGTATGTACTGATTATATATTGACATATTTTAAAAGTATCCAATAAATTCAGCCCTTAGTAGAGTTTACTAAGAAGAAACATTCAAATATAATAAACTTAGATGATAGCAGCAGAGAAGCACTAACCAAACTAAAGGATAAGTTTAATGAGAAACTAGAATTAGGAAGTATTGATCCTATTTCACAACTCCTACTGTACACTGATGCATCTAATAATGGTATAGGAGCATGCCTACTGCAACAGAAAGAGTCATATCTACAACCTATAGTTCATATAAGTAGAACATTATCTAAAGCAGAAAGAAAATATTCAATAATAGAAAAAGAACTATTAGCTATAGTATGGAGCATAGTCAAACTGAAACACTATTTATTAGGAAGATTTTTTACAATTAAATGTGACCATAAACCATTGTTAGCACTTAAAAGAAAAGAACTAAAGAATAACAGAATAAATAGATGGTCATTAATTTTATCTGATTACAAGTTTGACCTACAAAGTATACCTGGTCATGAAAATGTATTAGCTGATTTTTTGTCAAGACAGGTAGATCATGAAACAGATACCAATGAGGACAATGATATTGTACATATCAGTCAAAATATTTTAACTGAATAACTTCATAATACAATTAGAAGCGACTTGACATTTTTCAATCAGGTCAAGCTGACATTTTTTTCTAGTTATCATGTAACTAGGTCATGACATATTTTTGTTACACTTGTATCATTTTATTGGGTCATGATGACATTTTTCCTTTCATTGATGCTATTTTACTATCATTTTTTATTAACTGTGCATTACATATTAATTTAGCACAATTTATCAATAACATAGAATATGACAATAACTTGATGTGCTAATAATTTATATACTTAGTAAATACAGTAATGTACACAAACACATTGTAAACAACAGTAAATTACTTGAACTGTTGACCTAAATTTTTTTTTTTTTTTTTTGAAAATTCACAAATGTAAATATTGTTGATTTTTTTCCAAGTGGTACACATTTGAATGTTGTCATTTTTATACTATTCTACTTTAAATACCACATATGTGTGCTAGAAATAGCAATTATAGACAATGTCACGGTAACCTTATATAATGGTGACAGAACTTAAAGTAATACTGAACATAAATATACTTGTATAGATGTATGTAAAAATTATTTTTTGGAAACTTTTTCAATAAATTCACTTAGTGTGTCAAATGATACACATTGGTTGTGTTATATCATAGAAATAATTTGATGTAAAATGACCTTAAAATTTTATTTTTTTCTTCTCTTATAATTGAAATGTCAATGTATGTTAACAGGAGGATCACATAGCAATTAAACATGCTCATGCAAAACATTTAAATATAATGCAACTTTACTTCAGGAGAATAAAGTCTTAACTTGCATTGATATTTTTTTCAATAACATACTTGTACAGTAGATGTAATTATACTAATGTATATTTTTCTATGCAAACATTTTGAAAGTTGAACAATGCATTTGTTAATTAGTATATGGAACCATTCATAGTTAGAATGAATGACATAACATTAATATTTATGTACAATTGAGTAAGCAGTATTGAGATGATTAAATTCGATCAGCTTCACATGATAGATTAAGCTAATAGACATATATGTATATATAAAACAATAATATCATATGTACTTTTGTAAAAGATTTTTTTCAAAAATCTTTTCTAGGGGAAGGGGCGTATGTCACGTCAGTTTTAGAACCCCTGTAATATTTTGTGACTAGTAATCACTGAACCATTCCGTGCTTGTTCCGCACGAGATTTTGTTTTTTTGGTCGGAAGTTGACCACGAGGTGGACCGCAGTTGATCTTGGACTCTCATGGAGAGAAGTTGATTATGGATATCTTGTCCAGTACAGTAATATATATTTATTAAGATTGATTTTGGAGTATATGTGATACCTGAAGTATTTTATTGGATTATAATTCACTATGTTTTGTGAATATTTCTTGATGGCTGGACTTGCCAATATCTGTTATTAATTATATTGTGTGTAATAAAACCATGTCTGCTACCAGTGAGTCAATCCATTATTTTGAATATTGTGGTCAGAGAGTTCAGCATGTTAGTGTTCTCACGCACTAGCAAATCTAGTGCGCGAGAGAAAGTATTTAATTAAGAAGTTAAAAAATATCATAGTAAGTGCCAGTACAACACACGACATTCGCGTTATCACGCCTACAACAAGAACTAGGCTGTGACACCCACTAACAATGACACTTTGGGTGCGTTCCGTCAGGTAGGATCCAAGCCACTTTAGGACGACTCCTGCCAAACCAAAAGTTGCAGAGAATCTGGCCATCATTATTTCATGGTCTAGCGTATCAAAGGCTGCGGACAAGTCCAGCATGGAAAGAATTGATATGTGGCCTTTGTCGGAATTGTGAAGTAAGTCGTTTAGTACCCTGACCACTGTCTCTGTGCTACGGCACTTCCTATATGCAGATTGAAATTCTTCCAAGAGACAGTACTGTTCAAGATAGGAAAGAATTTGCGCTAACATGATGCGCTCCAGAAGCTTTGACAGGAAGGGAAGATATAGGGATGATATAGATCAAAGATCTATAAAGTGGATATATGTGATGTTTGATAATGAAGTACTTCTATGTCATACTGCAGTATTTAGGCAGCTTTCAGACAGGGTAGATGGCTGACGAGGTACTAGTATGTGGTGACGTTTTCTTCCAACAAGAGGAAGGGTCAATGTACTGCATATGTGTTGTTTTGATCTGTTGATATAAAGAAAATGAAAATATAAATTAAATAGCCTATTATGAAAATATTCAAATGATAAATATAGCATTAGTGTTATTTACTCAATATATAATCAAGAACTAAAAAGAATGATAGAAAAAACTGAATGGACAAAACTTTTTTTTTTTACCTACAATTCCCAATGTGTGTAGATGTATGTCTATATCCTTGTGACAGATTAGGTAGATCATTACTTCTGATTGTAGTCAGGAGAACCTGAGACTGGAAATAAAAGAAAAAAAGTTAATGTATGCATGCCATTGTAGCCCAGTAAAGTTTAGATCTAGAAATCTAGTAAATAAATCTAAACTAGGACTCACTCATTACTCATTTATTCACTACTCAGACTATTTATTATTGAGTCATCAAAGTAATTTTAGATCTAGAATTAGAAAAAGCAACAACTAGATCTAGACTATATTAGATGTATAGATCTAGATATCTATTCTAGATCTAGAATCTTCTCTTCTCTTCTGCAGTGGATACGATCTTACTGCTCATGAAATGGAGATCTAGATCTAGACTAAAGTAGACAAGATAGATGATAGAGATACACCTATATAGATCCAAAACGAAATCAAGTTTCTAGATCTATTTTATAGAACTAGAGGTTACTAGATCAATCTAAATACTAAGGCATCTAGAATATGAATCTAGATCTAGAAGGGTAGCCTTAGACTAGCCTAGCCCCAAGCCCAAGCCTAACTAAGTCAACTAAAATGTAGTAACTAAAACTAGATCTAGTACGACCTAAAGTTAAACACTGAATATGTGCTTGTCCGACCCCTAGATTTGTGTTTTTATGATATTGCTAAATCTAGATCTATAAGAAATATTAGGAAACATGTACTTACCGTAAATAATAATGGCAAAGATAGCATACAATATCCAAAAGGGTCTTCTATCGATTCACGGACGCCATCATTGTTGATGTAAACATCGGAACCGCATGGCCGGAAGGAACCAATCAAAATCGTTTATTTCATAAATATGCATCATGATCAAATCGGATTTGAATAGAGACACGTGTAGTGGTCTAGTTTGAACTAGTTTCAAGGCTAAGGTTATTTTTAGATGAATGAGTCATTGAAATGGACTTGTAGAGCTGACCGTAGGCTTTTCAAAGACACCAAACATGACCCACTTTTATGGCAGGCTACGCGGTAATCGGCATCGTAAAACTGCGATTTTTTTCAACATTTAGAGCAAAATTAGTTTACCCCTACCCCTTTCAAACTCATTTTTTACATTAAAACACCTTTATTTTAATGATTTTAGCTAAACTATATCATTTATATATTTATTATTCTAACATAATATGCAATTTTTGAAAAATCAATTTTTTTAATGAAAAATGATTATTTTTGACCCGTTAATTCAAACCCCACTTCCTTTTTAATCTACATGAAATCTATGTACATTACTTTTATTTACTTGTAACTATGAAAAACACATTACCCAAATTCCAGGAATATAGTCTCCCCTTGAATAGTAGTCTACGCTAGCTGAAGATCTAGCCATTGATGTCCCCATACCGTAGCCATTATTTTCACACACAAAAATACATGGCAAATTCCAAAGCTTGGCAATATTGTAAGCTTCAAAAATCTGTCCCTGATTTGCTGCACCATCACCATACAGAGCAATGCACACTTTTTCTTCATTTTTGTATTTATGAGCAAAAGCTATACCAGCACCTAGCGGCACCTAGAAAAATTATATCACAAAAAAGGGGTTAGTTTGAATATTTACAAGCATACTTACAAGCAAAACTAAATTAACAACTACTTTTAAAATAAATATTTAAGTGGTACTAAAAAGGACCTGTGTTAATGACATGTTTGTAAGGTAATAAAAATGTGATCACCTGTGCACCAACTATTCCATTTCCACCATAAAAATTTTTGGCATACATATGCATAGAGCCGCCTTTACCATTAGCACAACCAGTCTTTCTTCCTGTTTAATATAATTTTTTACAAAACACAAACTGCTTTTAAATAAAATGAGTGATGAAAAATTAAGACTACAGTGTTATAAAGATTGAGACTCACTGGCACTAGGTCTACTAATAACTTCTTATGTTGGACAACTAGTAAAACATGGAGAATATTTGTAAAAGAAAAAAAATGATAAGAATTAAATTTGACAGACAGGATTTTACTTAACATTTTGATGGGTATAATTTTGTTTTGTTCACTTGCACTGTATAAATTGTTTGTCACTACTGGTAGCGATACATTTCTAAGAGAAAAGTTCACCTGTAAGCTCTGCAAGTACACTATGAACATCAGCCCCCCTAGTGTAGGTCCAACCATGGGCTCTGTAGGCAGTAATGACAGAATCTTCATGTGTAATGGCTCCTTCCATCCCAACAGCTACAGCTTCCTGTACACAAATTTTCTCATATTTATAAAAACAAGTTATTCTAAATTAAAATTCCCATTGAAAAAAAAGAAAGCATAAATCATTCAGTACTTTATATAAAATAATCTTATTCATATCTAATATTTTTAATCATTATTTAGAACAAGTAAGATAAGCAATATAATTACATGCTTAGAAAACAAACATTTAAAAAAATTGTGAACAACCTGCCCAGAATAAAGATGACAAAACCCACGAATGATTTTAGACTTATATAAGTTGGCAGCTGTAGTTTCCATAACCCTAATGGTTCTCATTTGTCTGTAATATTTGAGGGCTTCATCTCGACCATATGTTACTGTTGTCTTGGGACCCTCCTCCAGGCGATGTAATTTATAGGGCTAAAAATAGTTTTGGAAAAGTACACACACTATTAAAAACATTATTTTTAAAAAATGAAACTAAGTCTTGTTAAACTCTAAATACAACAATAATACAAATAGTAAGAAAAATGACAAACATAGATTTTTTAAACTATGTTCATGTTATGGCTTTAAATAAATGTAACCAGTTCATGAAAAAAAAAAAGGTTCTTTTTTTTTTCCCGTAACAATAAAAATAATAATTATCCAATCTTAAAGTGAACTGTTAAGCTCTTCCGCGGTGTTTAGTACTTGAAAATCATCAATGTAACTAAATCTAAGTCCAACTGGAGGTAACACTGAACTCAATACTGGAACAGATTACACCAACAAAAGGCCAACAATCGATAGATAAAGTCGACGCTGGTGTTAAAACAACAAATACTTTTAATACTTAATATGGGAATTGTCCGATATCCACTATTACTAGCCATCTATATAATTCTTCTTATTCTTACTGTAAATAAGAAAACGTCTTGATTCTAAAGAGTCGCCTAGAGAGTTCTTGTTTTTAACTATCTGTCACGTCACTTGTCGCTAAGTAAATCTTTCCCCTTATTCCCGAAACAAATAGCTAAATTCTAATCATGTCATAACAGAACAAAGTTTGTAGAAGTTACAGAGATAATATTAATAACAATAACAAATGTTGCTTACTTTAAATATATATGCTTCATAGATAAATAAATGAACACTTTAACAATTACTTACAGTAACACTGTGAACAGCTTCAGTCGCCGTTGAGTAAGAGCATCCTTGAAGTGCCTTGAGGGGAACCTGAAAGGAAACAGAATTTTTTAAAATAATAAAAGTCTTTGTCATTATTTGAGATTGTATTTGTATTTATTTCTCAGATATTCCGAATTATTGATTCTAATGCAAGATTTACATTTTATAAACTTGTTGAGACTAGTTTGGATGCTGCTTGATGGGGGAAAAATTGTAACACATGTGATTTGTGACATGTTTTATTTTTGTCTTCTAAAAAAAATAGAATGTAGTCAAAGTCTAGTTAAAATATTTTAGTCACAGACTTTACTAATAGGTCACTTACTATTATCTTTAAAATTTTATTTTAAAAACTTTTATCAGTAGTGTTACACATGCTACGGTATCCCATTTTTTAAACTGAGCCCAAACATAACCTGCCAAAGTGCTCAAAAGCTTTCATTTCTCTATCTAGCTGCTAAATACAAGAGAAATTCAAATTATACTAAAATAACAAACAATAAAGTTAGTTGTACTTTAATCATTAATGGTATCCCAGTGATGCACCTGAAAGAAGGAAATGCAAAAGACAAAAGTGGGTGCCAGTACCCCTAAACCAGCACTGCTGAGGAAATGTACATATTCAAATTCATATTTTTTTCACTATTGATACTGTTATAACCCTGCCATGCACACCACCATCCAAGATAGTGCAGAAGGTGCGCACTATTAGAGACTAGTCTAAGAAGGATGTTGATATTATCTAGAACCATATGAAGATGCTGTGCTTAAGGCAGATGTTCTACATGTATGTGATGTCCTTGTGTAAATAAACACCTATATATCTCGTTGAGTTGCCTTCCTTTAGTTATTACATTGTCTGGAAGTGGGATAATAGGTGACTCAACGAGAGGAGGTAGATTTGATCACAATGACATCTTTGAAACAACTAGACCAACTCTTAGTTAAAGAGCTTAAGCAGGAACTTCGGTAGCAAGAAGGTGCTTACAGCTCCTCTCTGGCAGGCCCTGATCGATGAAGAAGATCTGAGGACCTACCTATTTGAAATTGAGCCAGAGATTGTTGAGCTCATTGGCAAGATGCAGGAAGGTATTGATGCAATAAATAAACAGGATTGTGAACAAGGCAGACAACATGGTATCATAAGCGAAAGAAGGAATAGACTCGTTGATGAAGGAGCAGTTGCCCATAGACTCGTTGGTGAAGTTGCATGGTCAGGGCTGTGGCTGCACAAACAGTGGTAACTGAGATGATGGGGATTGGAGCATTGTCTTTGACTATGTTGTGGGCAAGTCTTGTGGGTGTGAATTTCAAGACGAGAAACGTGCTGCGACGATCTCAAAAGGATATACCAAATCAAAAGAAAAGAGACAAATGAAGAAACTGGAGTCTGTTATGTGCCTGAAGCTTTTGTTCCTGTTGTACCTGTTACGAGTACCTCAATGAGCTGGTCAGATCAAGACAACGTTGGGTCTGCGTCCAAGCCTGTTGCTAAGGATCTTAAAGACCTCTGTCTATCTGCCAGTGCTCACGAGAGAAATTTGAAGCTCGATAACTGCATCCAGAAGTTTAGCATGAACTATACTTGCGGAACTTCACACAGAGAATGTGGATGGCAAGAAAACAACCAACAAAGCATTTGTACTTCTGCCATCATAATCGACATTGGCATAGAAGAATGTCAGTCAATCCAGGCTATATGTGAGCTGTCAAGAGGAAGACAGCTTCAACTCGAAGAGACCTATCTCCCGGACGTGAGACTGCTAGCTGAGGATGACCGCGGCGCATTGGACTTGGTTTGCAATGTGCCTGCATGTGAACCTGAAGCTCCCTTAAGAGGCGTCTGTCAGGATGGTCTGCTGATACAGTGTGTCAGATCAATGGCTGTGTTGAAGAAAACAGTGCTCGACACTATCTCTTTGTGTGCCAAACGGCCACGTCATTGTCTCAAGAACAGGTTGATGAACTGAAGAAAGAGAAAGCAGCACTGGAGGAAAACAGTGCGGATGGCTTTGTGGGTAACACACTCCCTGCCGTCTGTGGCTCCCACCGATCGATCTCCACCTGAACTGTTTCTTTTCTGGATGAAAAGCACTAAGAAGGAGGCAATGTTATAACCTTGCCATGCCCACTGCCACCCAAGATAGTGTAGAAGGTGCGCACTATTAGAGACTAGTCTAAGAAGGATGTTGACATTAGAGAATGATTTCCGCCCAAGTCTAGAACCGATACGAAGATGCCGTGTTCATGGCAGATATCCTATGCGTTTGTCATGTCTCCATGTAAATAAAGGCCTATATATCTTGTTGAGTTGCCTCCCTTCAGTTATTACAATACAATGGCTGAAGAAGTGAATACACTTGAAATGAAACCAAAAACTTCAACTTTACTTTTTAGCCTATTTAGATCATGACACTTTTTTGATATGCGAGGTCTGATTAGGTGTTCCACAAACTTTTGCTGAATACCTGTATTTAGAATGTGCAAAGTTTTCTGTTAGAGAAAAAAATTTGGGGCAACAATGCTCTGTACATAATATAGATCAGTACATAGAGGAGGTTCTTATATTTTGAACACTCCATAGAATTCTCCTTACTTGAACGGGTCGCTTTTTTTGTTTGTAATTCATTTGTTTTTATGTTTGGAGCTAAAAACGACAATTTAGGACTGCGCATGTCCAATTTTAGATAAGTTACGGTAATTTTGTTCCGTTTTTCCAAAGCAGATGGAAGTTATTTAGATTCTCAGTAACCATGTATGTAAAGCTGTTGTTTTAACCTCCCCCTGCAATTCATACCCATATAAGTGATGAGGGCTACATTATGAGCCTGTTTGATCGTAGGCTGATGGGCATATCAAAATAAGCTTCTAAACATCTTTAGAAAGACATTCCAATCACAATTATACCGTTAGTTGTTAAATAAAATTTAAAAAGGGGGTGTCCAAACAAATAATAATGAATTCAGCTCATTCTCCTTTTTTAACACAGCAAAACCGTAATAAGAAATATTATTGGGATTAATAATTCTATGATTTTTTCAATGAATAAACATGACCTAGATCGAGATATCTAGAATATATAATTTATGAATGAAAGAAAAAGTGCGGGCTGCTAATTTAAAGCCAGAGACCATGCCCACTGCATGTGATCACGCCAGATAAGCTGGCGGTGAGGAGAGGTATACACTAAGCATGTAGTGTCACAAACTATCCAACAGGCAGTGGAGGGAAGGGGGGGAGAGTCATGAAAAGAATTATAAGCATATCTATGGGAGGGAGGGGATGTTTAGGTGTCACAAAACAAACATCCAAATTATGAAAACAAGAAGAGGGTCCTTGGATGGGAATTACAAGAAAGACAGAGAGAAAATACAAGTAGCCTAGTTGAAAATATCATGTTTATTAAATTAAAATAATTAATTTATAGCTCTATAATCTATATAAATTTATTTCTGTCTGTTTCTACACATAGCTTATATAGGTATTTAAATAAATGAACTATATATACGATATATATATTTTAAATATATAGAAAGAGAGAGTATATGAGGAAATAGACTATAAATACATATTGCAAAAGTGAACCTACTTCTTTTACTAATATCTAAATAATTTTAAAGTAACACAGATATAATTTATTAGCAATTACACAGTGGTGTTCAACAACGGTGCTCACTATTCAACTGAAGGAGAAAGCCCAAAAACTGCATTCAAAATAGGAGCATGAAGTGACCCAATTTATTTTAAAATTAAATCTTGACTATGGGTGGTAATACAAAGGAACACAGCTATTTTTATAGTCCTTTAGTTGAAGAATAAGAATCTGCTTTCAGTTTTTTTGTAAGTTAAACCTTCACCAAAAACTGACCTAGTTCCCAAAAGTCAGTGTTCAGTTATAAGAATCTACCTTATATATATATCATTAAGAACTAATCTAGAATCTACTAAAATATACTTATTAAATCTAAATTCTAGATCGAACTATTGTCTATTATTAGTAGAACTGTATTATTAAATCTAGATAGATCTAGTTCTAAATTAATGTCAGTATCAGTAATGATCTGACACTACTGACAGTGACATCATGATCATTTAATCTTAATATTAATAATATTCATCATTATGATTATCATTCATTCAATCATTGTTATGCTTTTAGTTTTAGTCAAGTGGTGAAGTACTCAAACTCAAAATTAGTTAGTGAAGTGCTACTGACTACTGCCAGTACTGGCACTGCTAGAGGAGGGCAATCGCGAAGCATTTTTGCTTTTATTAAAGAATAAATAGAATCTAGATTTCTAGATTTTATCTATTTTTTAAAATCTAGATCTATGAACATTGAGAGCCCTGCCCTTAATGGACTCAACACTTTTACTACTTTTAGTGGTGGCTGGTGCCACGTTTCTCCCTCAAAAGCTACAGTCTGCAGGCTTTTCAGTGCACAGTTCCAAAGGTTTGGAACTCCACAGTCCACATTGATCTCAGACAGACAACATGCTACTCTACTTTCAAGAGGAACATTAATAATTAATACCTACCTGTTTTGTTTTTTTTTTAGATTAGACTCACTGTTAAATTAAATTTAAATGATCATTTATAAGTCTATAAGTAATAAGTCTTCTCTTCACGCTCTATACTCTATAGTGACTATAGTCTTACTTTCTTAGTTTGTTTGACATTTGTTTGTAATATTATAACAGCGCTTTGAGCCTACATTTTGTTTGTTAACACTAACAGCGCTTTATAAATAAAATTATTATTAACAAACCGTTTTATTGCCAAGTGGACGAAATATTCTAAAGAACTGCATTCTTGGCTAGGGTCAGGATTGGGAATTTGTGTGATTTGTAAATATCTTCTGAGGTCAAATACTATTTTACATTAACCGGAAGTGTTACTTATTTCGTGATTTTATTTCGGCAGATTTCGTTGAAGTTGCTGAAATTATATTATTATTACATTTATTATTTAACGAGCAGATACCCGTGCTGCGCTAGGTTGAAACCCGGTTTATGTAATATGTACAAGCTCTTATTAGACCCATCAGTTGTAGTTCTCTCGTCTCCCCCTCACACACATAATCAACAGCCTCTGCCCAACAAAACACAGTGGAAAAGCCAGCATTACAATAACATCGCATAATTAAATATAATAATCTATTTCTCATCTAGATCTAGATAATTCATCATAAGTGTCATAGTGTGTGTATGTGCGTGCAGAAAATTATTACAGTTTAAAATGTAAAGACTGTTGTTATAATAATGATAATATGTAGAACAAGTTAGAACGACTAGCTCGCTGATGATGAGAATTATAGTCCGGCGGTCCGGCGACCATCAAAAGGCCTGTAGTATCTCACCTCTTCTCCCCCCCCCCCCTCTTTCTCTCATATCTCTGCACTGGTGGTGATGGAAGCATAGAGAGCCCCAACAAACATCTCACCATTCAAACACCGTTCCTAAGGGTCGTTGTTATGGCTGATGTGATAATGAATATGCTGGAGTTTCCCTTATAACATGAGCGTATCGGCTACGAGCCATTGGTAAAAAGGATGTAAAAATGTACATCTGCTTGGATCTTTCCCAGACAGAAGTTTGTTCACATAGGCAGATGGTGGTGTAATGTACTAGTTTAGAGAGTAGGTTAGTTTTGTTAGACAAATATATTGTGTATAGTTTTAGCGACGGTCAAAGTAATGACGTAGTAGACTTAGGCAAACAAGGGACCAATATGGCGTTATGTTAGAAGTAGGCTGGGTTTTGAATAGTAGTTGAATAGTAATTAGATATAGCGACGTTTTAGGAAAACTGGACGGATTTCCCAGTGGTTAATAAAGTATCATTTTATAGAACTGAATGTTGTTATCAACTATATTCAACTAGTAATGTTCTGTGGCTAATGTTAAGTAATAATTGATACATAGTCGAAGTCAGATTAGATTTGCCCACAACAGTGGCAAGATTTCATATGCCTAGAGTTCAAAGAGACTTATTCGACTCAGGGTCTCAGGGTTACCAGACGGTCTTGACCTCCGTGCGACCGGGATTAGCCTAAAGTGTGAAAATGTCCGTCTTTTTCATTTCTACTTACTGTAAATGTATATAATTTGTTAATCGAATGCAATACTTCATATCTTCTGGTTTAAATATAAGCCTAAACACTCCTTTAACTTACAAAGATCAAAAGATGTAATGCTTCACAGTATGTCTTGTGTTCACTATGTTGTTTAGTAAAACCTCTAAATGATGAGCGGCATGATAAAGGAATAAAATAATGACACATAACATCAATTCAAGAACGTTACGTTGTCTTATTGGTGTTTTTTATATATAATAATTAAAATTAGTATTCAAGACTAACTTTAGTAGCTAGTATTGAAATAAAGAATAAAATTCTCATCAAATAAATACTAAGTGCTCGGTGTTTTAGGGATGGGCAACCAGAAAATGATGCTAGGTGCGTGTTGTTTGAGATTTGTACGTGTCAGCTTCAAACAAGGACAGAAACTGATTTAGAATACAATGTTGCCAGCAAACAAGGGCAGCAACTGATTCAGAATACAATGTTGCCAGCAAACAAGGGCAGCTACTGATTTAGAATACAATGTTGCCAGAAAACAAGGGAAGCAACTGATTTACAATACAATGTTGCCAGCAAACAAGGGCAGCAACTGATTTACAATACAATATTGCCAGCAAACAAGGGCAGCGACTGATTTAGAATACAATGTTGCCAGCAAACAAGGGCAGCAACTGATTTACAATACAATGTTGCCAGCAAACAAGGGCAGCAACTGATTTAGAACACAATGTTGCCAGCAAACAAGGGCAGCAACTGATTTAAAATACAATGTTGCCAGCAAACAAGGGCAGCAACTGATTTTGAATACATTGTTGCCAGCAAACAAGGGCAGCAACTGATTTACAATACAATGTTGCCAGAAAACAAGGGAAGCAACTGATTTACAATACAATGTTGCCAGAAAACAAGGGAAGCAACTGATTTAGAACACAATGTTGCCAGCAAACAAGGGCAGCAACTGATTTAGAATACAATGTTGCCAGCAAACAAGGGCAGCAACTGATTTAGAATACAATGTTGCAGAAAACAAGGACAGCAACTGATTTACAATACAATGTTGCCAGCAAACAAAGGAAGCAACTGATTTACAATACAATGTTGCCAGCAAACAAGGGCAACAACTGATTTAGAATACAATGTTGCCAGCAAACAAGGGCAGCAACTGATTTAGAACACAATGTTGCCAGCAAACAAGGGCAACAACTGATTTAGAATACAATGTTGCCAGAAAACATGGGAAGCAACTGATTTAGAATACAATGTTGCCAGAAAACAAGGGAAGCAACTGATTTACAATACAATGTTGCCAGCAAACAAGGGCAGCAACTGATTTACAATACAATGTTGCCAGCAAACAAGGGCAGCAACTGATTTAGAACACAATGTTGCCAGCAAACAAAGGCAACAACTGATTTAGAATACAATGTTGCCAGAAAACATGGGAAGCAACTGATTTAGAATACAATGTTGCCAGAAAACAAGGGAAGCAACTGATTTACAATACAATGTTGCCAGCAAACAAGGGCAGCAACTGATTTACAATACAATGTTGCCAGCAAGCAAGGGCAGCAACTGATTTAGAATACAATGTTGCCAGAAAACAAGGGCAGCAACTGATTTACAATACAATGTTGCCAGCAAACAAGGGAAGCAACTGATTTACAATACAATGTTGCCAGCAAACAAGGGCAGCAACTGATTTAGAATACAATGTTGCCAGCAAACAAGGGCAGCAACTGATTTATAATACAATGTTGTCAGCAAACAAGGGCAGCAACTGATTTAGAACACAATGTTGCCAGAAAACAAGGGCAGCAACTGATTTAGAATACAATGTTGCCAGCGAAAAAACACCGTACATGATAAGAACATCTATATTTACAACCGAAACAAACTTTTTTTTTAATGCATGAAGGCTCACGCTTCTGAATGAACATTTTCTTATGACACTCATCATTAGTCTTGTAAGTCAATAGACTACTGCTAGTGTAATAGGGACAATGTTTTAAGATTAGGAAACTGCTAAGAACATTGCATGTGCGAGAACACAATCAGAGATAATTATAAAAAGAAATGTCATTGGTCCTCACACTGTTACAAAAGGACTACGTAGCAGACACAAGTAACCATGGTGCTGAGAAACTAGTCCCAGTAGTAAGAAGTGCAGTACTTTGATTAAAGAAGCTTTGTAAACAGAAGGAAAACCTATATAGAAAATTTAAAGAAACTAAGGCAGAAAAAGTTTATAAAAAGTACATAAAAATTAAACACCTAACCCAAAAAGTAAGCAGACAGCTGCAGAGTTAATACATAAACAATGTAATATCTAATTATAACATCAAAAACCTATGGTCATACATTAAGTCTAAGAAAATGGAAACAACAGGCATAGCGCCATTAAATGAAGAAGACAACTTAACACATAATGATAATGAAAAAAAAAGCTAACATCCTCAACAAATACTTTGCATCAGCATTCTCAGCCCCATGAGACAAAGACATATTACTTAATTTGAACCAAGTGGACAACATAGGCGATATAGAAGTACTAGAAAAGGGAATTCAAAAACTATTAGCCAACACCAAACCGAATAAAGCATCTGGACCTGATGATATTCCAGCTAGATTACTCAAAGAACTAAGCAATGAGGTTGCACCAGTGTTCAAATACTTTTTCAGGCATCTCTTAACCAGGGCAGAGTACCAAGGGACTGGAAATAAGCTAATGTCTATCCCCTACTTTAAAAAAGGATAAAAATCTGACCCAGGAAACTACAGACCAGTATCACTTACCAGCATCACATGTAAAATCCTAGAACACATAATATGTAGCAATGTCATAAAGAACTTAGACAAACATAATGTCCTTACTCCATACCAACATGGCTTTAGATCATGTGAAACACAACTAATAGGACTAATTGATGATTTTTCAAAAGGTTTAGATGATAGCAAATAGATGCTATCTTACTAGATTTTTTCCGAGGCTTTTGACAAAGTTCACCACCATAGTTTGCTTTAAAAATAAAAATTTTTGGGCATTTATGGTCCATTGCATCAGTGGATTAAAGATTTTCTGATAGGGAGAGAACAAACTGTAATAATAAATGGCTCTAAATCAACACCAATAACAGCAAACTCAGGTGTGCCTCAAGGAAGAGTCTTATTGAGTTAGGTCCACTACTATTTTTAATTGCATTAAGTCAGGAACAAAAGTCAGATTATTCGCAGACGATTGCATAATACATAGACAATAAAAACAACACAAGATACAGAAATTTTACAAGGAGAATTAGATGAATTACAGAAATGTAAATCAAATGTCTTTCCACCCAGAAAAATGTCAGTTATTAAGAGTAACAAAAAAACTAAAACAAATTAATTCCACTTATCTTATCCAAGGTAAACCAGTAACACAGACTAAAAATGCAAAATACCTAGGTGTTATAATAAATGAAAAACTGTCATGGAATTCCAATATTGATGAAACTATCAAAAAATCAAACAAAGCATTAGGGTTTATTACAAAAAATTTCTGTAAATCAAATAAGAACATAAAACTAAAATGTTATTTAACCTTGGTTAGGCCAATAATAGAATATGCATCCTCTGTTTGAAACCCCTCGACTCAAGAAAACATTAAGAAACTGGAACATACAAAATAGAGCAGTGAGATTCATAACAAACGAATATTCACATTTGAATAGAGTAACACCTTTAGTAAAATCACTAAATTTAGAAAGCCTTCAGGATAGAAGGCTTAAAAGTAAAGTAGCAATTATACATAAAACACTGAACCATAATCTTCAAATACGAAAACAAAATTTAATAAAATACTCAAGAAAGACACAAAGATAAAGGCACATTTCTAGTTCCATATACTAGGACAAATTTCTACAAATGCTCTTGCGCTATAAGAGCATGGAATAGGTTGCCTGGGCTAGCCAGGAAAATCAGTGACTTAAATTGGCAGAATTTAGGTCATTGGTTAACATGCATGACCAAATGCATGACGCATAGGACGTAATCATCTTCTTTTTTGAAGTAACGTCTGTATCATATAAGATAAGAAGAAGATAAGATAAGATAGTAACGCTGGTGGAACACAAACAAGACTGCTGCTTGACAGAACAGTAAACTATTGAGAAAAACAGTTTGTCACCAAGTGTGTTGCGTTCGCTATACAAAAAATGTCATTGTGAACAGGAAACAAGGAAAGAATGGGTTTTCACGGAGTAAAACAGTTTAAGAAATCGCTTCTTGGCGTTGGATGTCAAGCTGACATTTTTCACATCTCTAGCAAATATGTTGCCAGTGTTCAACCATTTTTATATTTTTAAGTGCGCACGGAGGCTCGGGATTCGAAGATTTCTACTTATTTGTGGATATTAATTAGCAGAAGTTAAAATACCACAGCAAAATTAGAAGACGTATTCCCGCCTTAGAGCAACTCAAAGTTTCCTTTGTATTTCCATGAGTAATGCCAATGTTGAGAGAATGTTTTCATTGATAAGTGTGCAGTGGACAAAAAATAGAAATAATGTTTGCTTTGACTTAGTGAGAAGTTTTCTTCTCACAGTGTACAATGGTAAATGTCCTGCATGGAGTTCCGTGCGAGAATGATGAGATACTGAGAAAAAAAATTTTGCTGAGAAATGTGATAAAGTTGCATTATCAAAACGTCGATCAATACTTTTATTTCGAAATCTGAATTTGTCATTGTCTTTAGTGACTTTAAAGTTACCTTCCTTCTTGACTCCTATATTATGTTCTCCACCGCGAGAGCTTCTGTGTTTGAGGCGCGAGTAGTGCTGCTACTTTGCTGCAACCTGTCGTCACAGAAACTAATTGCACGTTTTCAGACGACCGACTCTCTACGTGTTTGTCTTCACGCGTGTTTCTTGTTTGTTAGGCTTTCAATCCATTCTAGTTTACAGAATAAGAAATGTCTGTGAGAAAACGAGCACCAAGGTTCAACAGAGACCTACAGGCAGAGTTCCCGTTTTCTAAAGAAGGCAAGAGGAATCAACAACGACAGTGAAGTGCGATGTGAGAATTGTGGCAGGGGCGCCGCTACCGATATCTATTGTGCAATGTGTGCAAATCATTTTTCCAAAGTTACCTTTATTATTTATATTTTTAATTTAAAAAAAATTACTCAAATATTTTAATATTTTATATAAATTCTAATTATTCCATTATCCTTTGAAAACTATTTGAAAAAATATATATATTTAAACATAAGAAGATATTTTGGAAACTTTCAAAAAGAAAAAATGAAGCGGCGCGAGGGATTCCCAAGGGTTTTTCTATAGGCGCCTACATATTTCTGACCTTGAATTTTCGCGGGCAATCTGTAATATTTGTTTCCGATGACGCTTACAGAAGCAGATCAGTCAAAACATTTTTTTCTTCTTAATACATATACATATAAATATTGTTGTTTAGTCGAATACTCCGCCCTGTAAGTAAATCTAGTAATTAAACATTCTAATGTTAAATACGGCGAACAAAATACTTTATTTTAGTAGTAGTTATTAATCCGTGTCTGAATATTACCAATGTTTACTACTTTTGTTCATCTTCTAATAAAACCTTGTCAAATATAGACCGTTTTCGCGAAAAGCGAATGCAACAATATGGGTTTAAAATTTTTGAAGATAACATTTCAAAACGTCTCCGCTAGTATGACTTCTGGATTTTCTTATCTGAGATAGGTAGAATTTCTGTCGACAATTGCACTTCATTATAGTGATGATTTGTTTCTGAAAAAAAGTCCGCGACAGAGACGTCTTACTTAGCAAAAAGATGATCTTAAAAAAGATCACGCCCCTTACAAACGTCCGTGTGCTATATATGCCTACCTAGAATGTTCCTCGAATAATACAATACTATTGACCAGGGCTGCCTCTTTATTACTAGATTTTTTTTTACTAGAATAAATAGTGCATTCTAAAAGAAAACTAATTAATATTGGCCTTTTTATATTCTTTCTTTTTATTACGAGAAAAAGTTGTAAATGCTAGGAGACAAATTTCTGAAGCTCAGCGCCGGGGCCTGGCCCCGAAATCAGACCCCATGCTACTTTAGCGGAAACCCGCCGAATGTTCAATTCTATCTCCAGAAAGAGCTTTCTACAACACTTAAAAATTATGTGGCAACATTATTTCCCCCAAAAAAAAACAACAACCCCAAAACAACGGACTCGTTTTGCATCGCTCCTCTAGGTCCCCAGCTTCTAAGGGATTGGGAGGGGGGCTCGAACGAAAATTTTGTTATATCTTGGATTGTCACCCGGAAATGTTAGAGAAACTCTCCCTTAATGTGTTTTATTTCAAAACATTGTATACGTGACATGTACTTAGGGCTATTTATTTTATGTCAATTCAAGAAAAATATTCAGCTCTGAGTTGCTTCGTTTTGTGCTAGTGGTGTGTTGCATAAATTTGTAGGTACCTTCTAATTCGCGTATGGATGGCTGCCTGGTCGTGCGGTTTGCGCACTGGACTGTCGTTCGGATTTATCGATGGTCGAGGGTTCAAATCCTGCCCGCTCCCATCCCCCGTCGTCCTGCGGGAGGTTTGGACTAGGAAGTAAACTACCTTCAACTCTGAAGGAACATCCGAAACATGTAAAACATTTTACAAACAACATGTCAGAAGATTGTGGACACAATGCGCATCTCTCCAAAATACAATCGTGATAATCATTACGAAACGTTGAAAAAGGTTCACTGTCAATGGCTTTTGTATTGTATGGTCCAAGTCGGTTGTTTTAGTAATAAATAAATAAAGACATTACAGGTACAAAGGAAAGAAATGATTAGGGTCATATTAATTCTGAAAAGACACAAATATAAAGCAGAAAGAAAATTTAAAAAAAATTGCTCTTGAAAAGAAAACAAATAGATGCAAATTAATCATTAAAGAATGCATGATTTTGAAAGGCATTTTTAGCAATCCTTTATAGAAAGCGATTAAAGGATCCAAAAATAGTTTATTTGACACACACACACACACAAAGGTATTTGTATCACTTAATAAAGGCAATTTCAAAATGAAACGAAATAGAAAATAAAATCCTTGAAATTATAGTCTATAAGCACAAAAATACTTTCACAAAACAGATTGAAGACCAGATAGGGGAAGGTGGGGCTAGTTGTCACAATTTGCAAATTTTGATGTTTTAAACATATTTAGAATTCATTGATTCTCACCAAACTTAGCATGTTGTAACTTAAACATTCAGACAACAACTAGAGCAAATAAAATTAACTTTATCTCTTTATATATCAGAGTTATACAAAAGAAACGTGGTCGGGTTAAGGTTGTGACATCTTGCCCCACACCGGGGTAAGTTGACACAGGGCATGGGGTAAAATGAAACACATTTTTAAAAATCGCCATATCTTGCTTTGTCTAAAAGAAATAACATATTTAGTCACGACTTTGTTCTTGTAGTAGTTTCCTTGACTTGTCGTCTTGAAAGAATTATGTATATGTGGCAATTCTTAAATGTTTTGGTCCTAACAAGGAAAGCTGTAGTTTTTTTTTTCAAAATAATGTGTTTTTTTTTTCTATATAATTTTTTCAAAATATCTGTTCACTTCTCCCTGCAATGCACCCACTTCCAACCTATCTAAATAGTAGGACTAGAGAACTTTTTCCCAAAACTAATTGTTGTGCTCAAACATGCTCGGAGGACAGATATTGTCTGTATGTTGATGCTGGCATAACCTTTGTAAACAACATTTTTACGGAGAAAGTCGCTTAACACTATTTAGGTAGCATCCATAAAAAAGAATTAAAAAAAAACAAATAATTATTAATAAACATATATTAATATTAAAATGTGTTTCAAAATGCTAAATCTTCATTGGGGCAAATTGTCACAACCGTGACATATTACCCCAACCTGTGTGACAACTTGCCCCACAACAATTTTCAGAGCATTTATTTTAATAACATTTTATTGGGTCGAGCTTTAAGAAAAAAACTAATTTCAATGTGTAATTAATACACAGAGACATGAAACAATGTCATGTTGCACAATCATTTAACAGTATAAGTGTTTTACAAAAAAATTACGCAAAAATAAAATTCCACTTTCAAAACAAAAACAATGATTCCTGATAACTTTGAAATTTGAAAAGGTAACAGCTTCATTTTATAACTATCTGTATATGTTTCCGTAAACATCTCAAATGTAGTTTCGCATTTTTGATAGCGCATCAAATTATACCGATATAGTGTTTGTGACAACTTACCCTTGTGACATTTCACCCCATCTTCCCCTATGTCTCATACCGAACTAATCCTATTATTGCTTCTGTTTCTTATAATATACCTTATGTTGCAATACATGAACATTTTCTGGGGTTTCACACAATTAGGCCTACTGGAGAAGGACTTCTTAACGTCGCAATAGAAAAAAAATAAAACATCTAAGAAGGCATGTGGGATACGAAAACGATGCGAATATAAAAGGAAAAAAAAAAGGAGAGATCTACTAAAATGGATTTAAATCAACGATCACATTTTCCCAGCTCAGTCGTAATACATTTCTTTTTCTTAAAAAAAAAAAAAAGCAGGGCGGCGGCCCTGATTGTGGGTGCAGTGATATAACCAACCATCTGATAGTGGTAACGACACATTGTAATCGACAGCTTCTAGTAAGGGGGGGGGTGAACCCGAACCCTTCCTGGCTACGCCCATGGTACTTTTGCATATCCTGCAGCTTTCCATAATCATAGTTTTAGATCAATGAACTGCACTTCGAAATTGCTTCAAAACTGTATATGACCCGAAATCCACATGTACAAGAATCAAATGTGAAGCCATAGGCCTATTTGGCCGTTTTATAATGAACAAGATAAAGAAGCAAATTAGAGATGCCAAGTTTGTGACAGTGTTCACGGATGCTTTGAACCACAAAGATGTGAAATTGTTTCTCATGATGTGATAATATGATTCTTTGTGCCACTGTGTGGAGTAGATATAGATAAGTTTAAATAAGTAAGTAGACACATTTTGAGGAGAAACTGCTGAAACTATATGTCAGTGTATAGCAACTGGTTTACAAAAACATTGACTGGCAGAGAAAGTTATTGATTTGCGTTGATAATGCCAATTTTGGAAAAATAAAACAGTGGGAACAATTACAAGACACAGTGGGTATTGGCCGCGCTGCCATTGTAGTACACAACGCCGTAAAATGTCCTGCAGATTGTCTACCAATAGATGTAAAATAAATGTGTGAAAATTAGCATATGGAACGAGGCATATGCCTTTATCTTTGTCAGTTGGTGTCTTTCTAAGTATTTTATTAGATTTTGTTTTTTGTGGGGTTTTTTGGCGCCTTTGAGTCCACCTAGCTATGGGCTAATGAGTACCTGACATTAAATGAGGAAACGTAAAGGCGGTTAGTCGTTGTGCTGGACACATGACACCCTCGTAAACCATAGGCCAAAGAAAAAGATGCCCTTTACATCATCTGCCCTATAGACCACAAGGTCTGAAAGGGGAACTCTTTCAACATTTCAAAGCACTGAGTCGAGGGTATCGGGGATACTAATCTAGTCATGTGTGTTGGAATAAAGCTTCACATTTAGGCATAGCATGATAGAGGTGGAGTCATGTTCGAAGTTTAAAAGAATGGACCTCATTCACAGAAACATACGGTCACGTGACAACCATCAACGATTCACTTGTGTGTATAGATTATACTATAGATTAGTACTGGAAAGATGGAGAAGCAATGCGTTGCTTTTGACTGTAATAATTATGAACATAAAAAAGAATGTAGAGAAAAAAAAAGTTTTCATCGTTTTCCTGTGAACAATCCAAAGCTATGTAAAGAATGGGTTGTAAAACTGAAACGAAAAAACTTCACTGCAAGTGCGCACTCTCTCACTCTGTAATATGTTCAGAGCATTTTGAGGAGGACTGTTTTATTTACCAGCCTTTTACAAGTAAGTAGATAGATCTATAATCATATAATAATCTATAGAATCTAGATCTAATCTATATTTATATACTAATAGTATTAATATGATTATAATAAAGGGAAACTCCGATAGTTTTTCAAATTTTAGTTATTTGACTAGTAGGTCTAGACTAGATCTAGATGATAAGAATCTAGATCTATATAAGTCTAGCTCAGAATCTAGATCTAGATTCTACTTCTAGAATTTCTAGATATAAATAGTTTAAAATATGAATTAGATCTAGTAATCTAGATTATTCTAGATCTACTCAAATCTTCTGTATAGTCTGAATCTGTAGACCTATTCTAGAGTCTATATCTATACACTCTATTAAATTTACAATAAGAATTAGATCTAGATTTTTAAATCTGATTATTATTCAAAGTTTATAAATTAAATTTAAAGAGCATGTAAATAATAAAACAACTAGTCTAGATTATAATATTTCTAGATTAGACTAGTGTCATTAGTGACTAGACTAGAAATTAGTAGAAATAGATCTACAAGTAGCTAGCTGCTAGATGCTCAATCTAGATTCTATATAGAATAAGATATAGACATAGAATTCTATTAGCGTTGATTCGACTTTAAATAATACTAAACAGCCTATTATTTTTACTATTAATATTTGCTAAATTCTGGTCTAGTTACAATCTAGTAGTAGTATATTCAATATCAACTTAGATTCCTACAAGTAGGAAAAAAAAAAGTGGATCTAATGTTAATATTTGATCAGTAGGCCTCCCTATTCATATGTGAATTATTAGGTTTATATGGCTTATTTTCAGATGGTATATAGATCTATAGGTCTAGTAACTTTTATGTAGATTATTTTGAAAAAAACAAAATTTGTTTTAAAACTAATATACATTTTATATTCCATTTAGATCGCAGACTTCTAAAGCCTGGTGCTGTGCCGACCAAGTTTTCTTTTTCCAAAAGTACACCAAGCCGAAAAAAGACCAAATATGAATTTAGGTAAATGTTTTGAAATATTTAAGTAATTATGTTTTACATTTTTTTATCTTAATAGTAAATATTTTTATGATGATCATGTTTGACTGTACACTTAAATATATTTTGTTTCCTTTTAGACAACCTCTTTTACCCCAAGATACTACCATTGAGGAGAAGACTAGAGATGTCACTGTGCAAACTGATGAAGACTTTATTACAGATCTTCTAAAGAGGGTAAATACTTTGGAACCAGGCAATGCTAGCCTTCTGGAAGAAGTTGCTCAGTTGAAATTGTGTTATGACTCTTTGAAACTAAAAGGAAATAAAGCCTTTAAAAGTTGCACTGGCAACACATGCATACAGTTTGATAATATATTTAACTTTTTTTGTTTAAGTAGCTGTTTAGAAGACAAATTATTGTTAGATTCTCAAAATCAGCTACTGGTCACAATGATCAAGCTTAGACATGGCTTGACGAACAATGTACTTTCTTATTTAATAAATGTAAGTGAGTCAACTATTTCTAGGATTTTTACTAGATGTATTCAGGTATTGTGTGTGACATGTTGAAGTGTCAACATATGACCTAGTAATGAACAGGTCAAGGCTTTCATGCCTTCTACTTTTGTTAACCATTCCCCAGCATGTCGTGTTATTATAGATAATTGTGAGTATTTTATACAACAGCCTAAAAATCCCAAGCAACAGCAAAGCAGCTTTAGTACATATAAAAATCACAATACTGTGAAGGCACTAATTGGCATTACACATAGTGGAGGGATTTCATTTATCTCTGATCTATATAATGGCTCTATATCAGATAAAGAAATCACTTTAAGAAGTGGAGACTTGGCAGACAGAGGCTTCACAGTTTTAAAAGATAATTTTGAAGCCAAAGGTATAACGCTCTTGACTCCCCACTTTAAAAAAAAATAAATCTCAATTTGAGGTTACAGAAAGAGGAGAAAACAAGAAGGTTTCTTGTCACAGATGTCATGTAGAAAAAGCTATAAGCAGAATTAAAAATGTTAAAATATTGGCTGTGGAAATCCCATATGCTCTATTACATATCATTGATGAGATTCACTATGTTATTTGCTTTCTGGTTAAATTCCTAGACACACCTTTAATAAATATAGCTTAATCAAATCTTCTTCTAGTCAGCTTTATTGCTGCAGTGCCCAAGAATTGAAAATAATATTACTTTGCCTTATAAATATAATGTTTACTCATAACTTGATTTTGCATTTTTATGACTAATGAATTTTAGCAACATTTAAATTTAAAATTGGTGTGTTTATAATTTATTAATATAAACGTTTTTTTATGTACTTCTACAGATCAGTGCCCAAAAATATTAAATATTACTTCCTTATTAATATACAATGTTGTTACTTTGGTTTATTATGATTTATCAATTTTGTATCTGGCACCTTGAAATTTAAAATTGGTGTGCATATTTTATTAATATAAGCTTGTTTATTTCATGTTTAAAATTTGTATATATTTTTAGTAATAATATAAACTTCTTTGTGTACAATATACTTTTTCATATCATTCAATAAAAAAATACACTTGTAGAGAAACAAAAGACTTTATTTTGCTATAACAATGTATCATATCTATTTAAATGAATAGCAAAATCACAAAGCTAAAAAAAAATATATAGATGCATGTATTTTGGTACAATAATAGTTGAGGGTAGATTTAAGAAAATAACTTTAAACCAAATTGACTACTGATTCAATGAACTGAACAAGGCATCAAACATCTAGACATTCATAAAACAATAAATGAGACAAGGCATTTTAACAAAATGCTTGATTTAAATGCTCGAGACAATGGTGTCAAAAAGTGATTTTGGGCACATCGGCACAATTTAGGCCATGTCGTGCCTGCAGTCCCTCAAGGACCACTCTCCCTCCACACAACAAAGGCCAAATTCCATACAGTCAAATCATTAAAATCAAGGTCTATTCACAGTTAAAATAGTAGAGGTAAAATTAATACTATATACAGTATTATAATAATAGTTGGGTGGGTTTAAGATGATGATTATTAACCAAGTTGGCTCCTGTTTCAATTAATTGAATAAGGCATAAAACATCTAGATATCCCTTGAAACAAGTTCTGGAAGATAATATTGAAAGTAAAATTTAGATAACAGAGACAAGGCATTTTTACAAAATGCTTGATCAATATCAATGACTTTAGAAAAAGAGGCTGTTTGAAATCATAAAACAAAGCAAATAAACAAGTATCTAAATTTGTACAGAACAGTTGCATCTATATCTGGGTGTAATAATTGTGGGTTGTTTTAAGCACAAAGTTGCCTTTGTCTTTAGAAAATTCAAGACAAAAATCTTTCCTTTTATCAGATAACTGAATAAGACTTTGTCTGGAAGGATTGTATATACATTTGATCTCTACAATCATTGGATTGTCAGGATGGTAAAGCTGCCCATCAGGAGAAGCTACAATAAAAGGAAAGAGTGGGTGAACAACTAGTCCAGTGTTGCGGAATATATATTTGGAGAATTTATTTCTCAAAATATTTTTGACCATGGGTTCCCTTAGTTTACCCAACCTCACAGGCAAAACAGCACTAAAATCTTTCCTACTATTTGCCAGTAAAGAAGCAGCGAAATCCTGCTTCTTTAGAATTGTATGGACATTTGATGCTGTTAGTTGATAAATTCTTTCCCTGCGCCACTGCTCACAATTTTGCAGCATTGTCTCTCTCTAAATACACAAGTTCGTCTAGATTTTTTCTCACTTTTTCATGATAAAAAACAATTTGAAAAAGAGGAAGTTCAGCTGGTAGGTCTTTGCCAATGTCTGATAAAACAAAAGCTGGCAAAGGTATAGTTCTGTCATAGAAAATAATGTCAGAGGTTAATTTTTTAGGATCAGCTTGCAGAATTGAAAATATAGGAGTGTTCTGAGGTAAGGCAGCCAAAACAGACATTGAAACACTGGTATCAAAATTTGTTAGACCAGTCTTATCACATCTAAAACTATCCTTCTGAGGCGAAATTGCTTTAGGTGCAGGTTGATGCCATGTCTGAATTTTGTCAGTTGGTGCTGCATACACTTTTTTTCTGCTATAGTCTTCTAGAGCAGACAGAAGACCAAAAAGATGTTTACAACAGGCGGGCTTGCAACCCCCTGCACACTGACACTCTCCTTCAATGACCTGAAAGAATAAATATTTTTTTAAAAATTAATAATTACATATATATAAATGCATTAGATGTTCTAAAATTAATAGGTGTGCATAGACTAATTTTATAAAACCCCCACTCACAGGTTGTAGATTATGCCCACTTCACATACCTCTTGCACTGCCTCTGAATATATGATTTCTAATTTAAATTAAATCTATAATGTGGATAAAATGTAGTAGACATCTAGATTTATCAGTTTAGAATTATATTGAATCCTACAATGTTCATGACTTAAATTGTGCTAATAACATTATAAATCTTGTCACTCTATTCTAGGTGATAAGTAAATGATATATATGTCTTGATTTCTAGAACTAGCCCTATTCCAGATCTAATCTCTAGAATCACTCTAGACAAGTGTTTCTTAAAATGTGTTCCGCAGAACCTTACGCCTGAATAAGTGTTCCATGAACTACTGGAATAATTAATTAGTAGGCTACCATGTGAATAAATCTCTTTAAAAAATAAGAAAAGTTTTCCGCTAAATACTCATAGTGTGCGAAGTGTTCCGATAAGGAAAAGGTTTGGGAAAAACTGCTCTAGACTAGGACTATAAGTATAGGTCTATATATAAAATATATATATATATCTAGATCTAGTAAAGAAGGTCTTGACTACAATAAAAAGAATTACATAGCATAGGCCTCTAATTCTATATCTCAAGTCAAAGTAATCTAGATCAAGGTAGATCTAGAGACTATATTACTTGCTAAATTTATTATTTTTATTATTTATAATGTATTACATAATTAATAAATTAGTAGACCTATAATCATTAATTTTCAACATTTCTAGTCATAATACTAATACTCAGTAATAGTGCCTGGTAATCTAGTAGGCCTAACTAATAAGTAAGTTAAATAAGACTAAGTCAATCAGTACTAGATATATCATATAGATGTCACTGATGTCTTATTGTCTAAATCTAGAATACTAGATCTCTGTGGCATTTTACGTCTCGAGAGACGATCTTTTCCCTTTGCAACTTCTTGTGTGACTAAAGAGGCCAATCCTTGATACACAGCTGCGATCGCAGGTTGGGCATATATAATCACCAGGCGCCGTTGCATTTTCACCCTTCTTTCTGCTTCTGTTGTGTATGGCATCTGCAATCTTTGACCCTTCCTTTATGCTCTCTCTCCATGAGGATCTGTCCAGTGCCACCTCTTCCCAGTTGCCAGTGTCGATTTTGAAGAGCTTCATGTCGTGTTTGCATACATCCATATAACGTAAAAGTGGGCGACCAGCGGCTCTCCTGCCTTCTATCAGATCGCCATACAGGATGTCCTGTGGAAGTTGACCTTCTGGCATTCTACGAACGTGGCCAAGCCAGCCAAGGCGTCTGCTGCTGATAACAGAGCGGATGTCCTGGCACCCTGCTCTTTGTAGCACTTCCTCATTGGTTATCTTATCTTGCCACCTTATTTTAAAGATCCGCCTTAGGCATCGGAGGTGGAAAACATTCAGCTTTTTTTCCTGCCATGAGTAGGTTGACCATGTTTCACTTCCGTACAGCAAGGTGCTCAACACACAGGTCCGGTAGACTAGGGCTTTAGTACTGTTAGTCAGCAATATGTTGTCCCAGACTCTTTTCTGCAGCCGTGACATGGTGGCCATTGCCTTGGCTATCCTGTTGTTTATGTCTTTATCCAGTAGAGTGTTGTTGGATATGATGGAGCCAAGGTAACAAAAGTGATCAACAATTTCTAGTGGTTGGCCATTAATGCTTACTTGAGGTGCAGTGTTTGTGTTTTGGACAAGTATCTTAGTCTTGCTTTGACTGATGTTTAAGCCGAACTTCTGGCAAGCAGCAGATAATTTGTCAACCAGGCACTGTAGCTGAATATCAGAATCAGCCACAATAGCTGCATCATCAGCATACAGGAGTTCCCTGACAGGTAGCTTCCTAACCTTGGTTTTTGCCCGCAGCCTTGAAACATTAAATAGTTTTCCAGAGGATCTTGTATGGAGAAACACACCTTCGTTTATGTCATTGTACGCATAATGCAGTAGACAGGAGAAGAATATGCCAAACAGAGTAGGTGCGAGCACACATCCCTGCTTGACACCACTGCAAACCTCAAAAGGTGCTGATTGGGCTCCATTGAATTTGACAGTGCATTTAGTTTCCTCGTGAAAACACTCGATGAACTGCAGTAGTTTGGGAGGGCAACCTATTTTCCTCAGGAGTTTGAAAAGGCCACTTCTGCTGACCATGTCAAAAGCTTTAGTCAGATCAACAAAAACGATGTAAAGGGGTCTGTCTCTCTCTCTGAATTTCTCCTGCAGTAGTCGTAGAGAAGATATCATGTCTACAGTGGATCTACCACTCCTGAATCCACACTGAGACTCTGGGTAGACTCTAGAAGCTATCACTTGCAGCCTGGATAGTGCCACTCTAGCAAAGATCTTGCCCACTATACTGAGGAGAGAGATACCCCTGTAATTGTTGCAGTCACTCCGATTCCCTTTGTTCTTGTATATTGTGACTATGGTTGCGTCACGCATGTCCTGTAGGACATGACCTGTTTCCCAACAGCGGCAGAGGAGAATATAGAGTTCAGGGAGCAGGAGTGATTCGTTGACTTTCACTACTTCCACTGGATACCATCACTCCCAGGAGATTTTCTATTTTTTATGCAGTTAATTGCTTTTTTAAGGTCACTGAGGCTCGGAAGATCATCTAGGCATTCCAGTACTGGAAGATCTGGTAGAGAAGCCAGGGCAACATCGTCTACTGTGTTCTGTGTGGCATAGACTTCGAGGTAGTGTTCTGTCCAACGTTCTAGCTGCTTGGTTTGATCTGTAATTTTTTCTCCTGATTTGGATAGAAGGGGGGCAGGCTTAGACACTGTTGGACCCAGGGCCGCTTTAATGCCATCATATCATATAGATGTCACTGATGTCTTATTGTCTAAATCTAGAATACTAGATCTAGTCTTTCAGTAAGTACTAAGTAGATTGACTAATCTAGATCAATACTCTATAGTTCGATAGTCATAGATTCTATGGTAATTTAAAAGTAGCTTACCTTTCCATTGTAGCTAATCACTCCAGTAACATTGTACGCAGAACGTTTCTTCATCTCGGCTTTGACTCGAGCCTGAACGTAGTGACAACGTGTTTCTTCAAATTTAAATCTAATATCTGTCACAAAATGTTCTTTGAACAATGTTTGTCCTTTGATAATTACGCGTCTGTAATCATTTTCACATGCATGTGCTGCATTATGTCAATTATGATTTATAACATCGCAATATTCTAACAAAGTAAAATTTACAAGCAAGAGTGGTTTTCTAACAATAGATTCCATGTTGGTGTCTGATGGTTGTCACGTCACTTGAGGGGTGTTTGTTTACGATTGGTGAATGAGGTCCATTAGATTTAGCACATCTTTAATTTTTCCAACAAGAGTGTACGTATTTTGATAAATCGGCGGAAAAATCAACGGTCATTGCCTTTTGTGTAACGCTAACTGTATAAGTGTATAGAATATATTTATATATATATATATAATTATATATATATGCGAGAGAGAGATCTCTCTCTATATATATAGCTAAGTGCTCAACCATACCACACAAGCGCGAGAATGCGAGATTCACTCCATGACAACCTGCTATATTTTAGAGTCTAGCTATTGACTATTGAGCCTATTGGAGTAAATTTGGAAATCAGCCCTTGTGACTACGCTAGATTTTAGTATAGATTCTAGATCTAATCTACATTAATTTCAAAATGACAACATATAAAGTAAGAAGTGGATCTTTATCTTGACTCTATACTAGGTCTACCCCCCCTATCTAATATTATCTATCAAGACTCTAGACTAGTCGTCTAGAATACTAGATCTATAATTATAATAATCTAATATTAATTTTATAATATTTCATTTCATTAATCATTTAATTTTTATTATTTATTATTAGACTTAGAGTCTTAGTCTTATTAAATAGATTCGTTATAGTTATACTAAGTTATAGAGACTAAATAATTATAGATCTATTATATTATATATATTATAATATATTAATTATAATATTATTATAGTAATAATTATAATACTAGATCTAGTAACTAATGAGTCTAATGACACTAATGTTATAATTTTATAATATACTTATAATATATTATAGAATATAATAATATAATAGAATGATGTCCTAATGATGATCATATCATGACAAATGATGGGAATGTAAAACCCACACTTTGAATCTAGTTAATTTGTTAGTCTTCTGTC
Organism: Biomphalaria sudanica; assembly: GCA_036873155.1. NCBI lineage: Eukaryota > Metazoa > Mollusca > Gastropoda > Planorbidae > Biomphalaria > Biomphalaria sudanica. The sequence continues at coordinate 244,889 of JAZGLO010000052.1, read as the reverse complement.
GTAATAAAGATCTAGATACTATTTACTATGATATAGGTTATAGTGCAATATAGTAATAGTTCTATAATATTCTGTATAGACTATGACTATAGATTTATTATAGTTATAGGGTAATCCTGTACATCAGCGTCCCACACCCACCAGTTAATTCTAACTATTATCTCTAGTTGATTTCTACTCCATTCCTAATCTAGATGATACTAGATCAGATCTAGTTCTAGTAATAGTAGTATAACCTTGATTAGGCCAATAATGCAATATGCATCCTCCGTTTGGGACCACTCAACTCAAGAAAACATTAAGAAACTGGAACAGACACAAAATAGAGCAGTGAGATTCATAACAAATGAATATTCACATTTGACTAGAGTAACACCTTTAGTAAAATCACTAAATTTAGTAAGCCTTCAGGACAGAAGACTCAAAAGTAAAGTAGCAATTATACATAAAACACTAAACCATAATCTTCAAATACAAAAACAAAATTTAATAAAATACTCTGAAAGACACAAAGATAAAGGCACATTCCTCGTCCCATATGCTAGGACAAATTTGTACAAATACTCCTTCTTCCCAAGTGCTATTAGAGCATGGAATGGGTTGCCTGAGCTAGCCAGGAAAACCAGTGACTTGGCAGAATTTAAGTCATTGGTTAATATGCATGACTAAATGCATGATGTGTAGGACGTAATCATCTTCTTTTTTGAAGTAACGTCTGTATTATATAAGATAAGGTACCGTAATAGAGTATTATGTATAGTATCATATTTTTAATAAAGTTGAAGAATACTCTAGTCAGTCTAAATCTAGACTAGTTCTGTTCTATAATAATAATGCCTTTTTTTAATGGATAGAGGTTATTAAAAAAATTGATATGTTAGTAATTAGTAAATTAATATATATTGTATATCTAGAACACTATCCTATTGGCTCTACTTTAGACTTTAGATCATAGTGACAGTGTAAGTAAAGAGTAGATCTACCTAGATTACTAGATAGATAAATAAATAAGTCTAGTAGTCTATTAAATTATTAATAACCCGGATCCCCCAAATGAAAGGAAAGAGAAAGAGGTGATGGCCCAGAAATATATGAAAATATGATTTGGAAGGAAATGCCAAACAGATGGGAGAGACATGGAACAATTAACAGTTGTAGAGATTTGCCCAGAACTGAGACGCCTAGAGGATGCTGGTTAGTGGTCTATGCCTAAAACAGGACCACAGGCAGTGATGAGATGATGAATCTAAACCTGAGCATTTTAATGAATCATTTGACCTAATGTAGGCTAATTATTCATTTGCGCATCATCTTATGTAAAGTCTAATAGCATTTACACCAAAAGTATTAGCCACCTAGATCTACAGTGTTTAGTAAACAACTTATAATGGAAAGATGAAAATGAGTACATGAGAAATAGGAGTTCATGAAAATATTAAATCTTCCCCAACAAGCTAACAAATCATTTAACAGAGCGAGGCTAGGTCACCTGGTACTTATAATTTAATAAATAATAATATTTAATAAAATACTAAATATAATACAGTATTATAAAATTGTTTAATATTTATATACAAAAAAAAGTTATGTTCCGCTTTCAGACCATGTAGTCTATAGGATAGATGATGTAAAGGTCATCTTTTCTGTGGACAAGGTTAATGAGGGTGTCTTGGGGTCAGCAAAATGAACAACCACCTTTACTTTTTCCCACAAATGTCAGGTACCCCCATTAGAGCTGAGTGGACTTAAAGTTTCCCATAAAAATCCTGAAATAATAATCCCAGTCTTCACCAGGATTTGAACCAGGGATCCTCCAATTCATAAGCCTAGCCCTTAACAACTTAGCCACAGCGCCTCCATTTATGTACAGTACTGGTATATCTAGATAGATGTACTTTATGATCTACAGTACCAGCCATTAGATAGAATTTTAGTTCTAAAGTCTAGGAAGTCTAAATCTGGATATCGAAGTAGAACATAGAATTTTCTGGTCCCTATTATAAAATAGACATATACTTATATCTAAACCAAGACTCTCTAGATGGTATACTTATAGAAAACTCTGTTAATACTGTTTTCACAAGCACGAGACAATGCTCCTGTATTTGAACCCTGCTTCTTTCCAACTTCTGCTGTCCTGCAGAATGTTTGGTCTAGAGCATATATATATTATATATCTTAAGCTATGAAACAAATAAAATAAAACAAAACACTAAAGACTAGATAACAGTATCTAGATCTGTTTATCTTATTCATGGTAAAACAGTTACTCAGTCTCAAAATACAAGGTGCAATAATAATTAAAAAGCTATGGAGTCTCAATAATGATGAAATAATAAATAAAATTAAACAAGCATTAGGGTTTAGTAAAAGTAATTTTTTTAACAAATTAAATAAGAACATAAAACTACTAAAAGATTAGTGAGTGCTACAGGTGACAGTTGACTTGTTATGTGCGAGTAAAATAGCACACAGAAAATTTTGTGTTTTATTCAAATTAACAGGAGCCATTCATAACTTACTTGGAATTAACCACTAGATTTTCTAAGATTCTAGAATATTTAAATCTAATTAACATATATCAGCCACCTTGCTGTTTTGGTTAATATTGACCAATAGACCTGAGAAGCAAAATCTAAAGGAATAATGAAAAGCAGAGTTGTAAAGCAGAAACTCAAGGTGTTTCAGAATAATAATTAGAAGGCTATACAATTATTGCTTAGGCTTATATTTATACTGTATTTGCTATTCTTGACATTTGTATAGTAGACATTTAGATGATGCATAGTTTCTTACTTTTAGCTGCTAATTCAACTGAAAAGTTACTATACTGCTGAATGTTTTTCAAAGATGATAAGTAAGAAGTTACTCAGTTCATTATTTGCAATTTATGTCATCTATGAGGCCAGTATTGCTGGCAATCTTCATTTGTAGAATGACCTTGGCTCATCTCACTAAATACTTTCTCTTGTGGCTATGAAGAAGGAGATTCTGGAGAATCCATTTGCATGACTATGATGCCAACATATTATAATGAAATATTAACACTAGTAACTGCAGTGAGATTTTATATAAAAACTCATTTTAATTAACAATTTAAATTGTAAATTAAAAAAAAAAATTGTTATGGAACAGTAAATTTTGAATGCTTCTTTTATTTTTAATTATATTAATATTTTTAATGTCAAGTTACACAGTAGCTTTTGAGAATAACAATACCTAACATTTCTCTTTTTTTTTTTTCATGTTCAGTACTGTACCACATACACTAGTACCCCCCTTAAAAAAATCGCAATGCATCTCATTTGTTAAAAATATCTTGATCTTTTTCATCAGGCTGGAGACTGTAAGAGAGAAGAGTTCAGGAAATATTTAGAAAAGGCAGGAGTATTAGACACTCTCACAAAAGGTAAAGTAAACAGCTCAGATACTTTTGTTTCTAGTCATTAGTGTTTTTCATAGCAACATGTGCTTCAAATTATTAGAGACATTCTTGAAATACACAGTTATTTACATTTTGATCATATAAGTTTTGTAGGATTTTTAAACAACAAATGATTTATTTTTTTTATTTTAGAATGATAAAATTTTATTAGAATATTAAAACATAAACACAGGATATTGACTTCTAATTTGTATACATTTCATGATTTTTTACTTCACAACAAATTAAACAATAACATAGTGAGTGTTTTTTCTTTCTGTTTACAGTTTTAGTTGTACTTTATGAAGAGCCAGAGAAACCCAATAATGCTTTGGAGTATCCTTTACAAACCATTTTTTTTTTGTTCTGGCTCTGCTGGAATATGCCTTTGGTGTCTAATATACAACTTACTGATTAAAAGGATTAGCAAGAAATTTTGTACACAGGTACCTTTTCGGTATTGGGTACTCACTAAGAAATGGTTTTCATAGATTCACAATCAAACCTTGAAAATTAACACAAAACATATAATATATACAGATCCTATCAACCTATCAAATATTTCAACGTAAGGAGTATTGGTACTAAAATTCACTGACCAAAAGTGAATTCTCTGGCCAGAGAGTATTTGTGGGGGAGGGTGTTTTAAATATGCACTGTCTGTTGATCTTTTTTTTTTTTTCATTTTAAAGATAATGTTTAATATCTTTTTCCTGAAAGAAAATAAGTTTTTTGAAACAACATCTTAATGTTACTGGACCTGATACAGCTGATATTGAAGCCTTAAAGCTAGAAATTTCAGAACTAAGACAGAAATGTGAACAGTTGCAGGAAGAGAATAATGAATTAAAAGCCAAGGTATTTTTTAAAGTTATTTTTATTTTTTGTGTGCATTCTATCTTCTAATCAAATGAAACCTGCATTGCTGGATAATAAAATATTAGTAAAAATAAATTCCTTTTTTACTATAATTATTTCTATTCATAAGATCTTAAAATACCTTTTTCTGTAGTCCAAAACCTCCAGTCAGCACTCAAGCTATAAGTTGGTATATTAGATAATTATTTTTTAAAGCTTTTGATTAGTGATAAATTGTAACTAGAAGTTACATCTTGTTAAGTGTAAGGGATATGCTGAAGTGGATGTTTTGCTCATTTTATGAGTGCTTTGCATGGACATATGTTCACCATAGTTCATTATTTCATTTTTTAAACTTTTATATATAGAGAGTTCTACTAATTTGATGGAGTGTAACTATTCAAGTATATTTGAAAATCCAGTATGTATGTGACTAAATAGCCACAAAATAATTCTCATCTCATTTTGTATTTTCAGATTCAACAACTAGAACCAGCATTAGAACCTGAAGTTCCTGAAAACTGAATGGCTGTGTGAAGTCTTTGTTTCATAGTTTTTGAAAGCTGTTGTACAAAGAGTATTGGATGTTTGGTTAAAATGTTTTCTTCATAAATAAATAGTTGTAAGTTTTTTTATAGGTGAAAACAAAATAGTTTTTCGTGTCATGAGATTTAAAGCCTTTTTAAACAAAAAGCTTTAACTTTTAAAATTTAATACATGTACCGGTAATTAATAGTTTTACAAATATAGACAGGAATAAAAATGTGTACATGTTGAATTTTACTTTTTAGTTAAAATAGAAAATGATATTAAAGAAATTACTTCTAAGTTGTTTTTTTTAAACATTATGTCATACCATAACATAATTTTGTGTTCATATATGTTTGAATGATCTATTCTTAATGTTACAAAATATAGAATGAAACCATATTTTTTTTAAACCCCATATTTATAATAAACACAAATAATTCATTCATCTTCAAAGCAGATTTCTTTTAAAATTAGGCTAGTTGAGACCATGATCCAAAGATAAAATTCAGACTCCCTAAAAAAAATTAGTATATTAGATTGTCTTGAATATTTTGTTTTAATGTTATAGAAGATTGGGAAAATGGGGGTGGGAGTAAATTTCACATAATTGTTTTTTTAGCTTTGAAACTAAGGTGGTTTATAATAATGTCCATCATTTATCTTTTTAATTAATTTTTATTTTTACAGAGCTCCACTTTTTTTTTTGTCTTTGTAATGTTACCTCAAAATATTTTGTTAAACATATGCAAATAAAACTATCAAAATCATTGAGTTTATATCTTCTTTATTTTGTAAAATCAATGCAGTCATATTTAAAAATGAAAAGTTCAATTAAACAAAAATGTTAAAAGAGGGTTTCTATGTTTTGGCAAACATATGGTGCGCAAATATCAAGGACCATCAATATCAAAGCATAAATTACTCAATTGAAAACATCACTAATACATTTAGAGTATCAAGTAGCAAAAAAAAAAATTGTATAGTATACAAAATCATCATGTCTTTAAAAAAAGTTACTAGGACTTGTTACTTTTTTCTGCTTGTCGACGCTTTACGTCCCAGTTATATACTCTGGCCATATCTTAAAAAGGATTAAGGATAGAAAGCTGTATTTTCAAAGTAAATAAATAATAATAGTAACTGAGTATTTTAACTACCTGAACAGATGACATTTATATAGTAATTGCAAGGATCAATATATTTTTTTCTCAGAGAATTATTAGAAATTGACAGTGTAAATTTTAAAATTAATTATTAATTAATTGTTAATTATAAAATTAAAGAAAGTAAAAAAAAAAAGTCACACAAGTTGTGCTTCATATTTTATGTCCTAATATATATCACTCAAAACTATTTATCACACAAAGTCCTTGATTCTTGAACTAAGATCTTAAAAAGTTCAATTATTTCAACTTTGCTGGTCACATAGAGCTATAGCTTTCTTAGCATTTAAGATAACTAATAACCAATATCCTTTTGAAAATTTTAAAATAATTTTCTTTATTATAGTTGTGCACATATGACTGATATGTGTGAACATTTCTGTACAATATTTGAGTAATTTATTGTTGGTGGGATATATAGATTCTAGTTTCATGCTGCTTTAAGTATTTTACTAACATTTATAAGCTTCTAGGAATAATATTTCTATTTGCCAGTAATAGGAACAATTTTGCCATATTCTTAAAAAAGTGTGCTGTGTACAACGTTCTTATGCCAGGCAAATTGTTAACACAGAAGATGTTTCTTAGTAAGAAAGACGGGAGAAAAGAATGATATGCAATCAAGGTTACTATGACTAAGAACAATCCATGTGACTAAATCTATAAGCTGCTGAAAACTTTTGTTGTGATTATCTAGATAAATTATCATTTGAAACATATGACACAATTTAAGATGGCCATTAAGGAAAAGACAGAATGTTGAAATTAAATAGTATGTATGCTTTAGGCCTACTAGAAGAAACAAAATCTGTTTAAAAATTATAAGCTGTTTTCTGGTTTAATTTATTTGACATTAAGTTCCATCCAGGTAAAGAAAAGATACAAATAGATTCTCCAGTGAGAGGCATTTTTATTACTAAAGACTTGGGAAAATGTCAGGCTTGAAATTCCATGCATAAACTTTACTTGTGTTAATGATAAACTAATGTAAAAAGTCATCATCTGAGAAATATTATTGAAGATATACTTAATATTGTTGTACAGCCTATGACGTTACATTAAATACATTGCAAGTCTAGTTTTTAATGTTTACATTGTTCTGTTATTTTTTTGCCTCCTCTGTAAACCATTTTTATTTTTACAAAGCTATCAACTCACTGAAACAGCTATCAACTCACTGTCTGTCTGGTAAAAAGTTTGTACAAGATATTTCTCCCACACCCAATCTAGGATCAAGCTGAAATTTTGCACAATCATTTTTTTACAACACAAGAATCAATAAAAAAAAATTAGCCAATTATTGGTAATCAATTAGTTTGTTTGGTATCTTGAACAAAGGAAAGAAATTGTACTTGACTGAAGTGGTGGTATAAGCTGGGGTGTATGGGGTATCTAGGAGGGGTAGCACCTCTAGTGGACAGGCAGTCGTACCCTCTTTTTGAGGGTAGCTTGGCTCACTCTTGGTCCCCACTCAGTACCCAACTCTCACAAGTGGCTCCCAGAAGCTGTAGCATGCGCAGCGACACACCCCGGAAACGGCTTTGACTGACCGGCTAAACCAGGTAGAGGGTATCTGACGTGTCCATGGCACTCAGTACACTGAGGTTCTGTCAAACCTAGCATGTGAAGTCTGGACTTGCGGCCTGTGCGTAACGTCACAAAACTAGACTAATCGGACAGAAAGGCAAGTACCAGCACAGTGCTGTGGAGCACTTAAGAGCAGGACAAGACACACAGAAAGTCTCTGGTCATCCACTGCACCCAAACTTGTCCCCGGACGTCTTGACCAAATCTTGCTTCCGCAATCCTCCTCACTTAAATCCAAATTCCAGCGCAAGTCACTTGTCACAAGCTGAATTAGTCATCTTTATTGGTCGTGATCTGAGGCTTAGTGAACACAAACATTACCTAGAAACAATAGATGTTTATATTATCTTCGTAATCAGAGTGGTTACCGTGTTGGCTTGAGAAGGCTTTAGCCCAAGAATTCAATTGATTGACATTTTTTTATATATAAATACATTTTAAAATGATCATCCAGATACCCCTTTCCAACTGGTCCAGACAAGTGATAGGATCATAGCATATTGAGAAAGCTAAAAGCGTAAAATTGCGCTAAACTAAAACAATTTGTAAAAATATTTCTATTCTTTAGATCTATTACAAATTTAATTAAATGACTGATATAAACTAATTGATACATTTAATATAGCTTTCGTTTTTGTTTTTTAAGGTATTTTTGTGAATTTTGCTTGTTTTCCTTAGACATGCATGTGTTTGGTAATCATAAGTTTTATGTACCCATAAGATATTAGTTAAGACTAATGAAGAGTTGGGAAATATTAATAAGAAAAGCATACAAACAGAATAAGAGGTAGAATAAACTTAAAAAAAACAAAAACAATTATCCTTTCATAATAAAAAAAATTTAAGGAACTGATTAGAACATAAGTTATCTCGATATTTATATTTTTATAAATTTGTGTAAATATTTTTTTAGAAATAATAAGTAGCTTTCTACTTTGAGTACTTTGAATTACTTTGTACTTCTGTAAATGTTTTACCTGCTAGATATGTAAAATGTTAGATACATAGAATAAGCTAAACAAAATGGTTTGACTTGACTTGTGTAGTACTATTTTAAAATATTTCTGTAAAGAATTAATTGATAATCTGAAAATTGGATATATAGTATAGAAACATACAAATGTATTTAAATGTAAAGATATCCTGTTGTCATATTTTTTATTTCTTTACTTTTATCTAAATTTTATTGATAAATATTTTCCTAGATAAAAATAAGAACATTGTCTACATGACAGGACATAGATCTAGTCATTCTATGGAATGTCTAAGCAATGTACAAAATGGAAAAGTCATTTCCTCCTTTGCCTGAATGGTTTTCTCATTTTGCCAGTAAAATATATATGGACTATAGATATAATACTTAGTATCAATCATTTTCAATATCTATTTTGGAACAAATCATTATTTGCTGATTCTTTAGTTGTATTAAGTCAATGGTTCTATAACAAAATATTCTTACAAAACAAATTTAACTTTATACTGAAAACTTATACTTGAAAAACTCAAACGAGTTATTAGGATTAACTTTATCAGCACTACGATTTTTTTTCTTTGTTTTCACTTATTATCTTAACATAGTTTAGCAACACATTACTCTATAGTTATATTCCAATGTTAACCCTGCTATGCTTAGAAACATATAGACATTCATCACATATGACAAATTCAAAAGGATACTGACTTCTAAAGTAGTCATTTGATCCCTAATATAGAGCAGGTCATCTTCTACCTGCACAAGAGATTTCTTAGCAGCATCAAGATTCTTCATTAATACATCATCAGCTTCACTAATTTCATACTCCAGCATAACATTAGCCTAGGAATAAGCATGATAATTACATTTTTAAAAAAGATGTGATTCAGAGCCCTATGGTATAACCTATTTAACAAAATCAATTAATCGTTTTGCTACATCAATATGTATCAATAAGTCATATTGTATCTCTGTAAATATCTATTTTATAATATGACAGGTTTTGAGGAATGTAGGCTAGCATTTTTTAAATGGCACTGGTTTCAAATACTTTTTCCTCTTCTCTTAAGTCTTAATGCCCTGCAAACTACAGAACATGACAAAAAATTTTTTTTTAAAATAGTTTTAAAAATAGTATTAACTTTTCTTCTAAGTAATTTCTTGAAACTAATGCATAATTATAATCATAAATAAGCAATACAATATTTATTTTAAAAATAAATTCCTACTTTATGTTCAAATAATGCAAATATTTTATTTAAAATTTAAAAAAAAAAAGAATATTATTTTTACTGCAAAATTTTAGCTCGAAATAAATGATTCAATTTTTTAAAACTTTTGAACAATTTCCACCATTTTTGACTATGAAGAAAAAAATGAACTAATACTAGTAAGTGATAAAAAAAAAGTATTACCCCAAGCCAAAGACAAACTTTGTCAGTTGGTGGTATGACAGCCTTGGCATAGACATTGTCAGATAATAAGAAACTTGTGTTCATTGGCTCTGTATTATCCTGAGGATATTTTTCAAAGCAAGAAGTGAGATAAACAAAAATATTTAACACAGATAAATTTATTACAAAAACAGGCATGTGTTAGAATTATATTTCGAATAAATGGATTTCTTTTTTATTATATTTTTGTTCAGAAAAATACTACTTGGGCCCATGAAATAGTACTTAAGGTTTTATTAGCCAATAATGTATTAGGAACCATAATCCTTGAAAATATCCAACCCAAACTAGATTGCTAATTTTTAATCTAAGTATAAGATAAGTTAAAATACTAGGAAGAAAATTCTGATAAATAAATATGTAGCTTGCATCAATTAGAAATCCTGGAGCATATTATAACTAGTTTACACATTCATAGCCATTTCTCATGTTATACAGATGAGTATGCACAATGAGTCTCCGCTTAACAATGGGGTTAGGAAAATTAAGTATGTTTCATCGTTAAGTGTGAACCTAGATTTGGGTTAGGTATTAATCATTTTATAATATTAGAGTATGTAGTAACTTTTTTTCCCCTTGATACAGTACTGCATACACCAAATCATCATCAGGTTCTCCATTTCACTAACACTCTATGGAGATAACAGCCTTATGTCCTACAGTACTCTTAGTCATCTCCTTCACTTTCTCTATAAGTATTGTTGAAATGGTGGAATGAGAAAGCCCCATGCAATCGCTAAGACTTTCATTCCACCTTCGTTCTTCTGTATGATCATCTTTTGTGTCTTAGGTTGATGATTTTTCTGGGCTTCTTCACCATGTTGATGGGATACATTTTGATTGTAAAAAAAAACAACAACCAACTATCAAAAGGTCTTGTGCATATGATATGTAATATATGAGAAAGAACAATCGCATTACCAAGATAAGCTGTCTCAACCCAGCTTATCATACACAACACACCACCACTGTGCTGACTCTGCTCTTGGTGAAATAAAAAAATATCTCTGCCATTCGTCATATCTTAAAAATTTGGCCATATACCGGAATTAAATGGAATTAATGGTTTTTCGGGAAAGTCTTTGTTAAGCCAGGACTCACTAAAATTATTTCACTTGATAGCAGAAAAGGATCTTTGAATTTTATTCTAAACAAATTATCTTTGTTATATATGCAGATCACTCTATTTTGCCCATCTGATTCTATAAAAGGATGCATATAAACATTATATAAATTTTAAAATTATTATGATTACGCTTACAATCCTCAACTATAGAGGTATAATAAATTGATGTATGTTACTCTTTTAGTAACTTTGATATATTACAAAATAATACCAAACATTTTTTATTTGGAAATTCATCTCTAATTTGAACAGGCTGGAAACCAAAGATGTTAAGAGACATCAATAGTACAATTGCTGGCTCATATATTATAATATACATACAGTGAAGCTATCACCAAATCATGTTAGGAAAGTGACTAGTGCCATGGGACAGGGGGGCAAAACAATTCTTGTTTAGGTGACACACACACTCCTGTCTTCACTTGAGCTCAAAGTGAAATATTGTTTAAAATTTCTGAAAATAGTGATAGCATCATTATCTTGATCACTTTCTATGATTTCCATTTGGTGAACAGATTAATGTTTGAAACAAAATAAGTTAACTATAAAACCTCATAAGTCTGCCATTTCTTTTCATGAATGGGTACATATATAAGACATTGTCTTTGATAACAATGATAAGGATGAATGCATTATTTCACATGGCCATGCAAGTCCAGTTGTAAGGTAACCTACAAATTTTGTCTGTCCTATGAAATTAAAAAAACAAAGACTGACTGTATATTAGAATGATTAAAATGCAAAAAATTACCTTTTTGATCATTAAATGTTTTACTATATCTAAAGAACTCTTGATATCTGGAATTTGATTTTTTAATCTGAAAAAAAAAGTTTATTTAAGAAACTTGCTTGCAGACATAAAAAGTACATGCATTTAAAAAAGAAAATAAATAAATGGAGTTATGAATATTCATAGAAAATATAACAAGAAATTGTAAAAATATCATCAGGAATAAAACTAACCAAGTGAAAGCTAAATAAAAGCAGAACTAAAAAACAAATTATATAATAATGTTTCTAAGTTATGCATCTATACAATCCAACAAACTTCAGAGAATATTCTCAATAATGAAAAAAAAACACACTTTTCTAGAGTGAACCCTTCATGAACAAATCAAATAGACAAAAGTGATACATTTTCATATTTTTTTGTCCATGGAAGTGGGAGAATTTATAAGTGAGTCAGGGCTTTTAGAAATTATATATAAGATTTAAAATATTCACTGTTATTCTAATTCAATGAAAGTACAGTAGAACGTCGTTTATCCGAACGTTTATTATCCGGAGCGTCAAATATCCGGTCCAGTTTTTTTTTTTTTTTTTTTTTTATCAACCACATGTACTGTAATGCACATATACTGTATGAATACGTTTTCGAACATTTGTCACCTATTTTGCTCGTTCTTCACGCACGTGTCCCGCATGTGATGATTTTTAATATTCATATAGTGTCCGGTTGCATATACTGCATGGATCGCTTCGGTTTTCGGTTATCCGAACAATCGCGTATCCGAACGGTGTCCGGTCTCAATTGAGTCGGATAAACGACGTTCTACTGTAGAAATAATTCCCAAATATAATAAATTGAAAAAAAAAATCCATAATATATAATACAATATATTCTTTTGTATTGTGTGGTGAATACTAGATTGTCTAGCAGCAAAAATTGTAAACTTAAAATGCACTAATTTCCTTGCTTGTGGGTGGTCACAGTGGTGCCAATTATCAATTAGCTCCTAACTACAGTCATTCCCACTTGTTACTAAGAATTATTTTAATAGATTAACATAGTTTATAAAACTATAAGTCAGTGATTAAATAATTACAGGATGACTCTGAGATTAAAAAAAAAATAGTCAAAATGAACAAGTTATTCTCATCAAATTTTAAAAGTATAAACAGATTTGTCACCAAATACCAAAAGAGTATCTTTTTACAAAAGCATTGGATCTCATATAATCTCATATAACAAAATTATATTGTTAAAAATATTTATTTATGAGCATACCTTGTTTTTTTTAGATTTAGATTGTACTCCATAAATTTAAACTTATTATGGAGCTCCTCTTGCCTTTTTAAAACAGTTTCTGCTGTGTCATTTTCAGGTTTCTTCATGAAATCATCAACATCTTCCTAATTTAAGACACATTTTATCAGTGTGTTACTACCATTGCAACTTTCACTTAAAAAGTAATTTATAAAATTTATAAATGTCTAAAACATGCAATATAAATAATGGAATGAAATTTAAAAAAAAAGGGAAATCCTTTTATTTGTTAAGTTATACTAAAGTTATAGATTTACATTTATATAATTTTGCTATTTGACAAAATAATGTTAAGAATGGCTGACTAGAGTCTAAAAGTAGGTTTAGTTGAATTTAGAGCTAAGACTTAAATATAATTTAGATCTAGACTACTACTCTGTCTTTGTGGGAAGCGTGGTCGAGAGGCTAAGTGCGCTTGAACTTGGCTTGTCTTGGCTACCTAGAAGGGGGCTCGAGGTTCGACACCCGACTTGGGCGAGTTGGGTTTACTGAGCGCATAAAGGCAGCATTGAAAACCAACTCCTAGATACCCCCTCCCCCCACCGGTCCACAAATGAGATTGGACCAAAGCGCTCTGAGCATGCTATAAGCATGAAAGTAGCGCTATATAAAAGGGGGTGTTAGAGTCTAGAATAGTCTTTACGTAATAGAGGTCTAGCTGCGTTTAAGAAGCATTTCAATATCAGCAGTGAGATAGGTGGAAATGGTATTTGGTCATCTCTTTAAATATGTACTAATTGAACAGATCTTTCTCAACCCCAAATAAATAAAAAAAATGAAACATTAAAAATCATCATCAATCACCACACTATGATGACCTGATAAAATAGAGTGGACAAAATAGCATGAAATTTCCAGATAAAATAGTGCTGACTTATATATAATCTGTATATAAATTAATGGTGCCAGATTTTAGTAATTGAAGTTCCTGGGAAGCATTTTTTGTTGAGGTCTCTATATTCTTTAATATTAATAGATCTAAAAGTATGCCTTATTTTTACCAATGTTTAAAATGAATAACTAAAAACTATGTATCTGAAATGTGGTGACCACCTTCAGAGGTTAGGTATGATGATGTGTATGTTACACACATGTGTTTTATAGTATAATTTTACAAATCTTGATTATCTGCAGCATATCTCCTTGATCAAACCAGTGCATTGGTTTAATCTCAAATGTTTGTTTAATCGCAGGCAGTGACTGACCAATTCAATATTCAATTGTGCAATTTCCTTGATCTATTTTATCTGTTGTTTACAGCTGTCTCAGACTTCTATGCCACTGTGAACGACATTTCTATTCAAGATTTATATACTCAATAAATGTATAAAGAGTATTTCTAAATCTGGGCAACCCAATTACCACTTTGAAAATACCGAGTTTACTCATAATCATACAGATCTAGATCTAGATTTTTATTTATTATATCTAGAATCTAGATCAAAATCTAGAATTAGATCTACTGATGCTGAGAATAGTTTCAAAAGACCTCAATAAAATAAGGTGTTTCAAGTGGAGGAAATGCAATTCAATTCACAATTGAAACAATGGCAATAATGAAAATATTATAGCACTATTTTAATTTATAAAAATACAAAAATTACTAAGTTATAGATCTATAACTAGAGGAGGTTCTTATATTTTGGACACCCCATCAAATTCTCCTTCATTGAACACGCCACTTTTTTTGTTTCTAATTCATTTGTTTTTAGGTTTGGAGCAAAAAATCAACGTTTCGGGACTGCACATGTCCAATTTTAGATATGTTCCGGTATTTTTGTTCTGTTTTTCCAAAGCAGATTGCAGTTTTTTTAGATTCTCAGTAACCATGTATGTAAAGTTATTGTTTTAACATCCCCAGGCAATTCATACCCATATAAGTGATGAGGGCTATATTATGAGCCTGTTTGATCATAGGCTGATGGGCATATCAAAATAAGCTTCCAAACATCTTTAGAAAGACATTCCAATCACATTTATACCGTTAGCTGTTAAATAAAATTTAAAAAGGAGGTGTCCAACGAATAATAATGAAGTCAGCTCATTCTCCTTCCTTGGACACAGCAAAATCGTAATAAGAAATTTTATTGGGATTAATAAATCTATGATTTTTTCAATGAATAAACATAACCTAGATCGAGATATCTATAATATATAATTTATGAATGAAAGAAAAAATGCGGGCTGCTAATTTGAAGCCAGAGATCAAGCCCACTGCAGGTGATCACTCCAGATGAGCTGGCGGTGAGGAGAGGTATACACTAAGCGTTTAGTGTCACAAACTATCCAACAGGCAGTGGAGGGAAGGGGGGAGAGTCATGAAAAGAATTATAAGCATATATAGGGGCCGGAGGGGGTGTTAATGTGTCACAAAACGAACATTCAAATTATGAAAACAAGAAGAGGGTCCTTGGATGGGAATTAAAAGAAAGAGAGAAAATACATGTAGCCTAGTTGAAAATATGTTTATTAAATTATAATAATTAATTTATATATCTGTCTAAGTAATCTAATATTATGTATACTTTATATAGTATATTCATGATAATAATCTATATAGATCTAGATTTATTTCTGTCTGTTTCTACATTCTACACATTTTTTAACACAGATTACATAGGTAGGCTTATATAAATAATAAACTATAAACGATATATTTATATATATAAATATTATAATATATATTATAATAAATTAACAATATCATTGATTATGATTATCTGATTATGATTATCTAAATAGTAAATTATCATTATTTGATTTTTTATTAATTTAATATTATTAATTATATATTAATATATTACTTTATTATTTACTGTGACACAAGCCTTTTTTTTTTTATTAATAAACAACTAATTTATTATTAGGTCTAGAGATAAAATTATTTGATAATGTATCTAATTTATTTAAACGAAAAGTTTAAATTTAGACTACCACAAAATCAACCCGTGGAACACCAGCCAAATTTGGAGACACAGTTAGTTCGGTTGTCTCGGTAGCCATGCTGAGACAGGAACAAGTAACAAATTTTTAGATTACAGGCTATCGAGACGGTAAACTAAGATTTCGATATGATTTAATATTTCACGGATCTAGATCTATTGTCAAGTTTATTTTAGTATAACGCAAAGTGTGGCAAAAGACTAAATTCGAGAACTATATAAATTTATAAATCTAGATCTATTTTTTCTTCTAAATCATATAGTTCAAATGAAATCTAGATCTACTTTAGCTGTAGCCTAATCATTACTTAATATTATATTGATACTACTATTTATTTTCCACTTCCCTGACATCCCTGAGAAAAGAAAAAAAAAACTCCTTTTCCAGTAGGATAATCTTTCATTATGTATATCCTAAACACAATTTAAAGGCTTGTTACAGATTATATCGCTGACTTAACTTTCTAATGATTCTATTCCAATCAACAAATCAATCAAACGTGGGACAAATGAAAATTCAATTTTTACATGTAGATTTATAGAAATATATATTATGGCCTTATTAGCCTAATATATTTACGTAAAAGTGGAACAAAATCTATATTTCGTATATTATAGAATTGGTAGATCTAGGTCTAATTTTTGCCTCAACACACTTACACACGATTACAGGCAGGTGGGCTGTATGAACTGTATGAATAACTACCTAAGTATGGCAAAATATGTAGGTCACAGCTGGGGCTGCGCAGCCACGGGAAATACTGTACTCCTCACTAATCTTTGGATTCGAAGACAAGCCTTATTATATACGTGTGTGTGTGTATATATATATATATTATATAGTCTATATGGAGGGACGATTGCGGTCTGCAGGTTGTAATTTACACATCCCTGCTAGAGTCTTATATTGGAACCATCAGCATCTTATATAATATAACATTTATTGTTCACATTTCTTGACTTAGTTTCTTTTGCAGTATAAATATGTTATTCAAATACTAAACAGATCATCAATATATGATAACGCTTGAAAATATTTATATTATTTTTTTATATTATATTTATATAGATATAGGCCTAGATATATATTATTTATTAACTTTCAATGTTGTAGATTACTAAATATGTTCCTATTCAATATGTCAGCCAAATTAGTTGTTAGTCCGACGCGCTTAAGAAATCTGGCAAACTTGTAATAACAAGGGGAAAAATGACTATGCTTGGGGTAAGTAAAAACATTGTTAAAACATTTTTTTCCATAACGATATCTCGGTAATTTATGTTTCTTAGTTTTGTGTGTTCCATAGATCTATTCTTATCATGTTAAAGGAATCTGCTTTTTTTTTCTGGTATCTAGATCTATAACGAGCACCATATTTGTTTTGTTTTTTTGTTTGCGTTTCTCAAGTAAAGTTTCTGTGAATGATCCTCATCCTGGCTCTGGGGTGGGCCATCCATTTCATTTTTCATTGTCACTTTTTTTGACTGATCATTTATTACTATTAGATCTAGTCTAGAAGCTAGATTCTAGATAGTCACTAGTCTAGAGATAGTATTATAAAACAATAAAAACAACTCAAGATACAGAAATCTTACAAAGATAATTAGTAGATGAATTACAGAAATGGTGGACCATGTAGAATGTAGGGATGTGAAATAAAAACATATCTTTGAAAAAACAATTTTTCTTTAGTACATCATTAAAATACTTTAAAAGAACTTTCCAATGTCCAATGGTGTATAGAAAGTTATGATTTTTTTTTTGGTGGCATTTTGACCTAACATTGTTCAATTTTGTTGACAATGACATGGAACAAGTGAGCCTGTGAGGAGAGCTTGTCGCTGGCTCAGCTGGATGAGACACACTCCAAGCTCAAAAGTTAAAAAGTTGAAATTGAGTTTCGTAGACGATAGATCTACTTATTAAATAAGAAATTTAATAGTAGATCTAGATCTAGTATTCGTAGTAAATTTCTAGCTCACAAATCTGATTTCATTTAAATATTTATGAACTTCACTTGTTTAAAATGTAAATATTGATGAAATAAACAAATTATAAGGTCTAGAGCTACAAGCAATGTCAGAAAGGCGTGGACAAAACAGCGGCGTTGTGATGGCAGAAAATAACAAAATATTAAAAAATTGGGATCAAATTCAACTGAAACAAATTTTTTTTTAATGCGTTTTTTTAAAAGATTGCAAGATATAAACTCTTTAAAAAACAGTATCTAGATCTATAGCTAATAATATCTGCTACAAGATTATAATTTCACTTGTTGTTGAAACACAATATCTTCTATAAAAAAAAAATAATTAAAAACTGAAACTTCAATTGAGGTCAGTTGTTTTTTGTTTTTTTCAAGTTTGTATGATGTTGCAATGGATAAATCTGAAAATTGGTAGGAATATAGCCAGATACATGAAAAAAATAAACACTGTACAACTTTCCTGTAATGAGTATCAGTAAAAATTAAAATGTAGCAGTAAGTAAAACTGTCTCAAGATTTTACGCTATTTTTGGACACTGGAATTTCCGGAATTTCACCTCCTTAGAGCATGTCTTTCCACCCAGAAAAATGTCAGTTATATTAAGAGTAACAAAAAAAACTAAAAGAAATTAATTCCACTTATCTTATTCATGGTAAACCAGTAACTTACTTAGACTTAGGTCCTCCCGCGCCGTTCGGCGCATTGGGCGGCAAGCTGTCTCCATAAAGATCTGTCACTGGCAATGTCTGAAGCCTCCTCCCACCTGGTGTCCACTGTTTTGAGGTCCTCCATGAAGGTGTGTCGCCAAGTAATACGAGGGCGTCCCTGTTTGCGCTTTCCTTGTTTTGGCTTCCATGTTATCGCAACTCTTGGTGTGCGTAATTCATTTTGACGTAGAACATGTCCCGCAAACCTCATGCGACGCTCAGTCACAACCTCACCAAGTGTTCGACTCCCAGTTTGGCATAGGATTTCCTTGTTTGAGACCCGATCTGTGTAGCTGACTCCCAAAATCCGTCTCAGCCATCTCTGTTGAGCCACATTTAGTCTTTTCTCAATTTTGACAGATGACTTCCACGACTCACATGCATATATAGCAGTTGGGATGACGATGGTGTTGAGAAGGTGTATTTTTGTCTCGAGTCCAATGGCTTGGCTAGTCCAAATAGGCTGCAGCCTTTGGAAAATGCTCCCTGCCTTTCCTATTCGGCACTCTACATCATGGTAAGCATCTCCATCATTTGTTATGATGCTGCCAAGGTACGTGAACTTGTCCAGCTCTTCAAGCTTTGAATCGCCAAGTCTGACGGGGACACCCTTTGCCTTATATCCCACTTGCATAATTTTAGTCTTATCCAAGTTTATGCGAAGGCCAATTTTGGGTGCCTCTCTGTCTAGGCTCTCTGTCATTTCTTGAATGCATTTATTTGTAGCCCCGAGTAGTGCAACATCATCAGCAAAGTCCAAGTCCGTCAATCGGAGCTGTTCATGCCATGGAATGCCACACCTGTCTCGATTGTAAAAAACTCTGTTGTTCCTTCTTCTGTTTTAATGCAGCAACTAGATTGACTGTAAAGGTGTCGTAGGATCTGGACGAATTTTTCTGGGATACCGTATTCTCTAACTATTTTCCATAGTGATTCTCGGTGGATACTATCAAACGCTTTTTTGAAGTCCACGAAACTGATCATTAGCCGTTGTTGGTACTCAAGACTTTGTTCTATGATATTTCGTAGAACAAAAATCTGCTCTGTACATGATCTGCCTCTTCGGAAACCTGCTTGTTATTCTCTGAGCCTTTCATCTACAGACTGTTGAAGCCGTCTCAACAAAACAGTGCTGAAAACTTTGCCCGGGACAGAGAGGAGAGTAATGCCCCTCCAGTTGTTGCAGTCTGCCAAGTTGCCCTTTTTTGGAAGCTTTACAATCACTCCCTTTTGCCAGTCCTCTGGGACTTTTGAAGTTCGCCAACAGAGATTTAAAAGATCTGTCATTCTGTTAACGATGCACTGTCCCCCATATTTTAGCATTTCTGCTGATATCATGTCTAGCCCTGGTGCTTTGTTATTCTTTAACACTGCAATGGCCATGGTAACCTCCTCAGCAGTTATTGGGTCTGTCTTGACCTTGAGATCATTGTCTGGAGAGGGGTCCTTGAATATGTAAGTTTGGTCTGGCGACAGTTGGTTAAGGGTCTCTTTAAAGTGCTCTACCCATCTTGCATCCTGTTCTTCTTTCGTTAACAAAGTTTTGCCTTGCTTGTCTTTTATCGGTGCCCCATGTCCACTCTTTGCTCCAGTGAGATCTCGGACAATACGATGGAGGGTTTTTGTGTCATTTCTGCTTGCAGCTGCTTGTGCCTCTTGTCCCTTCTGCTCAATCCAGTCCCGTTTATCTCGCCGACAGCTTTTCTTTACTTTCAGATCTGCTTCCCTATAGGCTTCTTCCGCTAGGCTGCGATCCTGTGTTTCATTTTTCTGATCTCGTCTACGTTTGGCCTCTTTCCTCTCATCTATCAATTTCCATGTTCTGTCTTGTATCCACCGTTCCTTGTATGAACCTCGCCTCCTTCCGATAACTTCTTCTGCGCACCCAATAGTGATATCTTTGAAGTTGGCCCACTCTTCTTCAAGGGTCAATATATCTGCAAGAGCCTCAAAGCGGTTCGTAAGTTTCAATTGGAACACTGCTGCAGTATTGCCGTCTTTAAGCTTCTCTACATTAAATGGGCGGGGTCGTGTGGCTCGTTTTGGTTGGTGTTTCAATCGGAGCTTACATTTGCCACTGACAAGGTAGTGGTCTGAGCCGATATCCGCTCCTCTGCGGGTCCGCACGTCTAACAGAGATGACCTCCATCGTTTGGAGATGCAAATGTAATCTATCTCGTTGAAGGTTTCTCCATTTGGTGATCGCCATGTTTTTTTGTGTATTTGTTTGTGCTTAAAATATGTGTTTCCAATTGAAAGGCTGTTAGATGCACATAGAGAAATCAAGCGCTCGCCATTATCACTGATGTTTTCTGCAGAGCCATATGGTCCCATTACATATTCAAAGCCAGTTCGGTTGGGATTGATTTTGGCGTTAAAGTCTCCCATCATCAGAATTAGGTCGTGAGTAGGTGTTTCATCAAGAGTGGTTTGTAGTTGGTTATAGAAACTATCTTTGATGGTATCTTCTGCATCCTCTGTAGGGGCATATGCTTGGATGGTAGTGACTTTGATTTGCTTTGTTTGGAGTCGAGCTGTAATGATGCGGTCACTGACCGGCTTCCAAGCAATTAGCGCTGAAGCTGCTATTTTAGACATGATGATTCCTACACCACCAATGTGCTCCTTATCATGTCCTGAATATATTATTGTCTTGCCATCATTGATTATTTGACCACTTGATGTCCACCGCATCTCGCAGATCCCAAGGATGTCCAGCCGGTAAGAGTCAAACTCTCTTAAAAGTTGGGCCAGTTTACCGCATTGATTCAGGGTTCTTACATTCCACGTGCCTATAAGAGTCGGTTTCCTTGCGCTGAAAGGCTTGCCATGTATCAGGTATTGGACTTCCAGTTGGCTTTGATCCAACACCGTCATCAGGGTTTGGCCGCCCTCGTCGCATGTATAGTTTTCATTATGTGTCAAGTTTGCCGTTTCTGTAGCCATCTGCCGGTCCCAAGCCCGGGTGAAAAAGGAGGAGGGTTTGGCGTGGGGCTAGCGACCCCACCCTGTAAAACCACTATTGCTACAGAAACGGCAAACTAAACCAGTAACACAGACTAAAAACGCAAAATACCTGCTAGGTGTTATAATAAATGAAAAACTGTAATGGAATCCCCATATTGATGAAACTATCCAAAATCAAACAAAACATTAGGGTTTATTAAAAGAAATTTCTATAAATCAAATAAGAACATAAAACTAAAATGTTATTTAACCTTGGTTAGGCCAATAATATAATATGCATCCACTGTTTGGGACCCCTCAACTCAAGAAAACATTAAGAAACTGGAACAGACACAAAATAGAGCAGTGAGATTGAAGACAAACGAATAATCACATTTGACTAGAGTACCGTAAAATCACTAAATTTAGAAAGCCTTCAGGACAGAAGACTTAAAAGTAAAGTAGCAATTATACATAAAACACTGAACCATAATCTTCAAATACAAAAACAAAATTTAATAAAATACTCAGAAAGACACAAAGATAAGGGCAGATTTCTCGCTCCATATGCCAAGAAAAATGTGTACAAATGCTCTTTCTTCCCTAGCGCTATTAGAGCATGGAATGGGTTGCCTGAACTAGCCAGGAAAACCAGTGACTTGGCAGAATTTAGATCATTGGTTAATATGCATGACTTGTAGGACGTAATCATTTTCTTTTTTGAAGTAATGTCTGTATCATATAAGATAAGAAGATAGTAGAGTCTAGACTCTAAAAAGAAATGCGGAGGGGAGTGTGGGACAACGTGTTGATGGCTGGCAGGCAGGAGCCTTGGTCTACCCGGGCCTGTGTGTTGAGCGCTTTGCTGTGCAGAGGCGAGGCATGGTCAGCCTGCTCATGGCCTAAAGAAGGGCTGAGTGTCTTCCACCTCCTGTGCATGTGGCGGGTTTTGGAGTACGGTGGCAAGATATAGTGACCAATGAGGAAGTGCTACAAAGAGCAGAGTGCCAGGACATCCACTCTGTTATCAGCAGCAGACACCTTGACTGGCTTGGCCACGTTCATAGAATGCCAGTAGGTTGACTTTCACAAGACATTCTGTATGGCGATCTAATAGAAGGCATGATAGCCGCTGGTCACCTACTTTTACTGTATACGGATGTATGCAAACACGACATAAAGCTCTTCAAAATTGACACTAGCAGCTGGGAAAACGTAGCACTGGATAGATCCACTTGGAGAGAGAGCATAAAGCAATGGTGTCGGATTGCAGATGCCATACACAGCAGAAGCAGAAAGAAGGGTAAAAATGCAACAGCGCCTGGTGATTACATATGCCCAACCTGCGATCGCAGATGTGTGTCAAGGATTGGCCAGATAAAATCTAGACTAGAATGACTAATCTAGATCTTGATACTATCTCCTAGAGTCTTTCTTAGTCATAAGTCTTTTAGTCTTAGTAACTCTTTAGTCTTATTCGTCTTTTACTATTGTCTTAGTAGTAGTTAGGCAGGTGCCTTATTTCATAATATTAGTCTTATGTCTTAGACTTAGTCTTATTATAACACTACTATAGACTTATTCAATTACTGGATTATATCCAATTAGAATTATTCAGCTTACTTAACACTCACACTTGTGACTGTTGTGTATGTTACATATTTTATGCAGTTAGCCTAGAACTAACTACTCATGTCTCAAGTGACATGACATAGCATTATGATAAAATGATAAAACATGTATGTACACTATTCATTTCACTATATTTCAGATCTGCCTACATTATGCAAAATTTAGCCAATCATATTACATCCTTTTTTCTTCACTAAACTAGCTTAGTCATTCTATGGGAAAAAAAATAGCATAAAATCTGGGGTGAAGATCCTTGCGTTGATTTGTTCTTGTTAGCTATTAGATCTAGCCTATTAACTGAAGAAAACGAGAGTGCTTTGAGTTGCTTATTACTTTAAAATGTCAACTTTATTTTAATTCGTCAACATTATTTCTTAACATTCTTTTATATTTTTTTTTTCTTTTTTTTTTGTTCTAATAGCAACAAGGTCAGTGTAAATTTGATGAAAAATGGCCCTACATGCGACCTACTGTCTTAAAACTTTTACGTCAAGAATCAGTACCTAGACAAGAATGGCAAGATTTGTTTTGGTATGCACTATTTAATATTTAAACAACAACAAAAGAAGTATCTGTTTTTTTGTTGTTATATATTTAAGAGCTTGACATATTTTCATCTCCAAAACAAAATAATTAATTTCTTTTTCCAGGTATGTACATTCAGTTTGTATGTGGGATGAAAAGGAAGGTCCAACTCATATTTATGAAGCTCTCGAAAAAGATATTTTAGAATTCATAAAACAAGCTCAAAGTGTAAGTGGGTAGAGACAAAAATCTTAGGCTTCCTAGATATTAGAGAGCTATTCCATTGTATTAAAGATGCATTCTTTAAGAGCATATTTTAACTATATTAAGTTCTTTTTATTATTTTTTTCAGAGAGTACTTCAACATAAAGAAGAGTCAGCTCTGCTTCGCGCTTATATAGCAGAATGGGGTAAATTCTTTACTCAATGTGATTACTTGCCCAAACCTTTCACTCAGCTTGAAGCTAATCTCATGGGGAAACTACACAGCAGTATGCCCAAGAAATCACAGGCGCCTGATGAAAGTTTAGTTAGAAAGGTAATATTTTTTTAAAGATACAAAGAAAAATTGTATGTTTTCAATTGTTATCAGTATATTTAAAAAAAAAAAAAAAACTTTAAAATTAATATAAAAGTAATATTTTTATGCCCTTTAACCTGTTGGTGTTGTTTCAGTTGATGTTAGATAGCTGGAATTCCAGTATTTTTTCAAATATAAAAGATAAACTTCAGTACAGTGCAATGAAACTTGTTCATGCTGAGCGACATGGTGAAGCATTTGACACTCAGCTTGTTATTGGTGTCAGAGAGTCTTATGGTTAGTAATGTCCTTTACTTGTCATTTGGTTTATAAATGGATTTGTCCTTATAGCTTTAGATAAAAATAATTATATTTATAATTATATAAATAGTTTTAGAATGTTCTTGAGCTTTCTTATCAACTTTCCTTTAATCAAATTTCATGTGAATATAATTGCATTTGTGATGATGGTCCCAAAACAGTTCTGATGTCAATAAAGCTGATTTCCCAATTTTTACCAGCAATCACTGCTTAAATCTTATCAGAGTCGTAGTTTAGTATAGAATAGATCAAGGATGAAGGTAGGCCTATGAAAGTTTGGAGTAGACCTACGTTTGTAGCTGTTACATGGCATCGGTAACACTCGAGCCCAGATCTAGAGTAGATTATATTCGTTATATAGATCTAGACATAGATCCAGATCTAGTCTAGATATCATCTCTATTGTTGTATTGATCTAGATTTAGATTGTAGATCTAATCATGACATTTAGATCTAATATTATATATATATATATGACAAAATAGTGGATCGCGTAAGTGTTACGCATTTTGACTATCAGCGTTACGCATTTGGACTTTTTTTGGTAGGCAGGTCTGATCTAGATCTATTATAAGAATTATAAGATCTAGTTTTCTAGTAGACCTACCTACTGACCATCTAGATCTATATATATATAGAGAGATATATCTATATAGATTTTATAGATGTAGGCCTACTTTACATGACTATAGTGAGTTACTGAGTATAATAGATAGAATATAGATCTAATATTATTATATTGGATCTAGGTCACTAGAGATGTAGATCCGAGTTATTAGATTTAAGTAGATCTAGATTATAGATAGATCTAGATCTATAGTGAGAAATGTTTTTTTTCTCTTTTTATCTATATCTAATCAATACTAATGTTTTAAAAGCCCAGTGTGGTAGAGATCCACTTCTTGTAAACAGCTTGTATCTGCATGAAAAAGAGGCACATAAGGAAGCCTCAATATGCAGTTTTATTGCTTAATTTCTCTTCCTCTAAGCATTACTCCTCATCTGGTTGTTCTTCCTTGTCTTGCTTAAGAACTCAGCAGAGATTCAGAAGCTTTCTCTCAATTGCTTTTCAAAGCATTTTTGGTGGACTTCATGTGCAAAGTTTAATAAACAGTTTCTCCTGTACAAAATTTAATAATTAGTGAAACAAACAGAAGTGTAGCTCATACTTTTAAAGTATTTCCAAAACTCAAGCATGCTTTGATTTTCAAACACATTTACTCTTTAAAGTTGTTTGAGAGAGAAGTTGTTACTGTCTTGTGTTTATTTAACTTGGAGTTCTTGATGCTATAAACTTGTGACATATGTGGGTTCGGAGGTGCCTTGATTATAGTTCAAACACTTTAATAATCAATGAAGTAACAAAGTGCTGATAGGTTTTCTTGAGTTTTAATTATTTAAAACTTGAACTTGAAACAATAAATGTACGTACAAAGATATATAAAACAGATACAGGATTCAGTGAAAATGTTCAATAAAATGAGTAAATATTTACTTTAAAACTTAGCGACTTCTAAGCCTAACTTTCTAGCTCTCTCTTTCGTCTCAAGCTAACACTCCGCCTTTTATATCTTTCTTTAGAATCAAGAACCGTGACATCTCAATACCCATCCTTGACCCGTTTACATTTAATTTTCCCCTCAATTGTTTCTGTAATTTAACCTACGCCAATTATGTCTCCCTGCTGTAGCCTTGAACCAAGTTTTAATCGGCGTCCTTCTGGCATTAAAGCGCAAGCGCGCTAACCCGATTTGAGATAGGTACAATGTCCCATTCTGTGAACAATGAGGTGTCACTAGGAACTGTTTTTGTAATTTAAGCTATGTTAATTTTGTTTCCCTGCTGTAGTCTTGAACTAAGTTTTAATCTGTGTTTTTCTGGCATTTAAGCGTGGGTACGCTGACCTGATTTGAGATAGGTACAATGTCCTCATTTTGTAAACAATGAGGTGTCACTAGGGACGTGACAGTTACAATACCAGTAAAGCAGTTATCTATTATAGAATGCTCAGACTACCTGGACCTAGATATAAAGCATCTGCAAAAAAAGCTTTCTCCTCTCATCTATATGTACAAACAATAGTGCCTTGCATGCATTTAGTGTGCATGTGTGCAGTAAAGCTTACGCAATGTAATTATTATGCAATACAACATTAATTAAAGAAAATATTAAATAAAAGGATTCTATATAAATGATTTTTTTAGATTGAAAATGTTATTAGCAAACTACCATAGCTAACTTTGTATAATATTTTCCAAACTTAATATAATTTCATGGTGCAACATTTCTTTTCCAACTTTGTAGAATTTCATTGACCATTATAACATTTTTATAGTTGTAGTTATTTATATTTTCAACTTTGATGAAGAAAATGTAATGTATCTTTGGTTATCTTTATCTATTCTTTAGTTTTAGTTGGCTATGAGAAGAATTATTTCTTTACAAGTTGTTGTTTCCCCCCTGTTAACTTTGTTTTTAAATAAATAGCAAAGCTAAATATATATTCTTAACTTGCATGTTTTCTTTTAAATCTAAAAATAGTAAATTGATCTAAGTTTTGATAGTTGACTATTACTATCATTTGTCTTTCCATAGTAAATCTGAGCTCTGATACAGAGGACAAGCTAAAAATTTATTGTGAAAATTTTGAAAAGGCCTACCTGGCAGCAGCTGAAAACTTTTACAAACAAAATGCACCCACATACTTAGAACAAAATGGAGTTCAAAATTATATGAGGTATGCAGATAATAAATTGAAAGAGGAAGAGGCCAGGGCTAAACGGTATCTTGAAACTGGTTATGGTTGTAACTCTGTCAATAGTGTAAGTATTTAGTAATATATTTTTGTAATGAAATAAATTGAGTATAAATAAATACTGTTGAATGGTTAATATTAAACTAAACATGCTTGTACTTTGACACTTCTTGTTGTCACAGCCTAGTTCTTGTTGTAGGCGTGATGACGCGAATGTCTCTGTGTGTTGTAGATACTATAATATTCTTTGTCTTCTTAATTAAATACTTTCACTCGTGCACTAGATTTGCTAGTGTGTGAGAACATTAATATACTGAACTCTCTGACCACAACACTTAGAATTATTAATAGACTCACTGGTAGCAGACATGGTTTTTATTCACATAAAATATAATCACAAAAGATATTGGTGACTTCAGCTATCACAAATTACATCCAAGGAAATAAGTCCTGAATACAAATCAATTATAATAATTTCAATACTTATACATAACTCTACTTGTCAAAAATATCCATAACACTCCTCTCTCTACAAGAGTCTAAGATCAACTGAGATGTCCACCTCGTGGTCAGCTTCCGACCACGGTATCTCGTGCTAGCTGCACGGAATAGTTCAGTGACTACTAGTCACCAGATATTACAGGGGTTCTAAAACTTGTATATGACACTTGTGTAAATCAGTCCTGTATCTTTGTTCTAGTTGAGCTACTTCAGTTCTTGCTAAATTTAATTTCTTCATGCTTTTTCCTCTTCAGAGTTGTGATCTTTTTTGCTTTGTCCATAATGTTTGTTTCAACTCCTCATCTTGTACAAATATCATTAAAAGACCAACATTTTTGATCCAACATTCTTATTGTACTTTATGAATTTTTTTTTTCAGCTAATAGATTGTTGTGTAGGAGTGCTTGTGACCAGTTTTAAAGATACGATCCTTGCAGAATGTGCCAACATGATTAAACAGAATGAAACAGAAAGTAAGTACAACGCTCTAGATCTTGTTGCTTTGAAATGCTTTATAGATTTTCTTTGTTATAAAAAAAAACATCTTTATTAAAATCCTTTTTTTTTATACCTTAAATAAATTTAACATAATATATTTCTTCTTATAAACATTTAGCAATATTGGTCAATGTGTCATTGAAGTTTGGGCTAATCTGTGGTGGCTGAACAGACCTATTTTTGAGTGGCTGTCAACATTCCTCTATTTCTGCTTTTCCTTTACTGTTAAGGCCAGTGTGCACTTATCTCCATGCTCTATAACCTTAAGAAACCCCATTCAGGAATATACATAAATGGCTAAATCTGTCTCCCTTCTATCTGGTCTTGTGCATGTACTTTTAAATGATGACTTATATCTGGGGTTTAGTTTGCAAACATTTCTTTAGATTAGCATGAAATATCCATTTCTTTAGATAAGCATGCAATATCCATGTCCGCAGCCAGATGTCAGATGATTCGAAGTTTCTTATTTAAATTGTTTTTCGTTATCTAAGAATTCGAATGGAAAAATTTACAGTTTATATTGATTCTTATGCAAGTCAATACTTTTATTAGGCAGACATTATATTAAGCTAGAAAGGTTGAATAATAGTCAGTGAGCTTTTTATTTTGTTTTAATTCATTTATTTTGTCCCACCTCCTATTTTTCATTTTGTCAGTAAATAGTATTTGTTGTTATATCAGGGTCTTTCCAACGGCAGGCAATGGACGTAAATGCTGTTTGTTTTTTTTGAAAATCTATATCTTGTTGCTCTAGTAACGTTATTACAGGTTGGATGTCAGTGTTTAGTGGTGGCTGCAGAAACCTTTTCTTTTTTTTTTTTTTATGTCACTGTCAAGGGGTTAAGTTTTTAGCTTCAGCTGAACCTTGGTATGTTAAGTCTTGCACATCCTTTTCAGAAATTAAATTCAGACATTTCTTTGGTCTATGCCAGAATTATTATTTTTTCTTAAAACATAAGAGTCTGATTTCTAAGCATTAAATCTGCTCCATCACTAACAAGCCATGATATTCCTGTTTTTTATTAGTGGAGGTAAGTGCCTCATTAACAACAGATCTAAGGATATCTAACATATATATATAAATAAATATATATATATACCTGCACCTTTTTGAATGTGGGGAAAAGAATTATTACTTTTCTTGTATTTTAACCTATATTATTAATTTATTAGTGGTTAAAAGTTAGGCAATCAATCACTGAGTACCCGCACCTTTTTTTTTTTTTTTTTTTTATAAATATATACCTGACAGAAAATGTTTCATTATATCTGATAAACATATTCATTTAAGGTAATAAATGCATCCTGGTATGAAACTGTAAAATGGGTTCTCATCCGTGGGTCGCAACCCCTTCGGGGGGTCGAATGACAATTTGCCGGGGATTGCCTAAGGCTATTGAGAACATGATTTTTTTAATCTGACTTACCTTTTGCCCCTGCGAAAAGTCCATTCATAGTCAAAGATGAAGGTGTTCCAGAGAAAGAAAGAGTTTATCAAGCTCTTTAAATAGCAACAAAGCAAAATTTTTCTTTATTGTTAGTAACTGGAATCTAGATTTAGTGTAGCAGTCATAACCCGATTTGTCCTCTTTCATTTTCAATAATTTGTTGTTGTTTTTTTTTATGCATGGGTTTTCCAGACTATCCATAACAATTATTCACATTTGGATTAAATTTATACCATTAGCAAAAGCTGCTATTAGTTCTAGCAATCATATAAGGTAAAATAAAGGGATTGTTCACAGCAGTTAAAGTGACTTAAGATCCACTTTTTTTTTTTCAGAGTTGAGACTAATGTTTAGTTTAATGGACAGAGTACCAGAGGGTATACAGCCAATGTTGCAAGACCTTGAAAGCCATATAGTCAGTCAAGGTCTTGCTGATATGATGGCTGCTGCTGAAACAATAACAACAGTAAGATTTTTACCTCAACTTTTTAAAAATATTTCCTACCAAAATGTATCTTTTGTGATAGTTCATTAGAAACATTTGGTACAAATTAATTTACATTTATTTTGATTTGCTTCCATCTAGGACTCAGAAAAGTATGTAGAACAACTCCTAGAACTTTTTAATAGATTTAGCCAGTTAGTTTCTGATGCCTTCAATGATGATCCACGATTTTTAACATCCAGAGATAAAGTAAGTCTACAATACATACTTCATGTTCATAATAGGAATCAAATCTGTTTTGATGTGCCAGAATTTATTTATGTATGATTAACAGCCTAGATCTTTGTCATACTTGCTATTTTCAGGCCTATAAAACAGTTGTCAATGATACATCAGTATTTAAGCTTGAAATACCTGTTAAAAATAAAGGGTAAGAAACTAACAAATGTGTGTGTGTATCTAAAGATAGTGTAATGCTTTTTTAAGCACATGATTTTATTGATGTTTCCATCCTAAAAGACTTGGTGCAAAATCTCAGCCTGAATCCAAGTGTCCTGAACTTTTGGCAAACTTCTGTGATATGCTCTTGAGGAAAACAACAATAAGTAAACGTCTGACTCCAGAGGAAGTTGATAAAAAGTTAAAAAATGTGGTAAGCTATTTTCTTAAAAATTCTTTAGGTACGACATTGTGAATGGAAAAGCTTTAAAATATTATGCGCAAATTGTAACACTTGGAACTTAGCTTAAAGTTCCTTATATATCATGTCTTAAGTATTGTCCATTCATTTTGGTATGTTAAAAATAAAAACATTTCATTTAAAGGCATTCCTTGTTTACTGATGATTCTTGTGACTTAAAATTTCATTGAATTACAAATGATAACGGGATATATATATATTTTTTTTTTCATAGATAAAATAGTTTTGTTGTGTAAGTCCTCCCACTTGGGCCTTGAAGAAATTCTTTAGAAGGTTTAGCCTTAAAGTTTCATTATATTTTGTCAGTCTGACATGGCACATGAAATTTGTAAATAGTTGAAAGGTTTGTGGATTGGTCATTGAATCCATTTAGATTAACCTTGGTTAGGCCAATAATAGAATATGCATCCTCCATTTGGGACCCCTCAACTCAAGAAAACATTAAGAAACTGGAACAGACACAAAATAGAGCAGTGAGATTCAAAACAAATGAATATTCACATTTGACTAGAGTAACACCTATAGTAAAATCACTAAATTTAGAAAGCCTTCAGGACAGAAGACTCAAAAGTAAAGTAGCAATTATACATAAAACACTGAACCATAATCTTCAAAAACAAAATTTAATAAAATACTCTGAAAGACACAAAGATAAAGGCACATTCCTCATCCCATATGCTAGGACAAATTTGTACAAATACTCCTTCTTCCCTAGTGCTATTAGAGCATGGAATGGGTTGCCTGAGCTAGCCAGGAAAACCAGTGACTTGACAGAATTTAAGTCATTGGTTTAAAATGCATGCCGCGTTGGACGTAATCATCTTCTTTTTTGGAGTAACGTCTGTATTATATAAGATAAGATAAGATCAGGTGTGGGCAAATTTCGGCCTGCGGGCCAAATGCGGCCAGTCGGAGTGTTTTATGCGGCCCACGGACACCTACTGAAATCAGGTGTGCCCACAGTATATACATAAAAATGCTAAAATTTATTACAAAATAATTCTAAATATCTCTATAAATGATTGAAACTGTCTCATTATAAAAAGTTTCAAGTAAAAGATTATTCTTATTGGCTGTACTCCAATACACTGAATCTAAAACACAATATCAGGCCACTATTCATTCAATGCTATAAAGAACTGTGTTGAGTGTTTGGTATGCTTGGAACAAGGTGGCAAGTGTAACAACTGATGGAGCTCTATCTTTGACTGAGAAAAACAGTTTTTTGATTTTTTAAATAAAGAATATCCCAACCATAAACTCAAAACAGGAAAGCTGCACAAAACTCCCTCATATTATAGACTCAAAAATTATGAGGTTCTATATTATCAGAGGTATGAGATCTAATCTACATATCCACAAACATTTTCAAAAAGTACGTGAAGAATTAGAATAAAAATATTTTGCTGCATTCGCAAGCCTAGCATGCATGGTCAAGGTAATGAGAAGAATATAAAATCTCAAGGAACAAATGTTTATGTTCCATTAAGGACTGTGACTTTGTTACTAATACTTCTAATGAGGAGTGGAAGACAGATTTCATGTTTTTCATAAAAACTATGACAATGGGTTGCTTGCATATGAATTGTAAGTGCATGTTAAATCTTTTCAAACAAGACTTTCCAATTTCTCGAGGCCAGCAAGTGAAAAAAGGTTTTGTCATATTCCCATATTGTGTGGGAAGGGTGGTTGAGGGCTAAGTGCGCTTGAACTTAACTAACTCGAGAAGCTTGGCTTGGCTACCTATGAAGGGGGGGTCGAGATCGTCTCACACAAAAGAGATAAATTCAGCGTGAAAGTAGCGCTATAAAAAGCCATAATTTATTTTTATTTATTTGTTGAAAGGTGAAACTACTTCTAGTGAAATGGTTAACGCACAAGAATTATTTAGAATTGTGGAATTTATAAAAGCAAATAAGACGTCAAGAACCTGTTTTTAAAACCATCAGCTCACCATTTAGTGCAGAAGCTGATTCAGCTCCAGAGGACATAACTACAAGCAAGTTACGAGAAGTTCCAGTCAATACTTTCGCGGTTGGGAGTTTTAAGGGTGCCAGAAGCTGCATTTCAATATTTTAAAACCTTGCTGCTAAACTTTTACATTATTTGGGTACACATACATATGTGAACAAGTGGTTTTTGTGGAAACTAAACAAGTGATAAACAGGTTGATAATGACTGACTGTTATTTGACAGCCACAAGGATAACAACTAGTTTACACACAAGTGTAAACAGTTAAATATTTTGCAATAAGTAAACCTGTACATATGGGATGAATTTTTGTGATGTAAAAAGACAATAACAAATTTTAAAAAAAATCTTAATTTGTTTCAGAAGTTGCTAAACTTGTAATTACTCAATTGGAAATATGAAAAAAAAAAGAAAAGTATTAATGCATAATACAATATAAATATTAATTAAAAGACATTATTCACAGTTAGCGAGCGTATTTTTGTAAGTTGTAAGTACCTACACACACACGCACATATATTATATCTTTGTGTCTCTTTGACAATATGATTACTTTGTTTTTGTATTTCCTTAGTTACTTATATATATATATATATATATATATATATATATATATATATATATATATATGTATATATATATGTGTGTGTGTGTGTGTGTGGCCCCCCATTCCAAAGTTTTAAATAATGCGGCCCTCGATACAAAAAGGTTGCCCACCCCTGATTTAGATCATTTTTACTTAGCTGATAACATATTTCTTGTTTGTTGAACTCTAATAAAAATAATTGTGTCTTTGGTTCTGTTAACCATTTAGATCATTTTTACTTAGCTGATAACAGATTTCTTGTTTGTTCTACTCTAATATAAATAAATGTGTTTTTGGTTCTGTTTAATTCTTCCCATTAATTGTTTTGTTCTAGTTGCTTGTATTAAAGTATGTTCAAAACAAAGATGTCTTCATGCGCTACCATAAAGCTCATCTAACAAGAAGACTTATTCTAGACTCTTCAGCAGATAATGAAAAAGAAGAAAACATGGTGGAATGGCTCAGAGTAAATTTATTTGTTTCACTTTAACCTTTTAGTACTGTACAATAGTTTAAATTTACTTCTCTAGCACATTCTGAGCTTTATTGTTAAAGTGTAGTACAATGGTTGCTTAGTTACAAGTAGCTGGTTCTAGGAATTAAAAGTTTGTTTTTCCATCTCTTTTTTCTGATTCTGTATCTAGTTGGAAGTAGTAACATAAGATTTTAGACACCCATTACTTGCATTTATGTCTCTATTTAGGATGTTGGTATGCCAGCAGATTTTGTCAATAAATTACAGAGAATGTTTCAAGACATCAAAGTGTCTGAGGATTTAAATTATGAATTTAAAGAGGCTCACAGAAATAATAATGAAGGCATTGCAGGTACAAAGTAGAATGGTGTCTTGCCCTATTCACATCAATCTAGTTAGTTACTGAGTAGAATAGTTAATTCGCTTTTCTAGATGTACTATTCACATAAATCTAGTTAGTTACAGGGGTTTATCTTGGCTTATCATGGTCCCTGCAGACCATTGGTAAACTTCCAAGAAGAAAAAAATAGATGAAAATATTCAAATATATACATTTTTTTATTCATTATCCAGTAAGTTGCTGAAAAATTGTCAGTGTTTAAAGTGGCAGGTCTTACACCCAACCAGAAACAGCATTGTCAACTTTCAGTCAATAAAAAGTTGTTATTAATTAGGTGCTTGCATTTTATTGATCAGATTTTATTCTCCCATAGTAACATTTTTTTTTTACTATTCCACTTTAGCTTAAATGTGTTGTATTAAGAGAATTATTGTCATTGATTTTGCCAACACCATGAGGTCCCAAGCATTGTGGCCATGCATCATTTCCATCACC
Source organism: Biomphalaria sudanica (assembly GCA_036873155.1). Taxonomy (NCBI): domain Eukaryota; kingdom Metazoa; phylum Mollusca; class Gastropoda; family Planorbidae; genus Biomphalaria; species Biomphalaria sudanica. The sequence goes on along the minus strand of JAZGLO010000052.1, from coordinate 209,926 downwards.
AACACTGGCATTAAAGTCTCCATTTATATAGAGGTGCTCGGATTTTGGAATACTTTTAATTACATCCTCTAGAGCTTGATAGAATCTGTCTTTGTCCTCTTCCGGTGCAGCAAGGGTTGGTGAGTAAGCACAGATTATATTAACTTTGCCTTGCGGTGATGCTTGACCTCTGCATCACCCGAAGGATGGGTCTGAAAAGTGTCATCCACACCCGTTCATACCATAGTGCGGACTGCAACTCAGACCATTCACTAGTGCTAAGCAAAATCAAACTACTTCTCAAGAAGGCTTATACTTCCACTCAACCCAGAACTAGGCGAATTAACGTCAACCATGTAGGTGAACCAGAGAAGTGTGCACTCTTTGGCGAGCTATTGAACAGTTCAATCCCCTCGTTAAGTGATGAAGAAGACATCTCTATCAGATGGGAGAAATTAAGAGATGTAATCTACAGTTCGGCAATCACCGCCTTTGGGCCTCAAAAACACAAAAATGTAGACTGGTTTGAGGCGAATCTAGCACAAATGGAACCTTGCATCGAGAAAAAGCGATCTGCACAACTTGCTCTCAAGACAAAGCCAAGTCCAAGATCTCTGGAGGCCTTCAAAAGTGCTAATGAAGAGGCGAAACAAATGGCTAGAAAATGTGCTAACAACTTTTGGAGGGATACCTGCAACAGAATCCAAGACAGTCTCCACTCAGGAAATAGCAAAGCTCTATTTGATGGCATTAAAGCGGCCCTGGGTCCAACAGTGTCTAAGCCTGCCCCCCTTCTATCCAAATCAGGAGAAAAAATTACAGATCAAACTAAGCAGCTAGAACGTTGGACAGAACACTACCTCGAAGTCTATGCCACACAGAACACAGTAGACGATGTCGCCCTGGCTTCTCTACCAGATCTTCCAGTACTGGAATGCCTAGATGATCTTCCGAGCCTCAGTGACCTTAAAAAAGCAATTAACTGCATAAAAAATAGAAAATCTCCTGGGAGTGATGGTATCCCAGTGGAAGTAGTGAAAGTCAACGAATCACTCCTGCTCCCTGAACTCTATATTCTCCTCTGCCGCTGTTGGGAAACAGGTCATGTCCCACAGGACATGCGTGACGCAACTATAGTCACAATATACAAGAACAAAGGGAATCGGAGTGACTGCAACAATTACAGGGGTATCTCTCTCCTCAGTATAGTGGGCAAGATCTTTGCTAGAGTGGCACTATCCAGGCTGCAAGTGATAGCTTCTAGAGTCTACCCAGAGTCTCAGTGTGGATTTAGGAGTGGTAGATCCACTGTAGACATGATATCTTCTCTACGACTACTGCAGGAGAAATTCAGAGAGAGAGACAGACCCCTTTACATCGTTTTTGTTGATCTGACTAAAGCTTTTGACATGGTCAGCAGAAGTGGCCTTTTCAAACTCCTGAGGAAAATAGGTTGCCCTCCCAAACTACTGCAGTTCATCGAGTGTTTTCACGAGGAAACTAAATGCACTGTCAAATTCAATGGAGCCCAATCAGCACCTTTTGAGGTTTGCAGTGGTGTCAAGCAGGGATGTGTGCTCGCACCTACTCTGTTTGGCATATTTTTCTCCTGTCTACTGCATTATGCGTACAACGACATAAACGAAGGTGTGTTTCTCCATACAAGATCCTCTGGAAAACTATTTAATGTATCAAGGCTGCGGGCAAAAACCAAGGTTAGGAAGCTACTCGTCAGGGAACTCCTGTATGCTGATGATGCAGCTATTGTGGCTGATTCTGATATTCAGCTACAGTGCCTGGTTGACAAATTATCTGCTGCTTGCCAGAAGTTCGGCTTAAACATCAGTCAAAGCAAGACTAAGATACTTGTCCAAAACACAAACACTGCACCTCAAGTAAGCATTAATGGCCAACCACTAGAAATTGTTGATCACTTTTGTTACCTTGGCTCCATCATATCCAACAACACTCTACTGGATAAAGACATAAACAACAGGATAGCCAAGGCAATGGCCACCATGTCACGGCTGCAGAAAAGAGTCTGGGACAACATATTGCTGACTAACAGTACTAAAGCCCTAGTCTACCGGACCTGTGTGTTGAGCACCTTGCTGTACGGAAGTGAAACATGGTCAACCTACTCATGGCAGGAAAAAAAGCTGAATGTTTTCCACCTCCGATGCCTAAGGCGGATCTTTAAAATAAGGTGGCAAGATAAGATAACCAATGAGGAAGTGCTACAAAGAGCAGGGTGCCAGGACATCCGCTCTGTTATCAGCAGCAGACGCCTTGGCTTGCTTGGCCACGTTCGTAGAATGCCAGAAGGTCGACTTCCACAGGACATCCTGTATGGCGATCTAATAGAAGGCAGGAGAGCCGCTGGTCGCCCACTTTTACGTTATACGGATGTATGCAAACGCGACATGAAGCTCTTCAAAATCGACACTGACAACTGGGAAGAGGTGGCACTGGACAGATCCTCATGGAGAGAGAGCATAAAGGAAGGGTCAAAGATTGCAGATGCCATACACAACAGAAGCAGAAAGAAGGGTGAAAATGCAACGGCGCCTGGTGATTATATATGCCCAACCTGCGATCGCAGCTGTGTATCAAGGATTGGCCTCTTTAGTCACACAAGAAGTTGCAAAAGGAAAAGATCGTCTCTCGAGACGTAAAATGCCACAGATTAAGAGAATTATTGATACATCAGTCTCAAAGTTGTTTTTTGTTTTTAAAGCAAATTTTCTCATCTCTCTGCTTGTGGTCCTGTATGGGGCATAGGCTGCCACCAATTTTAATTACAGTCATGTCTAGTCGTGCATGTAAGAGAATTAGAAGAATTACAGAAATGAGAATCAAATCGGAGCATGTCTTTCCACCTAGAAAAATGTCAGTTATTAAGAGTACCAAAAAAATAATAAAACCACTTCCACTATTTTATTTTATTCATGGTAAACCAGTTACACACACTAAGAATCTTAAACTTAATTCCACTTTCAGTCTGGGTGTTTCAAAGTCACTTGTCATCAAGAAGTACATAGAAGTCTAATTCATAAAGCACTGCTTGAGTGTGTGTATGTGGGCATATGTTTACATATGTGAATGTTGTTCATGTTTACATCTATATTATTATTGTTAGGTGGTCAATTGTAGTGAAACTGAATTCCCATTTGCTTAGACCAATAAAATTGTCTTTATTAAGATCATTAATGTTTATAATGTGACTTTCATTTTCTTCAGATGCAATAAATATAAAAATTTTAAATGCTGGTGCATGGGCCAGATCTAGTGAAAGAATTCCTGTATCTTTACCATTAGAGTTGGAGGACTATATACCTCAGGTAGTAGAATGGTTTTAACATTCAAGTTTCTGGAATCTTTACATAGACTATAGCTTTACTGTAATGGGGGACTTGTGCTTTTTTACTTTATGCAGTTGATGATTAGACTCTTTGAAAACTCTGCTACTAAATCATTCATTTATGAATTTTAAAAAATAATTTCAATATATTTACAGACATGCCTACCATCCTTCATTATGCAGAACTGTCCCGCAGAATCATCAAAAAAGCTCACATGTTCAACCGGTCCGCATTCTCATTTTTTTGTCCCACCAAGTCTGAATTCCGACCCAAAAATTGCCGTTATTTTCATTATTAATTAATTATCCCAAATGAAAATACTGAATGCCAAATAAAAAATATATATAGGTCTGTGTTTATTTTTTACATTTTGTCTCCTCCCAGACCCAGTATGTCATAGAATTACAAAGATATAGTTGAGATAGATTATATCTATTCTTAGAATCTAGTTGTCTGGATACTAGATCTATTCTTAGAATCTAGTAAGCTCTACTATTATAAGCCAAATGCTCCATTAAAAATCCTTTCTTTTCCTGAAAATGGTCCCAATCTAGATCTAGAGATCTACATCATAATCATCTATTCTAGTTAGATAAAAAATAGATTAGATCTTTTATTTAGATCTATCTATCTTATTAACTTATTCTTATAATTATATTCTTAGACTGTCTAGTCTATATAGATCTACCATCTAACTCTTATCTAACCTGTTTCTAAGTAAAGGAAAAGGATTTTTAAAATACTTTAGAATCTAGATCTAAAAGTAATTAATCCAATTAAGGCATAGATCTAGTTACTAGTAAGGCTAAGGCCTAGATAAGGCTATAGAATGAGATCTGTACTTATTACTCAGGGCTAAGTCTAAACTAGTTACTAGATCTAGTCTCTAGATCTAGAATCCAGAAAATTAGAAGTAGGACTAGAATTAGATCTAGATTTCTAGATCTGTAATAAATTTACTTCTCAATAAGTTAGTAGATCAAGAGATAAATAAACCTATTTATAATATAATTATTATAATCTGTGTCATTAGACTTAGAGCCAAGAGGACCTAAATCTAGATTAGTACACTCTTAGTCTTAATTATTCTAGATCTAATTAATTCTATAATTTAGATCTAGAATAAGACTTAAAAAGAGTGACTAAGAGTAGAGTATATCTAAGAGTATATCTAGAATAATTTAGATCAGGTAGTAACAAATAAAAATAGATAGTAACATTAGGTCATTAGACTAAAGAAAAGTAATTAGTTAATGATTAGATCTAGACATTCTAGAATAAATTATTTTTACTAGAATATTCTACACCTAGAATCACTAAGAATCTAGATCTAGAATAATTTTACTGTTATAGTAAGTAAATCTAGATCTACCGTATTTTTCGCCGTATAAGACGCTCCGGCATATAAGACGCACCCAATTTTAAAGGAGGAAAATCTAGAAAAAAAAGATTCTGAACGTACCGTATTTTTCGCCGTATAAGACGCACCAACTTTTCCCCCCCAGTTTTGGAGAAGAGTGCGTCTTATACGGCGAAAAATACAGTATTTCTGTAATGTAGATCTATAATGACAGACTCAATATGTATATATATTTTTTTTTCAGCCATTAAATCTAGTTAAGGCTATGGAATTCATCATAAAGACTCTATAAAAGATAGATAGAACTAATGATTTTAAACAAAGGACATAATTAAGATTTACAGGTTTTTTTAGTTTTCATTATATTATACTATTTACATATCTACGTATAAGAATCAAACTTGCATTGTTATTTAAAAAATAATTAATGTTTTATTTATTGCACGTAATATGGCTGCGCATTTATGTTCAACATTGGTGCCCAAAATTCCACATTTTCAACCGAGTGTTCCACATTCTGGGTATTGGGGGTAGGCATGTCTGTATTTAGGAGCAATAGGTCTTTTTTTATATAGAAATTGATTGTTTTATTGTTGGGTCCTTATAGATTACCATATTTTTGCGCATGTAACTCGTGTGTTATACAAGTTTTTATCAATGAATGGCAGCTGTGAGGGGTGTAAAAAATTATTTTACTCATAAATATAGCGTAGCTGGTCTTTATACTTCCTATAGTTTGCTGTGTGGTTGTGTAATGTACATTGGAAGGCTTTATGAACATCTCATTATAAACCTCAGGAAAACAAATAGTACTGATGCAGCAGAAAATCTTCAATATACCAAGTTTGGGTGAAGTCACACTTCGCACACGCTGGGTATATAAGGGTGCGGATTTTAATTATTATTTTTTTAACTTATTATGTAGTTTGCCTGGAGTGAAGTATATGCATTATATCGCAAAAATTTGGTAGTTTTACTTTTTTTTTACAATTTCTATCTTTTAGGTAGAAGAGTTCTATAAACACAAGCACAGTGGTAGAAAGCTTCAGTGGCATCATGCTATGTCTAATGGAGTTGTAAGTAGGCCTACACTTTTTCATATGCTCTTAATTTACTGAACATTAAGGTACCATAGATGATGAAGATGTGTTAAGAATGCACCAGACAGCAATAGAAGAATTCAGCAATGCTAGTATTCCCATTCATATTTTTGCAGATTACTTTTTCAAATGAGGTTGGCCGTTATGAGCTAGAGGTTACAACATTTCAGATGGCTGTACTCTTTGCTTGGAACCAAAGACCTCAGGAAAAACTTTCTTATGAAAGTCTGAAATTAGCAACAGAGCTGCCTGATAATGAATTGAGGAAAACATTAATGGTAGGTTAGGCTTTAACTTTGTAATCCTGATTCATACACTGGACTTGTTCTTGTTGAAGTAGTTCCTAAAACAATTTTTTTTTATTGATGTCCATTCAATTTTTATTTTAATTCAACAGTCTCTCATGTCATCCAAAAACAAAATTTTACTGAGCTCTCATGAAATGAAAACATTGAGAGATTTCAATGACAACACAGAGTTTTGGATCAACCAACAGTATGCATTTACGTAAGTTCTCATAGATGGACACTCTTGGACTTGGTCTTCTACTAACTTATACCTGTAACAGTTAAGGTAACCATCTGACTGACTATACTTTAAGTGATCACTATGACTAGTAACAGTCAACCAGTTTAGACACTGAGACTGAACTTATTTATTTTACAATTATGTAATGGCTTGTGGTTTTAACACTTCAATTAATTGCTGCACCAAGAGTTATTGGTCATTCATTAGGAGTTGTTTTATATTCTGATTTTCTTTAAATTACTTGTATAACACCTGCCATTGTAATGTAAAGTACTTTCTTTCCTTTTGTTGTCCAACCAGAACTGTACAAAATGATTACATTTATTTCTCTCTGCTTTTTTTTCCTATAGCTTTGTATTTGTAATGTCTGTTGATGGAATCTTTTCAGACAGAGCAGTTGGAGTGATTCAATAAGAATGGTGAAACCTTTCACTAGTACACTGCAGAACATTACTTGGTTTCTACTTTTTGGAAGAAAGGATTTTTTAATCATCAAGTTTTATTAGGCTGTAGACATTTCTTTTACCTAATTTCTTACAAATAGGTATTCTTACTTTTTGAGTTGCAGTGGCCTACTACTCATTAGGTGTAGATTTCAAATTGACTAAATTTGCTGGCACTAAATCTCTAGATAAGGAGATCAGTGTTGGTTTATAATGTGTTTGTCCTCCTTTTTTGTTAATGAGATTACTCTGTTTATTTTGTGTATTAGAAAATTTGGTAAAGCCCAGAAGAGAGGAAAAACTAATTTGATTGGACGACTTCAATTGACTACAGAAAAGAGCAGAGAAGAAGACAATGAGGGAATTATGCAGCTTAGAATTTTAAGAGTTCAGGTAATGAGAGAGAAAGCATCCTGTTTTGAATTCATTGGAAAGTTTCAACATTTATTAGAGAAACAATATTGAGTATTTCAGTACCTGTATCAAAACATTAACTTTGCAGCTTATTGTAGGAACATAACTTTTTCTTATCCTAGAGGTGTAACATTTTGTTTTCCTTTCTTTAGGAGGCTATTGTGAAAATCATGAAGATGAGAAAGAAAATGACTAATGCTGCTTTACAAACAGAACTTGTGGAAATTCTGAAAAATATGTTTCTACCTTCCAAGAAGTTGATCAAGGAGCAAATAGAGTGGCTGATAGAACACAAGTACATGAGGCGAGATGAAGATGATATTAATACATTTATCTATATGGCATAATGTGTGTATCTATTTGAACATTGACTCAACAGAAGAAACAGTGAGCCATGGTGAAAGTACTTAGCTGTTTTAGATGATGTGTCTGTAGCTCAACAAGTACTTTTGTATCAAAAGTTTGTCTTAGTCTATTTGGTTTAACTGGCTTTTTTAAAAAGAAAAATGCATTGATTTAATTTGCTGTTTCAAATGAGTGATTGTGTGTGTCTGAGAATTTTTTCGTGTAAGATTTAGCTTGTATCAATCAGAATCAAGTTTTGTAATTTTTAATAGAGACAGACTTTTTAAGACAACAAATTGTCTAGAAACATTTTCTCAAAGAAATAAAATAGTCCTGTTTGTCAGTTGCTAAATCTTGTTTCAATGCATATCAAATTGTTTGTCTTAAACATTTTCTTAAATAAAAACAAAATAAAATAGATCTGTTTGTTAGCTTATGTTTCATTGCATATCAAATTTTGATTCATGTCTAAGAAACAGGCCTATTTGTCAGTGGCTAGATTGTGTTTCATTGCATATCAAGTTGATTCATGTCTAAAATATTTATGTACTGGTAGTTGTAATTTTATTTTTACTTATATTAATGTATTGAAAAAAGATTTACAGCCATTGAATATTAGAATTTTCTCTTTGTCTGTAAAAATCAAAAAGATAATTTTATGCATATGTATCTGAATGGTTGTCAAGGTATGAATCTTGCCTGTGGGTTTCTCTCATGTAAGATAGAATTGGATTGTGTACATTTTACATATTTAATTTATTTTCTTTGACTTGACTGACTTATTCTTTATGTGCTGTATGTATATATATTAAAAAAACAACAACTAAACATGTAGTCTCAGCGTGTTTGTTCTTATCTACATTTAGGAGTTACACATCTGTATGTAATCATAACCTTAAGCTTCTTGGTTTATGTTTAGACAAAAGATGTTTTGATAAAAGTTGTATAACAAAAATGTGCAGGTTTATTTAAAAATGTGGACAATTGAATGACATGAAACAAACAACAAAGTTAATCAATAATTAATTCATCAAGAGCCCAATCCTCAAAACTGCCATCAGGTAAATAACGTCTTATGATAAATGGAACTTTTCTGGCTCTGTGAAAAGAAAAAAAAAGCCTATAACTTTGATATTACAAGATTTGACACATTTTTATCTGAATCTAAAAAAAAAAACAGATAGCTTAGACCAACAATACAAATAGATTATCTTTATCATCCTGTTTTCAGTGATTAAACTTGCTGAAAAAAAGATTAGTTCAGTACTAGATATAAAAAAAATAAATCTAACAAACAAAAAAACTAGGTCCAATTATCGTTTGCAAAAAAAAAAGGTTATAAAATAAATCATCCTTTTACTTGTTACTATTAACATAAATGTACTAAAACATTGTTTACTTTAATTCTTTCATTGCAATCACTAGTGGATCTGTTTCACCTTCCAACTCCACCATAACAGGTGCACACATCCTAATGAATTAAATAGAAAATAAGTATTCATATTATCTGTAATATACTCACATCAGTTTAAATATTATTACTAAATGAAAGAACTACTTAGTTATCTTTGTAAATGACAAATTTTCTAAATAGCTGACAAATCAAAGAAATGAATGTACAAATAGTACAGAACCTACAAGTACTGGCTGCACTGTCAAGCTTTTTTTGTTTGTCCATGTGGGATCTTTTTTTTTCCCCTCTAAATGCTGAAATATTTTACACTACCTTTAGGTGGTCTGAAATCATAATCAAGTCTGTTTCACATCAATTTGTCCTATTTGAACCACTCTTTATATGGAAGTGATGCTCTAGTGCTTACTTAAAGAAAAAGGGAAAGGGAAAGAGCCAATCCATTCTTATATGATATAGACTGCAGCCATTTTCGGTAAATACAGATAATTCTTTTTTTTTTTTTTTTACTGAGTTCTGAAACTTATTTTTTTAGGTACTGTTGCCATTTTGGGAAATATAAAAAAAAAAATAATAAAAAAAGGTAATACAAATGGTAATTGTAGGCTTCAAGTTTTTTTAGTGAATGTCCTTGGTCTGGGAATCTATCAAAACTGAAAACTATTTCTTGGTAACCAGTTAAAAGGTAAAATGTCAATGTACTTTACTCATGCTGATTTGCTAGTTTCAAAGATTCTAAGAACACCCAATCACTCTTATTTATATATATATTGTTTTAAACCTGGTGGTGGCACAGATGGGGGTAGTGGTGTGAGTGTAGTCAGCCAACGCAAATCGCCCCAGGCCAGCGCTAGACGAGCGGTCAACCGTGACGAGTTACGACGGTCAGCGGACTCGAGTGTCAACAGGATGGTTCGGGAAGGATCGTCGTCGTGAACAGAGCTCAGGGGCGTCACGAGAGATGTAGTCATGTGACGAAGCTAGAAACGTCGAGCAATGTTCCGTTCGGTTTTAGAAGGCCAGTAGGGACCCTATATAAAGAGCGGAGGTGTCCAGTCAAGACGGTTCAGAGCCCGGTTCACTACAGTCCGGTCGACTACAGCACAGTTCAGCGGTGTGGTTCTGTACGGAGCATTACGACGGTTCAGTGCAGAGTACTGTCAAGTACAGTTGAGACGACTGGCATCTTGATCTTGGTCTGTGATCGAGTCCGACACAACGAGCCTAGTGTGTGAAATCAGTCCTGAACTGTTGTACCCAGTGCAAGCCTGGAACGAGACAGAGAGGCCAGTGCAAGAGTTGATACGGCGGTACGGTATTATCAGAGAGATATTTGTACAGTGTACGTGTTGCCAATTGTACAGTATTGGTTGTTATTTATTCAACTATTAAAGTGTTACGTTACTCTTTACTATGGAGCCCTGAGTTGTCAAGTTCTTTAAGTTGGTGGTGTATGGTGCAGTTTGCAGACTGCCTGGATAGTGAGATTCGTAACAATATTATAAGAGTATGCAACAAATATTTACGCTATCTGAAGTGCTCGTGTCCCAAGTACCCTGGCTCTTTCATATTTGGTCATGTACTTTGTTGTGATCCTTTTTTGTGGCTCCACTTGTCCTACTGCTCCATCTGTTATAATTTCTATTCTGTCTCCCTAAATGGAACAATGGTCATTTGTTAATTCTAGTGTCATAAAGCATGCATTTGAAACTCATTCAAACTGTGAGTCAAATGACATTACTTTTAGATAACTTATTTATACCATTTAATTAGGACAATGATTCCCTTAAAAGTATGTACTCTATTTGGTATGTCATAAAATTCCTACTGGTACTGTAGCTAGTGTATACTGTGTGTACCTGGTCATTGTCTATTGGTTCATCTAAAGGCTCATCATCTTCTACATCTGGGCCATCTTCAAAACTGCAATAAGAGAACAAAACTGAACTATTTATATATATACTTTACAAATACATATATACATAAAATACCACTGATTCACTGTTTCATTGATCAAGAAATCTCATCAACTGTTGTATGGATCTACATGAAATTTTGTACAGTTTCCTTTTGTCTCCTAGGCGCTTGCCAAGAAATGGTTTTGACAGATGTGCAACCTGATGACTGCTATTCTTAAAAAAAAAAAAACAAGCTTTCTATCATCAAACCTTTATATTTTATTTTTGGTATTTCCCCAAAAGGCATCAGTCAATATATAAAGCTTTAAAAAAATAGCACGAAAATAGGACTTCCTGTATATTATCTCTTTTCAACTTAAGACAAGAGAAGTGAACTTTTAAAACTTATCTTAAATCACTTCCGCTTCCCTTTAAACTAAACTTTATGTAAGATAAAGTATGTCTGACTACTATTCACCGTTGACACTGTGACTGTTGTCTAGGACTCAGTATTCAGTATCATGATCTTGACATGTATTCAAATTCAGTATTTCTAATTCTAGCTAGATCTAAATAGACTCGACTTAGTTTAGTCACTACTCGACACTAGTCTGACTAGTGTCTATTCTTAGTCTTAGTTTAAAGAGAAACTCCGATAGTTTTTCAAATTTGAGTTATTGACATATTTAAATTTTGCGCAAAAAGTTGTAATAGTAAACATTATATCATTTTTTATTTAAATGCTTAGAAAATTTAATATTTAATAAATTAGACAGTAAATTCTTGACATCTCAAAAAAAACAGGATTCCTTGAGATTTTGTTTTAAGTTATTTCATGCGTCACTTCCCTAAACAATACTGAAAGAGAAGCTTGATTTAACCAATCGTATCGCTTCATTCTTACAGTAGCTGTTAGGCTTAGTGACGGCCTAGTCCAGAGCTATGATACAGTTATATATATAAACATGTATACATAGATCCAAAAGCATTAGGATAACCAACTCGAGAAAAAAAGTAACATTTTCATCTAAGCCTCTCCCTATCCCAAGAAGTAAATAGATCGTGTGTCTGAATGATTCAAACAAGCTGGTCAGTGTAAGGCTAGTCGAGAATACGTGTAGTCGGTCATGACAAGAAAACCAAGCGATAGTGTTTGTTGTGTGTTGAGTGGTGTGGCGAGAAAATACACACTGCCGTGATTAGTCAAGCATGTAAATCTACTTTTAATAAGCATTTTTTCTTTGCTTACAAGATCCTAGATCTAACTGCATAGTCAAAGATATATTTCTTTTACGAGAATGTAAACTTTGCTGTATGGTCTCCTGTTATACAATAAGTCAATAGATTAAAACACCTTTGTGACGTCACATAGAAACCCGGTGAAAGTCTGACTGTTTTGGATGCGCAGGAAAATTACGTCGGAAAAACATCAATTACTAAGTTATTATTGCAAATAAATAAAAAAAAGAAGAATATATTCATTATCTGTAAATCAAAACACATATTATATCAAAAATTGTCAAAACCATCGGAGTTTCCCTTTAATAGTTACTGTCACTTACTAGTATTTTATACTAGTAACTAGTCTAGTAAATCTAGACATTCTAGGTCTACCAAAATTACAGTACAAGTACTGAAGTCGATTTTAGATCTAGATCTAGATCAGATTTTTTTTAAGTTGTACAAATTAAAAACATACTCATCGCCTTCCACTTCTGGATCCATGGCAAACCCTAAAAATATATAATATATGTGCAAGTCGATTTTCATTGACGAAAAATACATTACAGTAATCTCCCCTATTTTATTGAATCGGTTTTTTTTTAATTCGCTAAATTATTTAGATCTAATTGTTATTTTATCCTAGGCGGATTGCTAGTACAGCCCAATGAATTAGACAGCCGAATCGTGTAAAAAAAATTAATGGTAACTCGATTTGTAAGAGTGCACTTACCTGCCACTTGCATGCGAATTCGTCATGGCCTGGCAGTGACACAGTGGTGTGAAATGTGCTCTTCACTGTCGTCATGTGATAATGGTCAGGAGTTCGAATCCACTTTTCTGCGAAGTCCTGCCGTCCTACAGGAGGGAGGTCTGGATTAGAGTCAGCTAGGCAGTGGCGTAGCATCCATGGCGCGAAGGGGTTCAATGAACCCGAGCCCTCGATCATTTACGGGCCCACACCCGATGACCACTAAATTAAGGAGTATCGTTTAAGAGACACAAATAACAACGACAATTCTTGATAAAAACAAAAAACACAATCCTTAAATTTACCTCGACCCACAGATTCAAAACGAGATAATAGGCCTGTTGTAAATATATTGTAGGAGAATCAATCTGCGCCATTTTTCTCATTCATGATTGACAGAGCACTAAAAGTAATACAAGTTCAAGTTGATTAAATTATCATTATTTCTGAAATCGTTTTGTGAACTCCTGTGTCGAGACCAGACGAGATACACAAAAGAATTGCAATCAGAGAATCATTTGTAAGTTTTTTATATTTGCAAGAACTAGGAGTCTGCAAGGGTTGACTAAACAAATGCTCTTAAGTAATTACTTACGATGCCAAGGCAATGATTGTTTTTCAGTATGAGCGGACAGTACAATAGCTTTCTGGCATTGTTTCAACAAAAGCTTGCGAATAATGTTCACTGTGCTAAACAGTACTGTAACATGGATTTAAATGATTCTATCAGCTGAGCTCATGAACTTGCATAGGAATGCCTTTTAGTAAATGTACAGATACAAACTACTGGATTTCTTTGTCATACAAAATATTTGTCATACTGGAGGGGGGGGGGGAGGGGCTTATCAACATATCCTTGAACCCGGTCTTAGTTCTGTAGGATCGTCTGAAATATATAAAACAAAACAATAAACTACAGAAACTGGTCAACTGTTTCGTTTTGATTTGTATTTATTTTGATCGATCTTGAAATAAAACAAAAATTATGGTATTATTATGATCGTTTTTTTTTTAAACCTGTAAAAAAAAAGCTAGTCCTGATACTGGATAAAAAAAAAAAAGACTTCATAAAAAAAGAACTTTTAAAATCACACAGTTGTGGTGAGGGGCATCAAACTAAGGATACATTTTCTCAATGAAATCAACGCATTGTAGGCTACATACATAAAAAAGACAAACTTCTGAATTTGAAATGTTTACTAGAAATTAATTTACTTTGCTACTTTTTTCCTTTTTTTTCTTAAATTAAACGTAAGCTGTTAACCAGGTTGAATCAAGTTGACTAGATTTGTTTAAATCCCTGAAGGCAACGCACTTTTACACGTCCACTTTCTTCTGGGGCACATTTTGTTACTTCATTGTTCAGTACTGGCACTTCATGGGCATTGCGAACAAGTTGAAGAAGATTGACAAAGACAAAATCTAGGTCATTTCTAGGGGGTTTGTGAAATTACTATCCAAGTTCAATCCACTCCTGATAGAACATGTACACCGAACTAAGCTTAGTACCATTCCAAATAATTACATGTTGTTAAATTGATTTTTGTTTAATTTTTTTTTTTTGCAAATTAGCAATACTTTAACAATAAATACACATTAAGTAAAAAAAAAAAAGAAAGTCATTTCGCTTTTTGTAGAAGGGAGCATCACGAGGAGCTGCCGCACTGGGTATCATATACACTAGCTACACCACTACCCCTCACTATAAAATAAACTTTCCCAATGTTTTATTATTTTTGATGAGCCATGATACAAAGAGCTAATTTGCCACATTATGCGCCGATTATTTTTTAAATTTATTTTTTTAAACGTTGTATTACTTTGTTGTCGATTCATATTTCTACACTGGGCATGTTTTGATTATTTTGAACATATATATCTACAAGAGTTTGTAATATCCACCAATCGATGGGTCCACACTAATTAAAAGTAAACTTTTTGTGTCTCGAATCACTTCCACTTTCTGGTTTCCAACATCTGCCGAGCTATTGGAGCTGTCGTTTTCATGCAGTGGGCGCCTTCACATTGCGGCGTGAGGGGCAATGAAACGGCAGACGCTCTCGCAAGGGAGGGTGCTTTGGCAGCCACACACCTCGAAGTACCAAGCACATACTTACAAGCAACGACACAAATCCGAGCACTCATTCATGAGAAGTGGTTTAAGTCCTGGGAGGAATCCGACAGAGCACGTGGTGTCCGGCAGCGCATGCGTCACCCAGATCGCGACGATCCATGGTGGCGACTGAGGAGGTCAGAGCAGTCAATTATTGCGCAGTGCAGAACGGAACACTGTCCTATTGGGGCATACTTTGCCCGGTTCCGCACGAACTTTGACTCCCGATGCTGTCACTGTGGAGAGAGCGTCGAAACAGTGTCACATGTCTTGTACGAGTGTCCCCAGCTCCGCGAGCTAAGGGGGGACCTGTCTGTGCAGTCACTCGACTTGTATGGTAGATATGAGGCACTACGCCGGACGCCTAAGTTTCTTGCCAGAGCACTACGGGAGGACTAGTCCTTAAATTCCTGCTCTGATTTTTCAATAGGAGTTCATCTCAGGTTTCCAACTAAGCCTGGATAGTATTCTAGACTTTTAGACTTTGTAACTATAGTCATTGTTGTGTGGTCAGATCTAGGTTTTCTGTTGTAGAATTTGTTTTGATTACAATAGTTTTGATTTCTCGTAGATTGTGGCTGGTATCTGGATGCTTGGTTTTCTTTTGATCTGTCACTTGAGTTATTTTGTTCCTTTCTACATTGGTTGACCCTTAAGATGACAGTAACTGCATTCTATGTATCTGGTTTTACATTGTGAAGCATAATGTCCTTTGAAATTTACAGTTTGTACATATTGGCGTTTTTTTCAGGTCTTGAGAATCGTGGTGTTCTGGTTTGTTTGGTATAACAGGTGAAATTTTCTTCTTCAGACTGTTTAATAAGTTTGTTTGGATATGCTGCCCTGTATTGTGGTACTATTTGAGTCAAAGTTTGAATGTCTTTTGGTTGTCTTTCAATTATAAAGGATAGAATATCTTCTGAGTGTGCATGTGTGATGGCATCTATGATGACATGCTCTCTCAGATTTTCGTATGAATTTTCTATTTTTGACAAAGAGATCCACCTATCAAACCACATGGTCATGTTTGATATAAATATTAATGGATCATCTTCTTGTCGAGGCCTTTCTGTATAGAACTTTTTTTCTGTATGCATCTTGTGTAGCGCCATACTGTCTCAGGAGTGCTTCTTTGACGTTGTTATAGTTGTCTAGCTCATGCGTTGGAAGTTGAATACAAATGTCTATGGCTTTACCCGTAAGAAAGCTCATTAAAGTTCTGGATAATTGTTCTTCAAGTAGACCTGATGCTTGTTATTTTTATTTAGAAGATACACAACAGTTCAATGTTTCACCTTATAAATCGTTGTTATAAGATGATTCTTGTGGTCACTTGTAGGTGATAGTCAATAGTAATTGCGTCTTGATTAGGACATGGAACTATACTCATGGAACACCAGCTTCGAGTTTTGTACAAAGCCAAAGAGAGTCGAAGTGCCGTCGCGCATCTTTTTTGTCTTTTTTCGCGCATGGTGCAATGTGGAGAAATTCATGATGATGCCAAAGAAGAAATTTACTCCGTCAGTCACTAGTTCCATGATTAGGCAATATGAAAAGCATTTACTTGTCGCTAGTAAGTAAATACACAGGGCAATCTAAGTTGATAGATCAAGCCTGTAAAATGACGTAAGGTTGTACAGTGAAAATGATCAATAAACTGGGGGGTAACAGTCACTTTTTGGTATGGGAAAAAAAAGACACATTGGCTTTGAAGGGTCAAGGAAATGCCGGTACTAAAAAAAATAATTTTATCATCATAGTCCTTCGAGTTCCATGGTGAATCAGAGAAAAGCCTTCATGGGAGACACCATGGTCAATAGTCATTGCATTGATGGTCATTGTGAAATCTATTTTTATGGTTTCTTTGTTAATAGCTCTTATTCAAGCTAGCTTATACTTATAGGTTTAGTAGTTATAGAATTTATACAAGTAATTTATATTTGATGTAAATTTTATTCATAGTCGGATTATTAATTTTCTATGATTACCGGTACTTTCACATATCCCTTAGTCTGTTGGGGCACCACACAAGATTTGTCAACCGTTTTTCTACCTCTTTTTTTTCTGGTACTGTGCCCAAAGCCCTGAAGACGTTATATGGTCAAAGAGTATTAATTTGCGTTTTTTTTGTTTTGTTTTACAGTAGTTAAAAGGTCATAGTGGAATATAACCGCTGTAATCCTTCTATGATTTAAAAATATTCAACTCTATCGGAATCACAGTGTAAGCTTTGTGCGTGAATTGAAAGTTACAACTCTCAAATCTGAACACAGCATAGAATCTTCTCCTTCACTTGTAGTCTGATAGTAACACTCCTTCACATTCACAGCCCACACACCTACTTCTCCTTCACTTGTAGTCTGATAGGAACACTCCTTCACGTTCAGAGCCCACACACCTACTTCTCCTTCACTTGTAGTCTGATAGGAACACTCCTTCACATTCACAGCCCACACACCTACTTCTCCTTCACTTGTAGTCTGATAGGAACACCACTTCACGTTCAGAGCCCACACACCTACTTCTCCTTCACTTGTAGTCTGATAGGAACACCACTTCACATTCAGAGCCCACACACCTACTTCTCCTTCACTTGTAGTCTGATAGGAACACTCCTTCACATTCACAGCCCACACACCTACTTCTCCTTCACTTGTAGTCTGATAGGAACACCACTTCACATTCAGAGCCCACACACCTACTTCTCCTTCACTTGTAGTCTGATAGGAACACCCCTTCACATTCAGAGCCCACACACCTACTTCTCCTTCACTTGTAGTCTGATAGGAACACCACTTCACATTCAGAGCCCACACACCTACTTCTCCTTCACTTGTAGTCTGATAGGAACACCACTTCACATTCAGAGCCCACACACCTACTTCTCCTTCACTTGAAGTCTGATAGGAACACTCCTTCACATTCAGAGCCCACAAACCTACTTCTCCTTCACTTGTAGTCTGATAGGAACACCACTTCACATTCAGAGCCCACACACCTACTTCTCCTTCATTTGTAGTCTGATAGGAACACCCCTTCACATTCAGAGCCCACACACCTACTTCTCCTTCACTTGTAGTCTGAAAGGAACACCCCTTCACGTTCAGAGCACACACACCAACTTCTCCTTCACTTGTAGTCTGATAGGAACACCCCTTCGCGTTCAGAGCCCACACACCTACTTCTCCTTCACTTGTAGTCTGATAGGAACACTCCTTCACATTCAGAGCCCACACACCTACTTCTCCTTCACTTGTAGTCTGATAGGAACACCACTTCACATTCAGAGCCCACACACCTACTTCTCCTTTACTTGTAGTCTGATAGGAACACCACTTCACGTTCAGAGCCCACACACCTACTTCTCCTTCACTTGTAGTCTGATAGGAACACCACTTCACGTTCAGAGCCCACACACCTACTTCTCCTTCACTTGTAGTCTGATAGGAACACCACTTCACGTTCAGAGCCCACACACCTACTTCTCCTTCACTTGTAGTCTGATAGGAACACCCCTTCACATTTAGAGCCCACACACCTACTTCTCCTTCATTTGTAGTCTGATAGGAACACTCCTTCACATTCAGAGCCCACACACCTACTTCTCCTTCACTTGTAGTCTGATAGGAACACCACTTCACATTCAGAGCCCACACACCTACTTCTCCTTCAATTGTAGTCTGATAGGAACACCACTTCACATTCAGAGCCCACACACCTACTTTTCCTTCACTTGTAGTCTGATAGGAACACCACTTCACGTTCAGAGCCCACACACCTACTTCTCCTTCACTTGTAGTCTGATAGGAACACCCCTTCACATTAAGAGCCCACACACCTACTTCTCCTTCACTTGTAGTCTGATAGGAACACCCCTTTACATTCAGAGCCCACACACCTACTTCTCCTTCACTTGTAGTCTGATAGGAACACCACTTCACGTTCAGAGCCCACACACCTACTTCTCCTTCACTTGTAGTCTGATAGTAACACCCCTTCACATTTAGAGCCCACACACCTACTTCTTCTTCACTTGTAGTCTGATAGGAACACCCCTTCACATTCAGAGCCCACACACCTACTTCTCCTTCACTTGTAGTCTGATAGGAACACCACTTCACGTTCAGTGCCCACACACCTACTTCTCCTTCACTTGTATTCTGATAAGAACACCACTTCACATTCAGACCCCACACACCTACTTCTCCTTCACTTGTAGTCTGATAGGAACACTCCTTCACATTCAGAGCCCACACACCTACTTCTCCTTCACTTGTAGTCTGATAGGAACACCCCTTCACATTCAGAGCCCACACACCTACTTCTCCTTCACTTGTAGTCTGATAGGAACACCACTTCACATTCAGAGCCCACACACCAACTTCTCCTTCACTTGTAGTCTGATAGGAACACCCCTTCACATTTAGAGCCCACACACCTACTTCTCCTTCACTTGTAGTCTGATAGGAACACCCCATCACATTCAGAGCCCACACACCTACTTCTCCTTCACTTGTAGTCTGATAGGAACACCACTTCACGTTCAGAGCCCACACACCTACTTCTCCTTCACTTGTAGTCTGATAGTAACACCCCTTCACATTCAGAGCCCACACACCTACTTCTTCTTCACTTGTAGTCTGATAGGAACACCCCTTCACATTCAGAGCCCACACACCTACTTCTCCTTCACGTGTAGTCTGATAGGAACACCACTTCACGTTCAGTGCCCACACACCTACTTCTCCTTCACTTGTAGTCTGATAAGAACACCACTTTACATTCAGACCCCACACACCTACTTCTCCTTCACTTGTAGTCTGATAGGAACACCACTTCACATTCAGAGCCCACACACCTACTTCTCCTTCACTTGTACTCTGATAGGAACACCACTTCACGTTCAGAGCCCACACACCTACTTCTCCTTCACTTGTAGTCTGATAGGAACACCACTTCACATTCAGAGCCCACACACCTACTTCTCCTTCACTTGTAGTCTGATAGGAACACCACTTCACATTCAGAGCCCACACACCTACTTCTCCTTTACTTGTAGTCTGATAGGAACACCACTTCACGTTCAGAGCCCACACACCTACTTCTCCTTCACTTGTAGTCTGATAGGAACACCACTTCACGTTCAGAGCCCACACACCTACTTCTCCTTCACTTGTAGTCTGATAGGAACACCACTTCACGTTCAGAGCCCACACACCAACTTCTCCTTCACTTGTAGTCTGATAGTAACACTCCTTCACATTCAGAGCCCACACACCTACTTCTCCTTCACTTGTAGTCTGATAGGAACACTACTTCACATTCAGAGCCCACACACCTACTTCTCCTTCACTTGTAGTCTGATAGGAACACTCCTTCACATTCAGAGCCCACACACCTACTTCTCCTTCACTTGTAGTCTGATAGAAACACTCCTTCACATTCAGAGCCCACACACCTACTTCTCCTTCACTTGTAGTCTGATAGGAACACCCCTTCGCGTTCAGAGCCCACACACCTACTTCTCCTTCACTTGTAGTCTGATAGGAACACTCCTTCACATTCAGAGCCCACACACCTACTTCTCCTTCACTTGTAGTCTGATAGGAACACCACTTCACATTCAGAGCCCACACACCTACTTCTCCTTCACTTGTAGTCTGATAGGAACACCACTTCACGTTCAGAGCCCACACACCTACTTCTCCTTCACTTGTAGTCTGATAGGAACACCACTTCACGTTCAGAGCCCACACACCTACTTCTCCTTCACTTGTAGTCTGATAGGAACACCACTTCACGTTCAGAGCCCACACACCTACTTCTCCTTCACTTGTAGTCTGATAGGAACACCCCTTCACATTTAGAGCCCACACACCTACTTCTCCTTCATTTGTAGTCTGATAGGAACACTCCTTCACATTCAGAGCCCACACACCTACTTCTCCTTCACTTGTAGTCTGATAGGAACACCACTTCACATTCAGAGCCCACACACCTACTTCTCCTTCAATTGTAGTCTGATAGGAACACCACTTCACATTCAGAGCCCACACACCTACTTTTCCTTCACTTGTAGTCTGATAGGAACACCACTTCACGTTCAGAGCCCACACACCTACTTCTCCTTCACTTGTAGTCTGATAGGAACACCCCTTCACATTAAGAGCCCACACACCTACTTCTCCTTCACTTGTAGTCTGATAGGAACACCCCTTTACATTCAGAGCCCACACACCTACTTCTCCTTCACTTGTAGTCTGATAGGAACACCACTTCACGTTCAGAGCCCACACACCTACTTCTCCTTCACTTGTAGTCTGATAGTAACACCCCTTCACATTTAGAGCCCACACACCTACTTCTTCTTCACTTGTAGTCTGATAGGAACACCCCTTCACATTCAGAGCCCACACACCTACTTCTCCTTCACTTGTAGTCTGATAGGAACACCACTTCACGTTCAGTGCCCACACACCTACTTCTCCTTCACTTGTATTCTGATAAGAACACCACTTCACATTCAGACCCCACACACCTCCTTCTCCTTCACTTGTAGTCTGATAGGAACACTCCTTCACATTCAGAGCCCACACACCTACTTCTCCTTCACTTGTAGTCTGATAGGAACACCCCTTCACATTCAGAGCCCACACACCTACTTCTCCTTCACTTGTAGTCTGATAGGAACACCACTTCACATTCAGAGCCCACACACCAACTTCTCCTTCACTTGTAGTCTGATAGGAACACCCCTTCACATTTAGAGCCCACACACCTACTTCTCCTTCACTTGTAGTCTGATAGGAACACCCCATCACATTCAGAGCCCACACACCTACTTCTCCTTCACTTGTAGTCTGATAGGAACACCACTTCACGTTCAGAGCCCACACACCTACTTCTCCTTCACTTGTAGTCTGATAGTAACACCCCTTCACATTCAGAGCCCACACACCTACTTCTTCTTCACTTGTAGTCTGATAGGAACACCCCTTCACATTCAGAGCCCACACACCTACTTCTCCTTCACGTGTAGTCTGATAGGAACACCACTTCACGTTCAGTGCCCACACACCTACTTCTCCTTCACTTGTAGTCTGATAAGAACACCACTTTACATTCAGACCCCACACACCTACTTCTCCTTCACTTGTAGTCTGATAGGAACACCACTTCACATTCAGAGCCCACACACCTACTTCTCCTTCACTTGTACTCTGATAGGAACACCACTTCACGTTCAGAGCCCACACACCTACTTCTCCTTCACTTGTAGTCTGATAGGAACACCACTTCACATTCAGAGCCCACACACCTACTTCTCCTTCACTTGTAGTCTGATAGGAACACCACTTCACATTCAGAGCCCACACACCTACTTCTCCTTTACTTGTAGTCTGATAGGAACACCACTTCACGTTCAGAGCCCACACACCTACTTCTCCTTCACTTGTAGTCTGATAGGAACACCACTTCACGTTCAGAGCCCACACACCTACTTCTCCTTCACTTGTAGTCTGATAGGAACACCACTTCACGTTCAGAGCCCACACACCAACTTCTCCTTCACTTGTAGTCTGATAGTAACACTCCTTCACATTCAGAGCCCACACACCTACTTCTCCTTCACTTGTAGTCTGATAGGAACACTACTTCACATTCAGAGCCCACACACCTACTTCTCCTTCACTTGTAGTCTGATAGGAACACTCCTTCACATTCAGAGCCCACACACCTACTTCTCCTTCACTTGTAGTCTGATAGAAACACTCCTTCACATTCAGAGCCCACACACCTACTTCTCCTTCACTTGTAGTCTGATAGGAACACCACTTCACGTTCAGAGCCCACACACCTACTTCTCTTTCACTTGTACTCTGATAGGAACACCCCTTCACGTTCAGAGCCCACACACCTACTTCTTCTTCACTTGTAGTCTGATAGGAACACCCCTTCACATTCAGAGCCCACACACCTACTTCTCCTTCACTTGTAGTCTGATAGGAACACCACTTCACGTTCAGTGCCCACACACCTACTTCTCCTTCACTTGTATTCTGATAAGAACACCACTTCACATTCAGACCCCACACACCTACTTCTCCTTCACTTGTAGTCTGATAGGAACACTCCTTCACATTCAGAGCCCACACACCTACTTCTCCTTCACTTGTAGTCTGATAGGAACATTCCTTCACATTCAGAGCCCACACACCTACTTCTCCTTCACTTGTAGTCTGATAGGAACACCACTTCACATTCAGAGCCCACACACCAACTTCTCCTTCACTTGTAGTCTGATAGGAACACCCCTTCACATTTAGAGCCCACACACCTACTTTTCCTTCACTTGTAGTCTGATAGGAACACCCCATCACATTCAGAGCCCACACACCTACTTCTCCTTCACTTGTAGTCTGATAGGAACACCACTTCACGTTCAGAGCCCACACACCTACTTCTCCTTCACTTGTAGTCTGATAGTAACACCCCTTCACATTCAGAGCCCACACACCTACTTCTTCTTCACTTGTAGTCTGATAGGAACACCCCTTCACATTCAGAGCCCACACACCTACTTCTCCTTCACTTGTAGTCTTATAGGAACACCACTTCACATTCAGAGCCCACACACCAACTTCTCCTTCACTTGTAGTCTGATAGGAACACCCCTTCACATTTAGAGCCCACACACCTACTTCTCCTTCACTTGTAGTCTGATAGGAACACCCCATCACATTCAGAGCCCACACACCTACTTCTCCTTCACTTGTAGTCTGATAGGAACACCACTTCACGTTCAGAGCCCACACACCTACTTCTCCTTCACTTGTAGTCTGATAGTAACACCCCTTCACATTCAGAGCCCACACACCTACTTCTTCTTCACTTGTAGTCTGATAGGAACACCCCTTCACATTCAGAGCCCACACACCTACTTCTCCTTCACGTGTAGTCTGATAGGAACACCACTTCACGTTCAGTGCCCACACACCTACTTCTCCTTCACTTGTAGTCTGATAAGAACACCACTTTACATTCAGACCCCACACACCTACTTCTCCTTCACTTGTAGTCTGATAGGAACACCACTTCACATTCAGAGCCCACACACCTACTTCTCCTTCACTTGTACTCTGATAGGAACACCACTTCACGTTCAGAGCCCACACACCTACTTCTCCTTCACTTGTAGTCTGATAGGAACACCACTTCACATTCAGAGCCCACACACCTACTTCTCCTTCACTTGTAGTCTGATAGGAACACCACTTCACATTCAGAGCCCACACACCTACTTCTCCTTTACTTGTAGTCTGATAGGAACACCACTTCACGTTCAGAGCCCACACACCTACTTCTCCTTCACTTGTAGTCTGATAGGAACACCACTTCACGTTCAGAGCCCACACACCTACTTCTCCTTCACTTGTAGTCTGATAGGAACACCACTTCACGTTCAGAGCCCACACACCAACTTCTCCTTCACTTGTAGTCTGATAGTAACACTCCTTTACATTCAGAGCCCACACACCTACTTCTCCTTCACTTGTAGTCTGATAGGAACACTACTTCACATTCAGAGCCCACACACCTACTTCTCCTTCACTTGTAGTCTGATAGGAACACTCCTTCACATTCAGAGCCCACACACCTACTTCTCCTTCACTTGTAGTCTGATAGAAACACTCCTTCACATTCAGAGCCCACACACCTACTTCTCCTTCACTTGTAGTCTGATAGGAACACCACTTCACATTCAGAGCCCACACACCTACTTCTCTTTCACTTGTACTCTGATAGGAACACCCCTTCACGTTCAGAGCCCACACACCTACTTCTTCTTCACTTGTAGTCTGATAGGAACACCCCTTCACATTCAGAGCCCACACACCTACTTCTCCTTCACTTGTAGTCTGATAGGAACACCACTTCACGTTCAGTGCCCACACACCTACTTCTCCTTCACTTGTATTCTGATAAGAACACCACTTCACATTCAGACCCCACACACCTACTTCTCCTTCACTTGTAGTCTGATAGGAACACTCCTTCACATTCAGAGCCCACACACCTACTTCTCCTTCACTTGTAGTCTGATAGGAACATTCCTTCACATTCAGAGCCCACACACCTACTTCTCCTTCACTTGTAGTCTGATAGGAACACCACTTCACATTCAGAGCCCACACACCAACTTCTCCTTCACTTGTAGTCTGATAGGAACACCCCTTCACATTTAGAGCCCACACACCTACTTCTCCTTCACTTGTAGTCTGATAGGAACACCCCATCACATTCAGAGCCCACACACCTACTTCTCCTTCACTTGTAGTCTGATAGGAACACCACTTCACGTTCAGAGCCCACACACCTACTTCTCCTTCACTTGTAGTCTGATAGTAACACCCCTTCACATTCAGAGCCCACACACCTACTTCTTCTTCACTTGTAGTCTGATAGGAACACCCCTTCACATTCAGAGCCCACACACCTACTTCTCCTTCACGTGTAGTCTGATAGGAACACCACTTCACGTTCAGTGCCCACACACCTACTTCTCCTTCACTTGTAGTCTGATAAGAACACCACTTTACATTCAGACCCCACACACCTACTTCTCCTTCACTTGTAGTCTGATTGGAACACCACTTCACATTCAGAGCCCACACACCTACTTCTCCTTCACTTGTAGTCTGATAAGAACACCACTTTACATTCAGACCCCACACACCTACTTCTCCTTCACTTGTAGTCTTATTGGAACACCACTTCACATTCAGAGCCCACACACCTACTTCTCCTTCACTTGTAGTCTGATAGGAACACCACTTCACATTCAGAGCCCACACACCTACTTCTCCTTTACTTGTAGTCTGATAGGAACACCACTTCACGTTCAGAGCCCACACACCTACTTCTCCTTCACTTGTAGTCTGATAGGAACACCACTTCACGTTCAGAGCCCACACACCTACTTCTCCTTCACTTGTAGTCTGATAGGAACACTCCTTCACATTCAGAGCCCACACACCTACTTCTCCTTCACTTGTAGTCTGATAGGAACACTCCTTCACATTCAGAGCCCACACACCTACTTCTCCTTCACTTGTAGTCTGATAGGAACACTCCTTCACATTCAGAGCCCACACACCTACTTCTCCTTCACTTGTAGTCTGATAGGAACACTCCTTCTTATTCAGAGCCCACACACCTACTTCTCCTTCACTTGTAGTCTGATAGGAACACCACTTCACATTTAGAGCCCACACACCTACTTCTCTTTCACTTGTACTCTGATAGGAACACCACTTCACGTTCAGAGCCCACACACCTACTTCTCCTTCACTTGTAGTCTGATAGGAACACCACTTCACGTTCAGAGCCCACACACCTACTTCTCCTTCACTTGTAGTCTGATAGGAACACCACTTCACATTCAGAGCCCACACACCTACTTCTCCTTCACTTGTAGTCTGATAGGAACACCACTTCACGTTCAGAGCCCACACACCTACTTCTCCTTCACTTGTAGTCTGATAGGAACACCACTTCACGTTCAGAGCCCACACACCTACTTCTCCTTCACTTGTAGTCTGATAGGAACACCACTTCACGTTCAGAGCCCACACACCTACTTCTCCTTCACTTGTAGTCTGATAGGAACACCACTTCACGTTCAGAGCCCACACACCAACTTCTCCTTCACTTGTAGTCTGATAGGAACACTCCGTCACATTCAGAGCCCACACACCTACTTCTCCTTCACTTGTAGTCTGATAGTAACACTCCTTCACATTCAGAGCCCACACACCTACTTCTCCTTCATTTGTAGTCTGATAGGAACACCACTTCACATTCAAAGCCCACACACCAACTTCTCCTTCACTTGTAGTCTGATAGGAACACTCCTTCACATTCAGAGCCCACACACCTACTTCTCCTTCACTTGTAGTCTGATAGGAACACTCCTTCACATTCAGAGCCCACACACCTACTTCTCCTTCACTTGTAGTCTGATAGGATCACTCCTTCACATTCAGAGCCCACACACCTACTTCTCCTTCACTTGTAGTCTGATAGGAACACTCCTTCACATCCAGAGCCCACACACCTACTTCTCCTTCACTTGTAGTCTGATAGGAACACTCCTTCACATTCAGAGCCCACACACCTACTTCTCCTTCACTTGTAGTCTGATAGGAACACTCCTTCACATTCAGAGCCCACACACCTACTTCTCCTTCACTTGTAGTCTGATAGGAACACTCCTTCACATTCAGAGCCCACACACCTACTTCTCCTTCACTTGTAGTCTGATAGGAACACCACTTCACATTCAGAGCCCACACACCTACTTCTCCTTCACTTGTAGTCTGATAGGAACACCACTTCACGTTCAGAGCCCACACACCTACTTCTCCTTCACTTGTAGTCTGATAGGAACACCACTTCACGTTCAGAGCCCACACACCTACTTCTCCTTCACTTGTAGTCTGATAGGAACACCACTTCACGTTCAGAGCCCACACACCAACTTCTCCTTCACTTGTAGTCTGATAGGAACACCACTTCACATTCAGAGCCCACACACCTACTTCTCCTTCACTTGTAGTCTGATAGGAACACCACTTCACGTTCAGAGCCCACACACCAACTTCTCTATCACTTGTAGTCTGATAGGAACACCACTTCACATTCAGAGCCCACACACCTACTTCCCCTTCACTTGTAGTCTGATAGGAACACCACTTCACGTTCAGAGCCCACACACCTACTTCTCCTTCACTTGTAGTCTGATAGGAACACTCCTTCACATTCAGAGCCCACACACCTACTTCTCCTTCACTTGTAGTCTGATAGGAACACCCCTTCACATTCAGAGCCCACACACCTACTTCTCCTTCACTTGTAGTCTGATAGGAACACTCCTTCACATTCAGAGCCCACACACCTACTTCTCCTTCACTTGTAGTCTGATAGGAACACCACTTCACATTCAGAGCCCACACACCTACTTCTCCTTCACTTGTAGTCTGATAGGAACACCACTTCACATTCAGAGCCCACACACCTACTTCTCCTTCACTTGTAGTCTGATAGGAACACCACTTCACATTCAGAGCCCACACACCTACTTCTCCTTTACTTGTAGTCTGATAGGAACACCACTTCACGTTCAGAGCCCACACACCTACTTCTCCTTCACTTGTAGTCTGATAGGAACACCACTTCACGTTCAGAGCCCACACACCTACTTCTCCTTCACTTGTAGTCTGATAGGAACACCACTTCACGTTCAGAGCCCACACACCAACTTCTCCTTCACTTGTAGTCTGATAGTAACACTCCTTCACATTCAGAGCCCACACACCTACTTCTCCTTCACTTGTAGTCTGATAGGAACACTACTTCACATTCAGAGCCCACACACCTACTTCTCCTTCACTTGTAGTCTGATAGAAACACTCCTTCACATTCAGAGCCCACACACCTACTTCTCCTTCACTTGTAGTCTGATAGGAACACCACTTCACATTCAGAGCCCACACACCTACTTCTCCTTCACTTGTAGTCTGATAGGAACACCACTTCACGTTCAGAGCCCACACACCTACTTCTCCTTCACTTGTAGTCTGATAGGAACACCACTTCACGTTCAGAGCCCACACACCTACTTCTCCTTCACTTGTAGTCTGATAGGAACACCACTTCACGTTCAGAGCCCACACACCAACTTCTCCTTCACTTGTAGTCTGATAGGAACACCACTTCACATTCAGAGCCCACACACCTACTTCTCCTTCACTTGTAGTCTGATAGGAACACCACTTCACGTTCAGAGCCCACACACCAACTTCTCTATCACTTGTAGTCTGATAGGAACACCACTTCACATTCAGAGCCCACACACCTACTTCCCCTTCACTTGTAGTCTGATAGGAACACCACTTCACGTTCAGAGCCCACACACCTACTTCTCCTTCACTTGTAGTCTGATAGGAACACTCCTTCACATTCAGAGCCCACACACCTACTTCTCCTTCACTTGTAGTCTGATAGGAACACCCCTTCACATTCAGAGCCCACACACCTACTTCTCCTTCACTTGTAGTCTGATAGGAACACTCCTTCACATTCAGAGCCCACACACCTACTTCTCCTTCACTTGTAGTCTGATAGGAACACCACTTCACATTCAGAGCCCACACACCTACTTCTCCTTCACTTGTAGTCTGATAGGAACACCACTTCACATTCAGAGCCCACACACCTACTTCTCCTTCACTTGTAGTCTGATAGGAACACCACTTCACATTCAGAGCCCACACACCTACTTCTCCTTCACTTGTAGTCTGATAGGAACACCACTTCACGTTCAGAGCCCACACACCTACTTCTCCTTCACTTGTAGTCTGATAGGAACACCACTTCACGTTCAGAGCCCACACACCTACTTCTCCTTCACTTGTAGTCTGATAGGAACACCACTTCACGTTCAGAGCCCACACACCAACTTCTCCTTCACTTGTAGTCTGATAGTAACACTCCTTCACATTCAGAGCCCACACACCTACTTCTCCTTCACTTGTAGTCTGATAGGAACACTACTTCACATTCAGAGCCCACACACCTACTTCTCCTTCACTTGTAGTCTGATAGAAACACTCCTTCACATTCAGAGCCCACACACCTACTTCTCCTTCACTTGTAGTCTGATAGGAACACCACTTCACATTCAGAGCCCACACACCTACTTCTCTTTCACTTGTACTCTGATAGGAACACCCCTTCACGTTCAGAGCCCACACACCTACTTCTTCTTCACTTGTAGTCTGATAGGAACACCCCTTCACATTCAGAGCCCACACACCTACTTCTCCTTCACTTGTAGTCTGATAGGAACACCACTTCACGTTCAGTGCCCACACACCTACTTCTCCTTCACTTGTATTCTGATAAGAACACCACTTCACATTCAGACCCCACACACCTACTTCTCCTTCACTTGTAGTCTGATAGGAACACTCCTTCACATTCAGAGCCCACACACCTACTTCTCCTTCACTTGTAGTCTGATAGGAACATTCCTTCACATTCAGAGCCCACACACCTACTTCTCCTTCACTTGTAGTCTGATAGGAACACCACTTCACATTCAGAGCCCACACACCAACTTCTCCTTCACTTGTAGTCTGATAGGAACACCCCTTCACATTTAGAGCCCACACACCTACTTCTCCTTCACTTGTAGTCTGATAGGAACACCCCATCACATTCAGAGCCCACACACCTACTTCTCCTTCACTTGTAGTCTGATAGGAACACCACTTCACGTTCAGAGCCCACACACCTACTTCTCCTTCACTTGTAGTCTGATAGTAACACCCCTTCACATTCAGAGCCCACACACCTACTTCTTCTTCACTTGTAGTCTGATAGGAACACCCCTTCACATTCAGAGCCCACACACCTACTTTTCCTTCACGTGTAGTCTGATAGGAACACCACTTCACGTTCAGTGCCCACACACCTACTTCTCCTTCACTTGTAGTCTGATAAGAACACCACTTTACATTCAGACCCCACACACCTACTTCTCCTTCACTTGTAGTCTGATTGGAACACCACTTCACATTCAGAGCCCACACACCTACTTCTCCATCACTTGTACTCTGATAGGAACACCACTTCACGTTCAGAGCCCACACACCTACTTCTCCTTCACTTGTAGTCTGATAGGAACACCACTTCACATTCAGAGCCCACACACCTACTTCTCCTTCACTTGTAGTCTGATAGGAACACCACTTCACATTCAGAGCCCACACACCTACTTCTCCTTTACTTGTAGTCTGATAGGAACACCACTTCACGTTCAGAGCCCACACACCTACTTCTCCTTCACTTGTAGTCTGATAGGAACACCACTTCACGTTCAGAGCCCACACACCTACTTCTCCTTCACTTGTAGTCTGATAGGAACACCACTTCACGTTCAGAGCCCACACACCTACTTCTCCTTCACTTGTAGTCTGATAGGAACACCACTTCACGTTCAGAGCCCACACACCAACTTCTCCTTAACTTGTAGTCTGATAGTAACACTCCTTCACATTCAGAGCCCACACACCTACTTCTCCTTCACTTGTAGTCTGATAGGAACACTCCTTCACATTCAGAGCCCACACACCTACTTCTCCTTCACTTGTAGTCTGATAGGAACACTCCTTCACATTCAGAGCCCACACACCTACTTCTCCTTCACTTGTAGTCTGATAGGAACACTCCTTCACATTCAGAGCCCACACACCTACTTCTCCTTCACTTGTAGTCTGATAGGAACACCACTTCACATTCAGAGCCCACACACCTACTTCTCTTTCACTTGTACTCTGATAGGAACACCACTTCACGTTCAGAGCCCACACACCTACTTCTCCTTCACTTGTAGTCTGATAGGAACACCACTTCACGTTCAGAGCCCACACACCTACTTCTCCTTCACTTGTAGTCTGATAGGAACACTCCTTCACATTCAGAGCCCACACACCTACTTCTCCTTCACTTGTAGTCTGATAGGAACACCACTTCACATTCAGAGCCCACACACCTACTTCTCCTTCACTTGTAGTCTGATAGGAACACCACTTCACGTTCAGAGCCCACACACCTACTTCTCCTTCACTTGTAGTCTGATAGGAACACCACTTCACGTTCAGAGCCCACACACCTACTTCTCCTTCACTTGTAGTCTGATAGGAACACCACTTCACGTTCAGAGCCCACACACCTACTTCTCCTTCACTTGTAGTCTGATAGGAACACCACTTCACGTTCAGAGCCCACACACCAACTTCTCCTTCACTTGTAGTCTGATAGGAACACTCCTTCACATTCAGAGCCCACACACCTACTTCTCCTTCACTTGTAGTCTGATAGTAACACTCCTTCACATTCAGAGCCCACACACCTACTTCTCCTTCATTTGTAGTCTAATAGGAACACCACTTCACATTCAAAGCCCACACACCAACTTCTCCTTCACTTGTAGTCTGATAGGAACACCACTTCACGTTCAGAGCCCACACACCTACTTCTCCTTCACTTGTAGTCTGATAGGAACACCACTTCACGTTCAGAGCCCACACACCTACTTCTCCTTCACTTGTAGTCTGATAGGAACACTCCTTCACATTCAGAGCCCACACACCTACTTCTCCTTCACTTGTAGTCTGATAGGAACACCACTTCACATTCAGAGCCCACACACCTACTTCTCCTTCACTTGTAGTCTGATAGGAACACCACTTCACGTTCAGAGCCCACACACCTACTTCTCCTTCACTTGTAGTCTGATAGGAACACCACTTCACGTTCAGAGCCCACACACCTACTTCTCCTTCACTTGTAGTCTGATAGGAACACCACTTCACGTTCAGAGCCCACACACCTACTTCTCCTTCACTTGTAGTCTGATAGGAACACCACTTCACGTTCAGAGCCCACACACCAACTTCTCCTTCACTTGTAGTCTGATAGGAACACTCCTTCACATTCAGAGCCCACACACCTACTTCTCCTTCACTTGTAGTCTGATAGTAACACTCCTTCACATTCAGAGCCCACACACCTACTTCTCCTTCATTTGTAGTCTAATAGGAACACCACTTCACATTCAAAGCCCACACACCAACTTCTCCTTCACTTGTAGTCTGATAGGAACACTCCTTCACATTCAGAGCCCACACACCTACTTCTCCTTCACTTGTAGTCTGATAGGAACACTCCTTCACATTCAGAGCCCACACACCTACTTCTCCTTCACTTGTAGTCTGATAGGATCACTCCTTCACATTCAGAGCCCACACACCTACTTCTCCTTCACTTGTAGTCTGATAGGAACACTCCTTCACATCCAGAGCCCACACACCTACTTCTCCTTCACTTGTAGTCTGATAGGAACACTCCTTCACATTCAGAGCCCACACACCTACTTCTCCTTTACTTGTAGTCTGATAGGAACACTTCTTCACATTCAGAGCCCACACACCTACTTCTCCTTCACTTGTAGTCTGATAGGAACACTCCTTCACATTCAGAGCCCACACACCTACTTCTCCTTCACTTGTAGTCTGATAGGAACACCACTTCACATTCAGAGCCCACACACCTACTTCTCCTTCACTTGTAGTCTGATAGGAACACCACTTCACGTTCAGAGCCCACACACCTACTTCTCCTTCACTTGTAGTCTGATAGGAACACCACTTCACGTTCAGAGCCCACACACCTACTTCTCCTTCACTTGTAGTCTGATAGGAACACCACTTCACATTCAGAGCCCACACACCTACTTCTCCTTCACTTGTAGTCTGATAGGAACACCACTTCACGTTCAGAGCCCACACACCAACTTCTCCTTCACTTGTAGTCTGATAGGAACACCACTTCACATTCAGAGCCCACACACCTACTTCTCCTTCACTTGTAGTCTGATAGGAACACCCCTTCACATTCAGAGCCCACACACCTACTTCTCCTTCACTTGTAGTCTGATAGGAACACTCCTTCACATTCAGAGCCCACACACCTACTTCTCCTTCACTTGTAGTCTGATAGGAACACCACTTCACATTCAGAGCCCACACACCTACTTCTCCTTCACTTGTAGTCTGATAGGAACACCACTTCACGTTCAGAGCCCACACACCTACTTCTCCTTCACTTGTAGTCTGATAGTAACACCCCTTCACATTCAGAGCCCACACACCTACTTCTTCTTCACTTGTAGTCTGATAGGAACACCCCTTCACATTCAGAGCCCACACACCTACTTCTCCTTCACGTGTAGTCTGATAGGAACACCACTTCACGTTCAGTGCCCACACACCTACTTCTCCTTCACTTGTAGTCTGATAAGAACACCACTTTACATTTAGACCCCACACACCTACTTCTCCTTCACTTGTAGTCTGATAGGAACACCACTTCACATTCAGAGCCCACACACCTACTTCTCCTTCACTTGTACTCTGATAGGAACACCACTTCACGTTCAGAGCCCACACACCTACTTCTCCTTCACTTGTAGTCTGATAGGAACACCACTTCACATTCAGAGCCCACACACCTACTTCTCCTTCACTTGTAGTCTGATAGGAACACCACTTCACATTCAGAGCCCACACACCTACTTCTCCTTTACTTGTAGTCTGATAGGAACACCACTTCACGTTCAGAGCCCACACACCTACTTCTCCTTCACTTGTAGTCTGATAGGAACACCACTTCACGTTCAGAGCCCACACACCTACTTCTCCTTCACTTGTAGTCTGATAGGAACACCACTTCACGTTCAGAGCCCACACACCTACTTCTCCTTCACTTGTAGTCTGATAGGAACACCACTTCACGTTCAGAGCCCACACTCCAACTTCTCCTTCACTTGTAGTCTGATAGTAACACTCCTTCACATTCAGAGCCCACACACCTACTTCTCCTTCACTTGTAGTCTGATAGGAACACTCCTTCACATTCAGAGCCCACACACCTACTTCTCCTTCACTTGTAGTCTGATAGGAACACTCCTTCACATTCAGAGCCCACACACCTACTTCTCCTTCACTTGTAGTCTGATAGGAACACCACTTCACATTCAGAGCCCACACACCTACTTCTCTTTCACTTGTACTCTGATAGGAACACCACTTCACGTTTAGAGCCCACACACCTACTTCTCCTTCACTTGTAGTCTGATAGGAACACCACTTCACGTTCAGAGCCCACACACCTACTTCTCCTTCACTTGTAGTCTGATAGGAACACTCCTTCACATTCAGAGCCCACACACCTACTTCTCCTTCACTTGTAGTCTGATAGGAACACCACTTCACATTCAGAGCCCACACACCTACTTCTCCTTCACTTGTAGTCTGATAGGAACACCACTTCACGTTCAGAGCCCACACACCTACTTCTCCTTCACTTGTAGTCTGATAGGAACACCACTTCACGTTCAGAGCCCACACACCTACTTCTCCTTCACTTGTAGTCTGATAGGAACACCACTTCACGTTCAGAGCCCACACACCTACTTCTCCTTCACTTGTAGTCTGATAGGAACACCACTTCACGTTCAGAGCCCACACACCAACTTCTCCTTCACTTGTAGTCTGATAGGAACACTCCTTCACATTCAGAGCCCACACACCTACTTCTCCTTCACTTGTAGTCTGATAGTAACACTCCTTCACATTCAGAGCCCACACACCTACTTCTCCTTCATTTGTAGTCTAATAGGAACACCACTTCACATTCAAAGCCCACACACCAACTTCTCCTTCACTTGTAGTCTGATAGGAACACTCCTTCACATTCAGAGCCCACACACCTACTTCTCCTTCACTTGTAGTCTGATAGGAACACTCCTTCACATTCAGAGCCCACACACCTACTTCTCCTTCACTTGTAGTCTGATAGGATCACTCCTTCACATTCAGAGCCCACACACCTACTTCTCCTTCACTTGTAGTCTGATAGGAACACTCCTTCACATCCAGAGCCCACACACCTACTTCTCCTTCACTTGTAGTCTGATAGGAACACTCCTTCACATTCAGAGCCCACACACCTACTTCTCCTTCACTTGTAGTCTGATAGGAACACTCCTTCACATTCAGAGCCCACACACCTACTTCTCCTTCACTTGTAGTCTGATAGGAACACTCCTTCACATTCAGAGCCCACACACCTACTTCTCCTTCACTTGTAGTCTGATAGGAACACCACTTCACATTCAGAGCCCACACACCTACTTCTCCTTCACTTGTAGTCTGATAGGAACACCACTTCACGTTCAGAGCCCACACACCTACTTCTCCTTCACTTGTAGTCTGATAGGAACACCACTTCACGTTCAGAGCCCACACACCTACTTCTCCTTCACTTGTAGTCTGATAGGAACACCACTTCACGTTCAGAGCCCACACACCAACTTCTCCTTCACTTGTAGTCTGATAGGAACACCACTTCACATTCAGAGCCCACACAACTACTTCTCCTTCACTTGTAGTCTGATAGGAACACCACTTCACGTTCAGAGCCCACACACCAACTTCTCCTTCACTTGTAGTCTGATAGGAACACCACTTCACATTCAGAGCCCACACACCTACTTCCCCTTCACTTGTAGTCTGATAGGAACACCACTTCACGTTCAGAGCCCACACACCTACTTCTCCTTCACTTGTAGTCTGATAGGAACACTCCTTCACATTCAGAGCCCACACACCTACTTCTCCTTCACTTGTAGTCTGATAGGAACACCCCTTCACATTCAGAGCCCACACACCTACTTCTCCTTCACTTGTAGTCTGATAGGAACACTCCTTCACATTCAGAGCCCACACACCTACTTCTCCTTCACTTGTAGTCTGATAGGAACACCACTTCACATTCAGAGCCCACACAACTACTTCTCCTTCACTTGTAGTCTGATAGGAACACCACTTCACATTCAGAGCCCACACAACTACTTCTCCTTCACTTGTAGTCTGATAGGAACACCCCTTCACATTCAGAGCCCACACACCTACTTCTCAGTGGTAGTCTATATAAGAATCAATAGAAATAGCGTGACTTACTTGTGGTGAACACAATTAAGGAAATTTATGCATTTTTTTTGTATTACTTTGTTGTGTATTGATGAGCTTGATAGGAGAATGAAAAGTTCTCAGAATGAACAATTAATTAACCCAGACAAAAGTGTGAGTTAATATAGTTAATAAACTACTGACTGCTAGCTACCAGAACAAGAAGAAATATACTGGTACCATGAAATAATTCACAGCCACCCAATTTATACTCACGTATAATTTACAATATATACAGTATATACAATTTATATATATATTTATATTACAAATCTGTAATTGTGTAAAAGGCTAGCTATTATCTTTTCATAAATTACATGAAGTCAGAAGATTGGATCCAAATAGAGTGTAATTATCTTCAGTTTCTGTACTTAATAAGATGTGTAAGTTTTATCATTTTAAACAGTGCATAGGACATTTGATTATTTACAATTTTGTGTAAAAAAAATTTTTTTAAATGCAAATATATATATATATAAATTAAAAGAAGAAGACTAAGCACTTAAAATTCTTTGAGCATTGAAAGTCTATAAGAATCATGAAGAATAATGACAAAAAAAAAAAAAAAAACGATTATTGGCATATCATTTCAACTTTTAGAAACAATGTAGTCAGAGATGAGCCTTAGATGACATTAAGTTAAGTTCCCCTTTCAGACTATGTGCTCTATAGGGCAGATGATATAAAGGTCATCTGATTCTGTGGCCTACGGTTAATGAGGGTGTCATGTGGCCAGCACAACGACTAACCGCCTTTACTTTTCCCACACTAATGTCAGGTACCCATTAGAGCTGGGTGGACTCAGAGGCACCCGAATATCCTGAAATAAAAAATCCCAGTCTTCACCAGGATTCGAACCTGGGACCCCGGTTCGGTAGCCAACCACTTTACCGCTCAGCCACCGCGCCTCCCTTATGACATAATGTGATATTAATATTTTGACAATGTTCAGTTGCACATTTTTTTATATTTTTAAAATTTAATACTAAATATCATATATATCATGTATGATGATTATGACATTATGATATTCAGAAAAAACAAAACTGGACATTAAAATGACATATTCTTAATATTTTCTATTGTATGACCCTGTTAAAAGCCTAATATGATGTTATATTTCATTGCTATGGCATTTAGAAGCTTTTGACTGTCAAACTTAGTTTTTATTTCTTGTGCACAGATTGCTAGTGTAGTTTTAGCACACCTTATTAGGACCCATAACAATAATTATAAACCTTTATGATGGTTTCACATGCCAAGTAGCCCACTGTGGCTAGCTGTCAGAGGAATTTCCAGTCACAACAGGAGTCAAACAGGGATGTCTTCTTTCACCACTCCGTTCCTTCTAGTATGGATTGGGTCACAAAAGAAGCCTACTCAAATTGAGGGAAAGGAATCCAATGAACTCACACAAAAGCTGGAAAATCTGGAATTTGCTGATGACATAGCCCTATTATCACACAGACTACAGGATATGCAAGAAAAGGTCACAGCTTTAAGTGAAGTAGGAAAAAGAGTAGACCTCAAAATAAACCACCAAAAAACAAAAGTACTTGAAGTAAACAACTAACAAATTGGAGACATAGAAGTGGCTCTCAGACCATTGATCAAGTAGATAATTTTACATACCTTGGGAGTGTAGTCAGTGTATCAGGTGGAACAGATAAAACATTAAACGTCATCGTATAAATCTAGCGTGTCAGACATTTACACAGCTAAAACCAACCTGGAAATCTCCTCACATCTCAAACAAGACTAAAATAAGAATCTTACTCTAATGTCAAGGCTGTCCTACTGTATGGTTCTGAAACATGGAGAACAACTGAAGCAACAACAAAAAAAGCACAGCCCTTCATCAACAGATGCCTGAGAAATATCCTAAAAATACACTGGAATGACAAATAGATAACACCAAACTGTGGAAGATGAGAAGGCAGAAAAATTTAGACTAGAGGTGCAGATCTTAGAGAGGAAGTGAAGATAGATTGATCACACCCTTAGAAAAGATACCAACCACAGAGCTAGGCAGGCCTAGAGGACGGAAAAGGCTGGGAAGCCATCAAAAAACTAGCAAGAGATTATATAGAGTGGAGTGTTTTTGCTGAGGCCCTATGTTCCATGAGGAACTCAAAGGAATGATGATGATGATTGGGACCCAGCTTGTGCAAGACCATTATCAAGTGAATTTGAATTGGACCTTGCTGTTACCTCCCTAGTGACACCTCATTGTTCACAAAATGAGGACATTGTACCTATCTCAAATAAGGTCAACGTACCCATGCTTAAATGCCAGAATGACGCAGATTAAAACTTAGTTCAAGGCTACAGCAGGGAAACATAATTAACGTAGGTTAAATTACAAAAACACAATTAAAAGGAAAATTAAATGTAAATGGGTTAAGGAGTCAAGGATGGGTATTGAGATGTCACGGTTCTTTATTCTAAAGAAAGATATAAAAGGAAGAGTGTTAGCTTGAGACGGGAGAGAGCTAGAAAGTTAGACTTAGAAGTCGCTAGTTTTTAAAGTAAATAATTACCCAGTTTATTGAACATTTTCACTGAATCCTGTATCTGTTATATATATTTTTGTACATACATTTATTATTTCAAGTTCAAGTTTACATTAATTAAAACTCAAGAAAAACATATCAGCACTTTGTTAATTCATTCATTATTAAAGTGTTTGAGTGTTTCAACTATAATCAAGGCACCTGCGGACCCGCTTATGTCACAAGTTTATATCATCAAGATCTTCAAGTCAAATAAATATAATAAACATGTGACATTTGCTACATCAATGTTGGTCCTAAAAGTTTCTTATGCACCCATTGTTTGGCGCTGGTCCCAATGTACATCTCAATTCATGTAATTGGCAAGGTGTGGATTGTTTAGTTTTCTGTTGATTACTTTTCTAAATAGTATTTCCTATTTGCGATTTACCAAAAATGTGCACAATAATAGTTTCCCTTTCAGACCTTGCGATCTATAGGGGGGATAATGTCAAGGACCTTTTCCTTAACAATAATAGTTCACAGAGTAAATATGGACTGTCAATTGCTACATGAATCTATGAATATTGGCATAGTACATATTTATGTTGTATTAAATACTTCACATATTAACTTGATCTGCTCGCTTGTTATTCCTGTCTGAAGGTTCAGGGTATATATGAGAAGATCTGTCAATATTAGATAAAGCATCCCCTAAGTTAGTGCCGTTGCCCTTGAATATTTTATAATCAAACATCTCACATATTGTTATTAATTTCTATGTGTAGTCAATAAACTGTATGAGACTTAAACACATTTATTCCAATAACTCAAATTTTCATATAATTTTGTTAAAACTGTTTTTTAAATTGTTATCATTTTATTATTTGCATAAACAAATGTATACATTTAACTTTAGTTTGTACAAGGCTGAAGCCTGCTCAATGAGGCTACACAAATTATATAAGCATTGCATACATAGTCATCAGTAATTATGAATTAATTCTACAATTGTTAATACTATTTTTTTATGGCAAATAACCCTTTCTCTTTAAGTGAGAAATATTGGAAATGAGCCCACCAAACAAAGTGGATTAATCAATCCCCACCACCTCTCCAAAAGTAATCTATACACCTTTAAATTATCACCATAACAATAAATCCCACTCTTCCCCCCTTACAAAACTGTGACTCCTATCTTATTTGAATGTCCTATTTTAATCCATATAAGCTAGACCCTACAATTAGTACACTTTAACCTAACCAACACCCTGTATGGAAGTGCTGAAAAACTGAAGAAAACATCACACTTTTCCTTTTCTTTGGCACAGACAGATAACTCTTATTAACTTTTCTTAAAAAACATAAAATTATGGTTTAAGAATTTAGTATCACCTTATAGAACTCTTGCAAAAAAAAGCAAATCATATTTGTATATTGCTACACTCTTCATCAAGACCTTTTGAGCTTTATTAAATATAGTAGAATTATTAAAGTAAATAAATAAACTTGATTTAATCAATGGTTTTTATTTTCTAAATTCTGTACTTTTTGTTTTGATTTCTTCCATGTCAATGTCTTCCTTTTTGCTCAAGTACTCCTCTTTGTTGAGAGGTTTTATAATGTGACCAAGTTTGGTCACAACCTCTGGTTTAGTTAATAATTTTGTGGCAGTTTCAGGCACAAGTCCACGTGATACAGGTTGACTAACAGACAATTCATACTGCCGAACTGATGAAAAGGGAAATGGCACAGATTTTGGCTGTAAAAAAAATTTAAATAAAAATTAGTACTTGATTCATAAAAAAATAACTTAAAAATATTTTAATTTGAGGATATATTAGTTTGATTATTGTGTATTATGAAAAATCTTTTAATGCAAAGAATACTGAAATTGTACTAACCAAAAGTTTCCTAATTCCCTGATCTTTATTAGGATTGATCCAAACATATGGTGCATATGGCTTTTTCACTTTTTGATCCTTGAACTTAGCTTGAGATCTTTTTTTTTTTTGTAAAAATTTAAAATAGATCAAAATGATCATTATTAATATATATGCTATTGAAGACATAATATCACATAATGCAATTTTTGAACAGTTGCTATTAAAAAGTAATGACATGATTTGCAATAATTGTTATTTTGAAGGATTGATGTCATGTGTATCAGAAGTAGCTAAAAAAATTAACATTATGCATATTTTTGAACACCTGCTATGTGATGAAATTTAACCAATTTGTTTTGATAAAATATAAACATTAGGAATTTTACACACAAAGTCCTCACAGATAATAAAAAATTATTATATACTAATTAGTATAAAATACATCTATAACTTAACTCAAAGTTTTCACACCATTTGGTTCATATCTTTGTATGCATGTAGAAATTAATGCTAGCCATATTCCATACTAGTGACAACCAGAACCTCATGTATTGAATGTGAGTGAACGCAGTTAATATATAGTTAACAGTTAAACACTAAAATTGGAAGATTATGGTAAATGACAGTTGGTAGTTCCTAGTTTCTAATGTCCATACATGATGATTTCCTCAAAGGTACACTTAGCTGTATATATTGACAATAACTACTATTAAAAATCATTATTGACATTTTCATCTTTTAAAAAAAAAACTTTTGTAATCTAATCTCTCTCATGTTCATTGTTACAAATATCAAAGCATGCTTTTTGGCCTGCACATTGCTTACTAGACAAACTCATAAGGGTCAACCATGAGTTTGTGAAAAAATCATTGTATTGCTCTAAACAAATGTGTTGATTTTTACATAAATATATTTGTATTAGTAAAAGTAAAAGTTTAAAATATTGATCAACAGAATAAATACCTCTTTTTAGAGCGTTTCTCTTGAATATGTTTATAATCAGGACCAGCCCAGCTTCCCCAGCCAGGAAGTTTACTTTCATGTTTCACCACATTTTTATTTTCCATCTCGGCTTTCTCTTTACTGAACTCCTCTACAACATCTTCATCTTCAAAAAGTTCTTCCATTGTCACTTTCAATTCATCCTCATTAACTGTTAACTGATCAGCAGATTCAAGGAAGACCACAGGTTTCGAAATGTCTGCTTTGTTTGACTCATTGCACATTTTCTTTTTCTTGTCTTGTTTTTTTGAAACAGATGTTTTCTTAACAACATTCACATCACTAGATTTGAGTTTTTCTGAAGTCTCTTGACTTTTTTTGTCTGGTGCAGTCAAAGATTGTTCACTGTTAGCAGATAGATTTTCTGTGACTTTTAGTGGAAGTGAATCTGTACATGTGTCAATAGAACTGGTATGAGTATTGACACTGTGACATGTAACAATATCAGGATTTTTATCATCAGCATTTGAATTTGATGTTGATGCAATCTGTGAATTTGAAGTTGATGCAGTCTGAAACTGATTGGTTGAATTCAGCCACATATTTGTACTTGTCTTTAGCTGACCAAATTTCCCTTTAATAATAGAATCAACCATCTGGTCATCAATAACGCTATCACTAGTTTTCGTTGACTCCACTGTCTTCACAATATTCACCTCTTCTTCTTCCTCCTCCTCCTCATCACTTAGACTTTCAAGTTTTTTAGTAAGCTCTTTACTTTTTTCCAACATGGCTTGAATAGCATCACGACTCTAGAGAGAAAAAACAAAACAAAAAAAAAACAAAAAAACAATAGGAACTGCAAAGTTTGAAACTAATGTAATTTTTAACATTTTACCAAAGTATCATTAGACAGTTCTGCATGAAGCTTAAATCCTTAAGGTTTCAACACTATATCTATTTGTAATGCAGAACTGGCTCAACTTTTGAAAGCTTCTGAAGAGTACCTCTAGTAGTGCAGATACAACTGTCTCACAGAAACATAGCAAAGCAAAACATATTGGTTACTCCAATGAGTATTCCTATAACAGTTGAGAATCATTAATCAATAACATTACCAAATGAGTTTGGAATTTCCAAGTATTAAATATAGAAGAATAGAAGTTTATTTTGTCTCTAAGTAGCTTCTACAAGCATAAAAGTTGCCATACAGGGGAACAGAAAGAAATTAGAAGCTGTCAATGAATAATTGTGAATCTATTGTGAATCTAGTGATTCCTACAATAAATAAAATTAATTTTATTATATTTTATTATACCAAATAACTGTATTTAGAGAAACTACTGTGCCTTTTTATAGTTTTTATAAGTTTTGTTTCATGTACGCGACATTCTGACAATGTTCATTTTGGTGCTAGAGGTTTAAACCAAAATTTAAAAAAATATTATTATGCTAAACATTTTTTTAATTATACAAATGAGCCTAATTAGTAGAACATTATTCTCAGTCATTTACATAAATAAACATCTAAGTTGCCTATTAAGAAACAAAAATTTTTGCAAAATATACCTCTACAAAATATAATTTGAACACTAGATAATAGTGAACAAATAGATGCTATCTTACTAGATTTTTCTAAGGCTTTTGACAAAGTTCACCACGATAGTTTGCTTAAAAAATTAAAATATTTGGGCATTAATGGTCCACTGCATCAGTGGATTAAAGATTTTCTGATAGGGAGAGAACAAACTGTAATAATAAATGGCTCTAAATCAACACC
This sequence comes from Biomphalaria sudanica, assembly GCA_036873155.1. Classification (NCBI taxonomy): domain Eukaryota; kingdom Metazoa; phylum Mollusca; class Gastropoda; family Planorbidae; genus Biomphalaria; species Biomphalaria sudanica. The sequence goes on along the minus strand of JAZGLO010000052.1, from coordinate 166,242 downwards.
AATGAAGGTAAACTCAGGTGTACCTCAAGGAACAGTCTTGGGTCCACTACTATTTTTAATTTACATAAATGATTTACCAAATTGCATTAGTTCAGGAACAAAAGTCAGATTATTTGCAGACGATTGCATAATATATAGAACAATAAAAACAATACAAGACACAGATATTTTACAAAGAGAATTAGATGAATTACAGAAATGGGAATCAAATTGGAGCATGTCTTTCCACCCAGAAAAATGTCAGTTGTTAAGAGTAACAAAAAAACTAAAACAAATTAATTCCACTTATCTTATTCATGGCAAACCAGTAACACAGACTAAAAACGCAAAATACCTAAGTGTTATAATAAATGAAAAACTGTCATGGAATCCACATATTGATGAAACTATAAAAAAATCAAACAAAACATTAGGGTTTATTAAAAGAAATTTCTATAAATCAAATAAGAACATAAAAACTAAAATGTTATTTAACCTTGGTTAGGCCAATAATAGAATATGCATCCGCCGTTTGGGACCCCTTCAACTCAAGAAAACATTAAGAAACTGGAACAAACACAAAATAGAGCAGTGAGATTCATAACAAACGAATATTCACATTTGACTAGGGTAACACCATTAGTAAAATCACTAAATTTAGGAAGCCTTCAGGACAGAAGACTCAAAAGTAAAGTAGCAATTATACATAAAACACTGAACCATAATCTTCAAATACAAAAACAAAATCTAATAAAATACTCTGAAAGACACAAAAATAAAGGCACATTCCTCGTCCCATATGCTAGGACAAATTTGTACAAATAATCCTTCTTCCCTAGTGCTATTAGAGCATGGAATGGGTTGCCTGAGCTAGCCAGAAAAACCAGTGAGTTGGCAGAATTTAAGTCATTGGTTAATATGCATGACTAAATGCATGACGCGTAGGACGTAATCATCTTCTTTTTTGAAGTAACGTCTGTATTATATAAGATAAGAAGATAAGATATAAGAATGATAATTCTTTTTAGAGGCAAAATCAAGGAAATAGTGAACTTTTTTCTACAAACCTATTATCCTAGCAATAAGTGGATCAGAGTTTACACGGATGGCTAATCCCATAAAGCCACCACAAATGGAGGAGCTGGAATACTTATCGAATGGCCAGATGGAGGAAAACTAGAAAAATCCATTGCAACTGGAGAGCTCTCTAACAGTCACAGGGCAGAAAGGGAAGCACTAGCACTAGCTGCTACCATGCTAGCAAATCATCAAAGTTCCCCTCACAGTCAGATTGTCTTTCTAACAGACGCGAAAACAACCCTCCAAAGCTTGCAAAACTCTGATTCCTCCTATATAAAAAACTTCAGAAAAGCACTAACAAAGCTCAACAACAACAGCAAAAAAACTGTTATTCAATGGATACCAGCTCATATAAAACTAGAAGGAAATGAGAAGGCTGACACACTCACCAAGAGTGGGAGAACTAACTCACAAATAAACTCTGCACTCTATCCAGAAGAATTGAAGAAATTAATTGTAAATAAAATAAATGAGAAATGGACGAGCTCTCATCCAAATCACAAGAAAGATGACGCTTACTGTAAGCTATCCCGACAAGACCAACGTCTAATCTTTCGACTCAGGACCGGACACAACAGAATGCGACAACACATGTACCGGAAGCTCAATATTGGAACCAGTGAAATCTGCCCATGTGGAGTATCACCAGAGAATGCCGACCACGTCCTCCAAAACTGCTCTCTTTACCAAGAGGCCCGTATAAGACACTGGCCCCAAAACACCCCAATAGAAAGAAAACTATATGGAATTGTATTTGGAAACCACTGCGCAGTTCATCTTATGTATTGGTCTAGTCATCTGAAAACTCCAACATAACAATGAGAACGAAGAAGAAGAAGAAGCAAAATAAAATGAACATGTATAACATATCTAAAAAATTAATTGTCGAAATGACCACATTGCCAAAACTTCCTGTTTCATTTATTGTGTTCCATCAATTTATTTAAAACAGCTTTGCATTGAAAAAATATTACCCATCCACCTGTGGGACATTGCATATTGGTTTTATGTGACAAATATCACACTTATGTCTGCACATTTTTACTTAGCAATGCTTGCAGCAGTAATCCGACTCCCAGTCTGGTAATGTTCTAGGATAGACTATTTTTGTTCACTCTCTCTTTTTCACTATTATTAGTGTTAGAGAACATAGAAATGTGAAAGAGCTTTGAATCTGCTTTAATTAATATTTACCACTGAAGCACAAACCTATTGTTAACATACATGTATTATAAAACAATATGATAAACAGCACACTTACTTTATCATCAAATTTACTATATGCCTTATGAAGCCTTGAAAATTTTCCTCCTCCTTTGTGTTTCAGTGTCAAGCGTTCCTTTTAAAACAAGTTAAAAAAAAAATAAATTATCAATGTTTTTTATGAAATATAGATACTCACATCCATTAGTAATATTTATTTGATAAAAAAATAGTAAAGTTCCCCTTTCAGACCTTGTGTTCTATAAGTCATCTGTTTCTGTGGCCTACGGTTATCGAGGGTGTCATGTGGCCAGCCTTTACTTTTCCCCAACTAATGTCAGGTACCCATTAGAGCTGGGTGGACTAAGAGACGCCCAAAGATACTGAAATTAAAAATCCCAGACTTCACCAGGATTCAAACCCGGAACCTCTGGTTCGGAAGCCAAGTGTTTTACCGCTCAACCACCGCACCTCCTAATATTTATTTGTAAACTTAAGAGTAATCATAATTTGCAATAATAACTGTTTACAAAAAAAAAAGACAATACAATAAACAAACACAATTTATAAGAATTAATATACAGATCAATTTCTTATTTCAAGCTTTACAAGCCACAGTAAAATACTTTTTTCGATAAATGTAGACATGATGACTTGTTTACTTGACAGCTAAATCATATTTTTAATGAGTACATTGAAATCAGCCTTAGGTTTGGTTTTATGCTTTATACAAAGAATGAACAGGATTAATTAAGTATAGAACAGAATATATGTTGATATTTCATGCTAATTATCTAAATTATAAATTATCAAATACAAAGTGTTTACAAAGAGCTTACTTCCATTCTGTTTTTCTCCATCAGCTCTATCTTCTCAAGAAATGCATCTGGATCATTTTGTCTAAGGTGTTCTAGCTCTTTTTTTTCTGCAGCGACTCTTTCTTTCTGTAAGACTTTGCGATACCTGGAGAACAAATGAACAGGCTAGCAAACAATATCAAAAGCAACAAATAAAAAGATTCAAATTTAATATTCATTAATAATGCCAAAAAGATTAGTCAAACTGTTGAAGAAGACGAATAACCGGGTACTGATTCTCATAAACATCTCATTTTCTTAATTACCTTGAGAACAATGTGAATCAATATCTAATGTCAACCTGAGTACAAAGTGATTCAAGATTTAATGTCAACTTGACTATCAAGTGAATCAATACTCATGCCTACTTGACTACCAAGTTAATTAATATCTCATACTACCTTGATTCAATTAAAATTACAATACAAAAAGAAAAAGCAATATCTCATCTTGGATTGATGCCAAACAATAGTAGACATTTAAAAAAAAAAGACAAATACCTTTTACTTTTAATTTTTTTCTGACGTTTAGCTTTTAATTCCATTCTTGAAAGCAATGTGTGATGTTTCATTAGTTCAGCTCTTCTAGCTAAAGCCTAAAAGTGATATAACAAAATGTAGTTAAGCTAAAATGTTAAGCCATAGCAATAAATATATAACTATTTTATATATATAGTTATATAATTGGTAAAAGGGGGAGGGAAGGGAAACAATCTTTTATGTAATTTATATTAATACTTCTTAAGTACCTGAAAAGTATATACATTGTAATCCAGGATTAAGGGCAATGTTCTCTATTGTTAGAATAGTTTACCTCTTTGACAGACATTGCTTTTAAAGCTTTTGTTTCAGCCACTGAGAGAGCCTGATTTTGTTTGACAAGACTTTCATCTTTCCCTAAAGCAGCATAGATTTCTTGCTCCAATGGTGTTCTTGGCTAAAAGGAAAGACATTTTTTTTTATCAGTTTGAGTCATTTAAAAAAAATGATAACAGATAATGAGAAATATGTTTTAATATTATAATCACTACAATAAAAAACACACTCACTGTGAAAGATTTTGGCTGCATTGACTGAAACATTTGTAAACCACGAGGTCTGTTGGAAAATGCAGTTTGAGTTGCCTGCAAAGAACATGAAGTAGAAAATATTAATTTCTTCACTCAACTTTTTTGTTTGTATTAATTATATTACAACATAATCACAGACACATTTAGCCAATAACATAAAAGAGCAAGAAATGAAATTATAGAGCTGTAGAAAGATTGTAAAAGAATAAAGGCTGTAAACATTATGAAGATCAGAAATGACTATCCTAAAAGAATAAAGCAAATATTCTCTTAAAAGGACAAAATACTTGAGTGAAAATTTGTGCCCCAGCAATTTCCTCACAGGGTTCCAGAAAAATTCTAATGATGTTACTACAAATGTAATAAATGCTCAACTGTACAAATAATAAATGGGAATATTTACACTTCTTATTTCATTGACAACAGGCTCCCATTTGGTCATTTCTGAATGTACTGTCTCTCTTGCTAACTTTCTTTTTGTCTGGAAAAAAAATTATTGTATCAGAATAACAAGGTGACTAGACAATTATCTTAATAATTTATAACAAGGTGACAAGACTATCATCTTAATAATTATAACAAGGTGACAACACAATCATCTTAATAATTTATAACAAGGTGACACGACAATCAAATAATAAATAAGCACGCACAATGAGAACTTTCACAGGTTAAACAGTGACACTAGAAATAGTAACAATGTGAACATGTGACAGGAAAGTGCAAAAGTGAGAGTGATAAATGAATAAATGAATAAGTGCTAGTGAAAGAAATAGTCTGACTATTGTTCTAATTCTACAATAATACTGCCCTGAACTACACTAGATTACAATCACTTAATTTATGTGTGAATGATCATATATACATAAATCTTTAATAAAAATTAAAAGGCAAACCTTTTCCATTTCTAGAGCACTTAAAGGCTTCTGTAGCTGTGCAGATACATGTTTTTGTTTTAGCTTCAGGTCTTGAGGATGAATTTTCAATGTGTCTGTGATACATACACAAATGTTAGTTTTTATCATGCATATATATTTCAATCTAGTTGAATACTTCATAAATTGTGCATGGGTCATATACCAAATGAAAATTAAAAAAAAAACAGGGTGAGAAAATAAAAAAAGAACTTCGTAATCACCAGTGTCTCAAATTACATGAGTCATTAAGTTAGGGCCACACAGGTTATTAATAAAACAAAATCTGACCTCTACTAGCATGTATAGCCATGTCTAAGTTGGTGGAGATATTGGATGTACGTAAGGTCACACTTTGTCTGAAAAAAAACAAGGGAGCATGACTGTGGGATTTTCAAATAAATGAACCTTGAATCTGATCAAACAATAATGCACAAAAATTAAAACAGATAGGTTTAGGGTTCAAGTGATTTAGAAAACAAGAAAAATATAATTACTTTTTGTTTTTTTTTCCATCTAATGCAAATAAGGAATTAATAAGTTTTTGGTGAGCCACACCATCAATAGCCTCCTCCTCTTCCTAAAGAGCAAAAAAAAAAAAGAAAGTTATTACATGAAATTTTTACCAAATTTCTACAATAAAACTTTTTTTTTTCCGTTTAATACTAATATATATATATATATATATATAAATATATGTATGTATATTTTATATATATAATATATATATATATATATATATATATATATATATAATATGTATATTTTATATATATATAAAACAACTTTCCACTTATTTAAATTGGTCTTCAGAATCATGAAATTTAGAATAAAGATACATTAACACACAACATTTCATCTTACTGTACATTTCATCACTGCACTTTTATTGTCATTAATTAATTAATAAGGCTTGTCTGCGAGTCCAAAGATTAACGAGGAATGCAGTATTTCCTATGACTACGCAGCCCCAGCTGTGACCTACATATTTTGCCACATCCAGGGCAAGCATATCCATTTTCCACGGTGGTTGATTAAGATTTTCTTTTCGCCATCTGTGTCTGTCCTCGGCAGTGGATTTTCTTTTGGTCTCAAATGTGTATCCAGCGGCCTTAGTGAGTGACCTCCAGCTGTCTTGTTCTGAGGTCATATGCAACCAGGTGCTCTCTTCTATGTCAGCTAAGGCAAGTTGGCACCTAAGCTAGTCTTTAAAGTGTTTCCGTTGGGCACCTCTGCATATTTCTGCTATATATTTTGTTTTGTTGACCTTTGAAGAATTTAGTTCAACATAAATAAACATATATAACTCTGTCGAGAATGTTTGTTTATTTCGATAATGTCTCCCCTAGTATTTGATAACATTTGTGAATTCATGTGAGATTGTGTATTGACCATATTCTGTGTATTGACCTTTGTTATGTGTGTAGTTATTTTTGTCATTCAGTGTAATAAAGCTTTAGATGTTGTTTGTTTGTTTTACATGTTTCGGATGTTCCTTCAGAGTTGAAGATAATTACTTCCTAGTCCAAACCTCCCGCAGGACGACGGGGGATGGGAGCGGGCAGGGTTTGAACCCGGGACCATCGATAAATCTGAACGACAGTCCAGCGTGCAAACCGCACGACCAGGCCTTTTGCTTTATTGAAGAACAACAAACTCTAAATTTAAATTCCCCCCCCCCCAAATGTCAAAGCGTCTAAATTATTCAAAAGTTTACATTTACAACTTTTTACTCAGAATTTAAATAGCTCAAAGATAATCCAGATAGGTCTATCATAAAAGTAGTTTAGATGTCAATTACTCAAATTTGAAAAATCATCAGAGTTTCCCTATAAAATTAAAGATCGTGTCATAACATTTCATTTTGTGATGTCTTAGTCTTAAGAAAAAAAGATCCAAAAATATGTAGATTCTATATCTAGTCCTAGACAGATCTAAAGCTGGATAAGAGATAGATCTATTAGATTGCTTGATCTACTCTAAAGTCAAGAGTATTCTAGTCTAGAATACTGTAGACAGTCTTAGTCTTAGATAGCCTCAGATACTGAGATAGGCCATTGCCATAGTTGATGATAATATATATGTTGATATATATATATATATGACGCATTTTTAAAGAAGTTTTAGGCCTGAATAAGTCCTAATACTTGTGTTTGGGGAAACAAGGCCCATAGAGACCCTTCAGTTACATTATTTGATTACTTTTCTTCCCATCCCCCCCATGGGAAACACCTACATTTTGTCCACAGTGACAGCTACCCATTTAAGTCCCAGGGATCTTCTTGTGAACTGTTTGTTGGTCAGAAAGTTGGCATCATATTTATTAGTCTCCCTGACAAACATTTGAAGTAAATTGATATTTAAAAAAAACGATAAAACAGTCTACAAGGTGCTAATCCCTTGGGGCTCAAATGGGTCTTCTATATCCAGCTCCTCACCCTTAATTCTAAACCATGTTACCATGAATGGGCATCGTCAACACTATACTAGTATACTTATTACTAGATCTAGATCTAATACAAGTGTAAACCTAGATCTAAAGTTTACACAAGCTTTCCTCAATACTGCCCTGATTTTTATTAGGGCATTAGACTAGGGCTTAGGGCTATCACTATCAGAGTAAATATACATTGTAAATAACCATGGGTAGGTATGGGGGAAAAAAAACAGAAAAGTGGAGTAGAAAATGACCTAAAAACTTTTCTTTATTTTTTTTTTACACAGGTTATATTATATTTTATTTATGAAATATCAGAGGCTTAAAGATGTGTTATTGACTACTTTAGACTATTAGATGGCCTTTAAAATGCTTAATCAGGATTTTTTTAAAAAGTTAATAAAAATATCACTTTTTTTTGTTTTCACCAATACAGAAGTTAGGATAGAGTACAGAGGTTAATTATTTTTTTCATATTATATATCATGCCTGGCCATAGTTCTACCAAGTTTTATTGCTTAAGTCTTATGTGGCGCTTACAAAGAGGAGAGTGCCATTTCACAAAGAAAATAATGGCCATGGAGTTGCCATGGACAGTTTTGGTGATAATCTATATAGAAAATTTGTTTGAAAAAAAAAAAAAAAAAAAAACATGTTAGGCTTAGTAAAGCCTAATATTCTGCATATATTCAATTAGTTTTGGTGTACTAAATATATATGCACAACGATTTTGATCCCACTTTTTAAATATTTTGTTATTTTCTGCCATAACAACATTACCATTTTGTCCACACCTCTCTGACATTTCTTAAAGCTCAAGACCCGATAATTTGGTTATTTCCTTCAATATTTACATTCTAAACAAATAAAATTCATAAATATAAATGAAATCAGCTTTGTGAGCTAGAAATTTACTACTTATTCTAGATCTACTATTAAATTTCTTAAATAATAAGTAGATCTATCGTCTACTAAACTCAATTTCAACTTTTTAACTTTTGAGCTAGGGGTGTGTCTCGCCTGGCTTAGCCAGCGACAAGCTCTCCTCTCTCTTGTTCCATGTCAACCGATGTTACGTCCAATCGCCACAAAAAAAAAAATCATAACCTTTTAACTGTTAAACATACAGTCATAATTTATACACCATTGCCATTGGAAAGTTCTGTTAAAGTATTTTAATGATGTACTAATGAAAAATTGTTGGTTATTCTGAATGAGTTCATGGGTCAGCCATCTTTGTTATTGTTTTGACTGTAATTCTTGGGTTTTCTCTCAGATTTTTTTTTTTTAAATTATTAACAGTGCTTAAATACGCCTGGAGGGGTGTAGCCTACATATTAGGCTGGTAATTGCTCTAATTATAGACAAGAAACGTATATTGTATTGACACCAAGTCAAAATTAAAAGAAAATAGTCTAGCATTGCTTTGAAAACACAGAAGAAATGTTAATACTTGGTATTTTTTAAGACAATATCTTGGGATTTCTTTGGAACATAAACAATAACAAATAGTAACAAAGATGGCAGACCTGTGAACTCATTCAGAATTACCAAATTGTTTTTTCAAAGATAAATTGTTTATTTCACCTCCCTACCTTGGGCAGATAGATCGCCCAAGTCATCTTAGGAAGGTTAATATTGTAAGACATGACCACACTATCAAAAGTAATTCTTCAAGTGTCAAGGTACAGTGGAGCACAAAGTGAAGAAAACCTGGCTGGATTTATTATAATGGACCAGCCTCTGACTTGATATTTAATAACTTAAATAAGACAAGAGAAGAACAGCTCTGAAACTCAAACTGTCACTCACATTCACAGACAGTGAGTAGAGTAGAGACTGCTAGAGTCAATGAATGAATATTATTTAATTATTCAATAGTGAAAAATGATCGTAATTCATAATCATGATAAGTACTAAGACTAAGTAGCTAGACACTAGATGTAAGTGACATAGTAAGTTTAGTAAGTCACGCAGTGACTCACTGACTCAGTACAAACTTCACTGGACTTGTCATTTGTCTTGTGTGACTTCACTGTCTTCAGTCTCCTTCAGTGAAATCAGTCAGTGAGTCACTGATTCAGAGTCCAGACTCTCAGTCACAGTCATGACAGTGACACTGAACTGAGACTGACTCACACTGAGAGTCACTGAGTGACACAGTGTCACACAGCAATGGACAAATGATGATGATCTAGATATATATAGTCAAACATAAAATAGATTAATGATTTAAGATCATTGCGTGATAACTTTTGAAACTTACAAGCTCATCCTCATCCATGCTGTTCGTGTCGTCCGCCATATTTTACTTCTCCTGTAGAAAGAATCAATAAAAAACAAAACAAACAGCTCTATATATAGATCAGTGATATATATAGATCTATATATGTAGGTCTGTGGCTTTTCAAAGCTCTTCCTCTATTTGGTTCTTAACTTCTTATAAAGATCTAATATTTCATGCTCTTATTATCTTATAGCTCTAGGGCAGGGGTCGGCAACCTTTTGAGTCGGAAGAGCCAAAAACTAGAATTTACAAAATTTTAAAGATTTAAAAAGCCACAACATTTTTTTCTTACCAACAATAAATAGCACAAATATGTCGTTGCGAGATAGCACTCCAAATACCAACTTCTTCACCTGACTAGCAATCTGGAAGACTATTCAGCTCATCAACTCGCGGCATTCCTTTTAAAGCTGTTCACTTTTGTTGTGTTACGTACATACATTTCTGGACCTCCAATTCTTCCAACTTAAAATCAACTCTGTAAATTTTTTTACTCCACAAAACTTCCCTTTTTATATCGATCAATGACATTTCTAGAGATCCAGTATCAATTCCAAATGGATCAGTGTGGGTTTCGTTACTATTTGTGTTGAGATGGTGTACCAGGAATGCTAGAATAGTTTTGTTGGTTTTGAACTGCTTAAATCTGTCAAGAAATTCATCTTTGATTTTTTTATGCTGAAGTTATTCGTTTTAAAAGCTGCACTGATTGTATCGTGATACTGCTTTAGACATTGAAAATGAAGTGACTTACCGCTCTTCAAAACCAAACAATTCTTCTACCAAAACGTCGACTGGGTTTTTACTTTTTACTTTCCTTGCAGTTTCAGATTCAGCTCATTTCATTTCTTTGTTATAGCCAACATAAAGTAAAATGCTTGCAACCATTTGTCGTTCTCTAAGTCAGGGTGATCAATGCCTTTTTAAAATTTAGAAATGTATTTAATTCATTCAAGAACAAAGAGAAACATTTCAACCTATGGAAAGCCCTCGCACTCTACTGGACAGAATGAAGTCGGAATACATTTCGTTTAAGAATTCATTTAGCTGATGATGGTGCTTTTGACAAGATGCTGTTAAAAATCTTGATTACCAAACTTATGACCTCGACTATTTCGGTGGAGGTGTTTGGACACAACGCGCTTTCTGATGTATTATTCAGTGAAACGTAAGAATGTTATGTAAAGAAGTGTTGTTGCCCCTTTATTTTTTCCTATCATACTTCCGACTCCATCAGTTGGTATTGAAAAGATTTTATTTAAATTGAGCTTAATATTTCAAGTTTTTTTTGCACGTTGTGCGCTACATCTTCTCCTTTAGTTTGTCATGAGAGCGGTAGCAATCCTAGAAGCTCTTCTCTGGGACCTTTGGGAAGACATATATCTGACAAAATGGGCAATTTATGCGTGTCTTTTATGTCGTAAGACTCATCTATAGCAAGTGATCAGACAGAAGAAAGCTGAATTTTCCAACCTGTAAATATGTTACATTTGAAGACAATTGAGCTATTCTATCTTACACTGTTTTAACGGAGAGTGGCAAACCTTTGATTTTTTTTTCAAGATATCTGGTTGGTTTTTTAAATCACTAAACAATTTCTCAGATGCACGTAGGAAGCAGTCTTTGAATTACTCATCATCTGTAAATGGTTTGCCTTTTTGTGCAATTTCGAGTGGTACTACAAAGCTCGCCATATTAGCATTACTTGTACATTACTTCTATCTTTGAGAAGATAATCGCTTCTAACTCATTACTTGAAACAACAAACTTTACGTCTGAGCCAAAGCGAGTGGTGAAGATGCCAATTTGTCTTGCGTAGAAAGCGAATAAAAACCTACATAGACACATCCGACGACGGCCGAGAGCTTCCCGGGGACTGACGAAAGTGACGAAGCGTTTAATGGGGGAGGGTGTGGTAAACAAATAGTACAAGTGTCTGAGATATAGAATCGGTACTTAATCTTCGTTAAAAAAAATTTTTCGATAAATTAAATAATATTTGCGTATGGAACTAAAGAGCCGCAGCTTCACATCCAAGGAGCCACATGCGGCTCGTAAGCCGCAGGTTGCCGACTCCGGCTCTAGGGAAGAAGGAGCATTTGTACACATTTGTCCTAGCATATTGACCGATGAATTTGCCTTTATCTGAGTGTGAGCAGGTCAGGGTGGCGCTACTGAGTGAGGCCTTTTTGTTACTTGCTGCTGCTCAACATTTGTTCATTTATAACAGTAGGCAGGTGGTAGCTCTACTGGGTGGGCCCAATCTGTGCACCTCGGGTCTGCGACCAAGGGGCTAGAGTCGCCTAAGCAACCAGACAGCACAATTAAACTAAACTAAACTAAACTAGCTAACTAAAGATAAAATAACCAACTACAATTATAAAACAAACTTATATACACTTTATTTACAACCAACTTACAAAGCAATAAAAAATATAGGTGAATACGACAATGAAAATAAACTTAGAAATAAACAAAAACTATATATACGCACTACTAAATAATTAATCAACCCTACTTAACTGAACTGAACAACTCCACTAATCAAAACCCTCTGCCGCCTCTGGATCTATGTTGCTAAATCTACAACTATTACTAACTAAACCGACCACCAAATAACCTAAATTACCCCAACACTAAACAGTAAGCTACTAGCAGCAGTAAAGCAGAACTACAGCAGACAGGCAGTAAGGCAGCAATAAAACAACAGCTATAGCCAGGGCAACAGTAATAACTGCGGCAGACAGGAATTATAGCAGGCAGTCCACACAGAGCACGTCCACACAGGAACACTAAAAATAACTTTCTAACTCACTGCTTGGTCACACAGACCAGCTAATCAAGCACTGACCAGCGGTCAACACCGGAAAAGGGACAAGACACGGCAGCATCCGTTCTATTTATAGAGTATAGAGCCAGGTCATGACTCGTCTACACTAACTTTAAAGTTAAAGAGCTGGCGGGAGACAGGCATGCACTCAGCACTAGCCTAGATTGTTTACAAAAATTAAAATACAGATATAAATAGATAAAAAATTAGATCTAGGAGCGCCAGCTCACATGAGTATTTAATTAGATTTTGTATTTGAATATCATGGTTCAGTGTTTTATGTATAATTGCTTCAACAGATATGATCTTCTCCCTGCTGCAGCTACAGGAGAAAAGCAGAGAACAAAGGCAGTCCCTCTTTATAGCTTTAATTGGCTTGACCAAGGCGTTTGACCATGTCAGCAGAACCGCTTGTTTACCATATTAGAGAGAATCGGCTGTCCAAACAAGCTACGAAAACTAGTGTCAGCTTTTCATGAAAATATGCAGGGCACCGTACAGTTTGACAGTTCCGCCTATAGGCCATTCTCCACCAAGAGCGGAGTAAAACAAGGATGTGTTCTGGCTCCAACACTATTCGGCATCTTCTTTTCAGTTGTACTCATCAGCGCTTTTAAATCCCTGGAAGGTGGAGTATATATCCATAGTAGATCCGGTGGAAAGCTATTTAACCTGGCACGCCTTAAAGCCAAAACAAAGAGACGGCGTATCTTGATTAGGGAAATGCAGTTCGCCGATGATGTAGCACTCATATCTCATTCACAGGAAGAATAGCAGAGGCTTGTGAATGCTCTGGCAGCTGCTTGTCAAGAGTTTAGACTTACAATAAGCCTATCCAAGACCGAAATCCTGGCACAAGATGTCGCAGAAATACCAGTGATACATATTGGAAATTGCACACTTACGGTGGTGCAGGAATTCACATATTTGGGAACAACAATAGCCAGCAACCTAGATTTAGACACTGAGCTGACAAAAAGAATAGGTAATAAAGGCTTCTGCAGCAATGGCAAAACTCCCCAAGCGCGTGTGAGAAAATACCCAATTGACTACGGTTACAAAAATCCTGGTCTACAATGCCTGCGTTCTTTATGGCAGTGAGAGCTGAGCTGGGCAACTTACATGCGTCAAGAACACAGATTAAAAAAGGTTCCACATACTCTGCCTGCGACGCATAATGTGCATCTCCTGGAGGGATCGTGTCACCAACCAGGAAGTTTTGAAATGGGCCAATATGCACAGCATCTATGCGCTCCTTCAACAGAGAAGACTACGCTGGCTCTGTCATGTCACTCGCATGCCAGATGGAAGAATCCCTAAAGACATTCTATACGCTGAGCTTGCAGAGGGTTCAGACCCAAGAGCCGCACAAGACTAACCTACAGAGATGTCTGCAAGCGAAACATGAGAGTCACGGGCATCGACCAAAGTATGTGGGTGGAGATAGCTCAAGACCGGACAGCATGGTACTTTACTTGCTGGTACGAATTTCGCCGAATGCAAAAGAAACGAAGCTGAGTCTGCCAAGAGAAAGAAAAAGAAAGCAGCCCTGTCAGCCCTAGGACAGATGAATATAAATGCAAGAACTGTGGCAAACAATGCCGCTCCAGAATTGGCTTGATCAGTCCATCGACAGCTGAAAATGCAGAGACATTACTAAAAGAACGACAGATGAGAAGCAAAGTGAAATACGATGCAATTGCAAGACTACCTAATAATACTCTGTCCGAGAGAAAGTGAGAGTTCTTCTGGAAAAACATGGCAGAAAGCAGTTGTCGTAAAAAAAAAACAACATCACCCAGATCTTACATCATAAAGACAAACGAAGGAAAAACCTACAGACGAAATCAATGCTTTTTGAACAAGAGTTTCGATGAAGACATCTCTGGGTACTATGATACCGGTCACTTCATCCCCGGTCATTTCATCCCTTGGTCACTTCATCCCCTAGTCACTTCATCCCCCGGTCACTATAGCGCTGACTAGTGCCGTGTTACTCTCAGAAAGTAACTTGGTATATAGGGTAGTTTATTTCATCATCCTTATCATTTAAAAAGAAACCTGATAAGCACTGAAAACAAAGGAGACCATGAACGTGTCGAAAAAAAGTATCAATATTCATACAAAGATACAGCAGTCGAAGAAGTGAAAATGTCACTTGAGAGAAGTAGTGCTGAAGAAATTCCAAGGGAATACCCTTTTGCCACAGTCAGAGAAAACATCTAAGGTAAGTGATACGGATGATGAGTCAAGTGATAGTCTTCTAAAATCACTTTCTCCAGAAGTGGAAGAAGCTGTAATTAAGTACAAAGACTTCGGATATATCCATCCTGGAATTTTATCTGAGGAACTGCGAGCAAAATTCTGTTAAAGGGTAGCTTATTTTTCCAAAACAAAGATGAAGGGTAGAGTTTTCAGTAGAGTTTACCCAAAATAAATCACGAAGTTTGACATCATGGTTCACTAGAAATCTTCCAACAGGAGAGATCTTGGCTTCTCTCCACACTTGGGATGTCTATTTTGTTTTGCATGTGTTCTGTTTTCCAAGGCATCAAAAAAGACATCTAGTGCATTGAGCAAACCAGGAGTTGGTTTCACCAAATGGAAGAAACCTGAGAGACTGAAAGAACATGAAGAAGGAGTCCACCACAGACAAGCTTTTTTGAAGTGGAAGCTAGGAAAAGAAAAGCTTAAGGCAGAACTGTCTCATATATTTCATGCGCAAATTTTTGAAAAAATCAGCAGTATTGGAGAGATATTCTGAAGCGCGTAGCAGCAGCTATTAAGTACTTAGCAAAAACAAACTCAAGCTTACGTGGTCACAACCAAAAACTGAATTCACCCAATCCTGGGAAATTCCTAGCATCTTTGAAATTTCTTGCAGAATTTGATAAAGTTTCAAACACCACTTACATAGTATCGAATATCGGAAGACACATTATTTGTCACCAGAAATTCAAAATGATGGGCAATAAAGTCAGGGAATCAATTGTTGGGAGAGTCAATCAAGTTTGATACTTTTCTCTGATGCTTGATTCCACCCCAGATGTTTCTCATCAAGAACAGGTATCCCTAATAGTTCGTTACTTGGATGTTGATAATTTCGAAATAAAAGAGTCATTCATTGGTTACTTTGAAAATTTGAAACCTGAAGGACAACATTATGAAGAACTTGTTCTGAAAACTCTTAACAGACATTGGACTGGACTTTGATCTGTGCAGAGGTCAAACCTATGATAACGCAGCCACAATGAGTGGCCGTCTGTCTCTTAGACATAAATCCAAAGGCAACATTTCTGTACTGTGATAATCACTTTATCAACCTGGCAGCTCTTCATTCTGCTGAGATAGATCCAGCGATTGTCATCTTACTGATATACTGTACCAATTTGAATGTAGGTTTATATATTTATTAAGTACATTATCTTATGTCATGATGTCGAATGTCATAATGCAGGGGGACCCCAAAGAGGTAAATCCCCCCAGAGACCCCAAATCACTAGTTACGCCTCTGCAATAATTTAATAACTATAGCATAAGTATTAATGAAATTAAATAAACATATGAGCTTGCGCTCCCAGAACTATATTTTTATGTATTCTATTTTTTTATAGCTTAGTGCCAAATTTATTATTTGTACTTCCGCTTTTTGAGTAGGTTAGGGTGGGGTGTATACAAAGTAATGCCACGCTGTTTTAAAACAGTTGAGTGGACAGTTGACCAGTGTACGGTCAGTACCGCATCTCTGTCTGTGTGACGAGAGGTCTTGGTGATCTTAAATGCTAGTAATTGTAAGTGTAAAATATTTTATATTTTCTTTTACTAGATCTATGTCACACTGTGTAAATATGCTAGATATATTTTAATTTAGTTTTATTTTTTAGTTGGCAGTTTATGTTTTGAACATGTGATTTAAAGATGGCGGCGTCCATCAGTTCTGCTTTGAATTTTCTAGATCTTATCTTATCTTATATAATACAGACGTTACTTCAAAAAAGAAGATGATTACGTCCTACGCGTCATGCATTTAGTCATGCATATTAACCAATGACTTAAATTCTGCCAAGTCGCTGGTTTTTCTGGCTAGCTCAGGCAACCCTTTCCATGCTCTAATACTTAGCACTAGGGAAGAAGGAGTATTTGTACAAATTTGTCCTAGCATATGGGACGAGGAATGTGCCTTTATTTTTGTGTCTTTCAGAGTATTTTATTAAATTTTGTTTTTGTATTTGAAGATTATGGTTCAGTGTTTTATGTATAATTGCTACTTTACTTTTGAGTCTTCTGTCCTGAAGGCTTTCTTAATTTAGTGATTTTACTAATGATGTTACCCTAGTCAAATGTGAATATTCGTTTGTTATGAATCTCACTGCTCTATTTTGTGTTTGTTCCAGTTTCTTAATGTTTTCTTGAGTTGAGGGGTCCCACACGGTGGATGCATATTCTATTATTGGCCTAACCAAGGTTAAATAACATTTTAGTTTTAAGTTCTTATTTGATTTATAGAAATTTCTTTTAATAAACCCTAATGCTTTTGTGAGCTTGCGCTCCCAGAGCTATATTTTTGTGTATTCTATTTTTTTATAGGCTAGTGCCAAATGTATTATTTGTACTTCCGCTTTTTGTGTAAGTTAGGGTGGGGTGTATAAAAAGTGTGCCACGCTGTTTTAAAAACAGTTCAGTGTACAGTTGACCAGTGGTCAGTATAGTATGTCTGTGTGACAGCCGAAGATCTTTGTGGTCTGTCGTGTACTTATTTTTATTCCTGTACCTGGGACGGCCTGTAAGTTTGCTATTGTTACTGCTTTTAGCTGCTGAAAGTAACTGCTGTTTTAACTGTTGATTTTAACTGTTCTAAGCTGCTGTTGTAGATTTATTTTGTCTCTGTAGATACTAGTGTAGTGTTGCCTTAGAGCTCTATTAGTAAACTTAGTTATAGTCTGTTTCTGTTCTTAGTGAATAGATCTACTAATACTATAGTAAGGTACTAACTAAGGTGTTCTTTTTTAGTTTTAGTTATGAGTTGGTAGTAGTAGAATATTGTAGATCTAGACTAGTTTATTGTAGTTTGTTAGTGTAGATCTAGGTCTAGACTAGTGTATTAGTTTTAGTGATTTAGTTAGATAGTTGGGTTGATCAGTTTGTGTTTGGTTTGGTTAGTTTTTAGTGGCGTTGAGTCAGATGGTTTTAGTTAGTATTAGTTGTTTCCGTTGTAGTGTATATATTTTATTATTGATTTATATTTTTGTATGTTAATAAAGTTTCGTTTGTTTATTTATCCTAACTAAAGTTTCGTTATCTTGTTTTTCTTTAGTTTAGGTTAGCTATAGCTAGTTGTCTGGTTACTTAGGCGACTCTAGCCCCTTGGTCACCATACCGAGGTGCACAGATTGAGCCCACCCAGTAGCACTAACATCTGCCTACTGTTGGTAAATTTTAATGTTGAGCAGAAGAGAATAGGTATCTTCCCACTCGCGCCTGCCTGACCTGCTCACATTTTGTTGGATTTTTTTTATAGTTTCATCAATATGTGGATTCCATGCCAGTTTTTCATTTATTATAACACCTAGGTATTTTGAATTTTTATTCTGTGTTACTGGTTTGCCATGAATAATGTAATAGAATATATGATTTTATGTATTGCAGGCTACTATTACTGCTGCAATTACGCTGCTATTACTCTGCTGTAACCTCTTGCTGTAGATCTAGAATGTAGTGTTATTTTGTTTTTGTAGTATAGCCTTAGTAAACTTCGTTATAGTCATATAGAATAGTCTGTTTCTGTTCTTAGTGAATGCTAATAGTAAGGTACTAAGACTAAGATGTTCTTGTTTTAGTTTTAGTTATGAGTTGGTTATAGTAGTAGGATATTGTAGATCTAGACTAGTTTATTGTAGTGTGTTTGTGCAGATCTAGGTCTAGTATAGTAGTTGTCTTGTAGTGATTTAGTTCTCTTTAGTTAGATGTTTTGATCAAATTGTGTTAGATAGTTGTTTTGATAAGTTTTTGTTAGATAGTTGTTTTAGTTAGTTGATGGGTTCAGTAGTAGTGGTTAATCAAGTTAGTGTATTTATTATATTTTATTATTGATTTATCTTTGCATATGTAAATAAACTTTTTTTTTGTTTATTTATCCTAACTAAGGTTTTTGTATCTTGCTTTCCTTTAGTTTAGGTTAGTATAGCTAGTTGTCCGGTTACTTAGGCGACTCCAGCCCCTTGGTCATCATACCAAGGTGCACAGATTGAGCCCACCCAGTAGCGCTAACATCTGCCTACTGTTGGTAAATTTTAATGTTGAGCAGAAGAGAAAAGGTCACCCACTCGCGCCTGCCTGACCTGCTCACAAACATATTTTTGGTACGCTAATTTCAGCAACGAAATAGTGTAGACCCCATCCCCCCCCCCCCAAATGATTAGAACCGATCGTGGTGGGGGGGGGGGGGGGGGGCGATTGCATCTAGCGCCTACTACACACACTCTGGGTGGGTTCTATTTCGTCTTTACATCTACATGATGCCTGGAAACCACTTAGTGTAGAGCAGGGGTATAACGTTTTTTGATTCATATTTATACATATTTAATTTTATTTATACATTAACTTTTCTTTTTTTTACACTCCCAATTGAGGAATTAGAACAAGAGTTAGCAATTTCTGAGACCAATTTTATGATTTATTTTTTTTTCTAATTGCTATTGCCTTTTTACATCACAACATTTCACCACAAATGTTCAGCTGTACTTAATAATAATAATAATAATCTTTATTGTCCGTATGGAAATTTGTCTTACAATTTGTGCATTACACCAAACAAAAAACATTATAACTATAAGAAACCAAAATGTACATTCATACCAGACTCACTCATAATGTAAAGTATTTAACTGTTAATACTCGTTCCGGAACTGTGAAACTAGCTCACTAGTTTTTATCCTTGTGACTGCTGTCAAATTACAGTCAGTCACTATCGACCTTCGATTACACTTGTTTAGTTCCCACAATAAATACTTACAGATGTATTTGGACCCAAATAATGATAATGTGTACATTTAGCAGCAACGTTATTTTAAAGTGTGTAAATACAGCTTCTGGCACCTATTAACCCTTAAAGTGCTGAGCTGCGTTAAAATGAGTGCATACAAAATGTAATTACAAGTCTGATGTTTAGAGGCTAAACTACCACACATGTTTTAAGGGTTAAACTCCCCTGGAAGAACTAACTGGAATTTCTCTTTCAGGTCATAATTTGCTGAATCAGCTTCTGCACTAAATACCTGTTGGTATTGAAAACTGGTTCTCGACGTCATAAAATTTGCTTTTCACAATTAAAGAATATAAACAAGTCTTGTACTTTGAATCATTTCACAAGAAATAGTTTCAACCTTTCAGCAAAGGAAAATGACTAAACTAGTTTTCTTTTGTTAGTCTGGAGAAATGGGGGGCATCTTGGTTTGCACTTACATTTCATATGCAAACAACTCATTGCAATAGCAATTATGATAAACATGAAATCTGTTTTCCACTAGAAATATTAGTTACAAAGTCACAGTCAATGTTTATATACACATTTCTTCTTTGGGATTTTATATTCTTCTCTTAACCTTGCCCATGCTAAGCCAGTGGATACATCGGAATATTTTGTTTCTACATCTTCATGTACTTGTCGGAACTACCTGTGGTTAAGACCCTTACCACAGATTCTTTTGGTTAGTAGTATGTTGTAGTCAGTAATACGTTTATATTTTATGCAGCTTTGTGCAGTTTCCTGTTTATGATTGGGATATTCTTTATTACAAAAAAAACAATTGTTTTTCTCAGTAAAAAATCGAGCCCCATCAGTTGTTACACTTGCCATCTTATTCCAAGCATATCCAACATTGAACAGTTCTTCATAGCTTTGAATAAATACTGACCAGAGATTGTGTCTTAGATTTAGTTTATTGAAGTATAGCTAATAAGCATAATCTTCGTTTACTTGAAATTTTTTATAAAGAGACAGTTTCAATAATTGATAGAGATATTATTTTAAATATATTTGCATTTTTATATGTATATACCTGATTTCTGTAGGTATCCGGTGTGCCGCACATGTTACCCGCAGTTCGTAATTTGCCCACCTCTGGTGTAGAGTAAGCATTAGGCTTACAGTCAATAGCGAGGAAAGATGTATTCCTACTATATAATGTTGCCTGCAAAGAATACAGCTTTAATATAGATGCAAATAAAAACAGGAGGTTGGGTGGCTGAGCGGTAAAGCGCTTAGCTTCCGAACCGGGGGTCCCGGGTTCTAATCCTGGGATTTTTAATTTCAGGATCCTTGGGCGCCTCTGAGTCCATCTAACTCTTAAGGGGACTTGACATTAGTTGGGAAAATGTAAAGGCTGTTGATCGTAGTGCTGGCCACACGACACCCTCGTTAACCGTAGGCCACAGAAACAGATGATCTTAACATCACAAGGTCTGAAATGCGAACTTTTAAATAAAAACAACATAGGGCCTACACAGAACCAGCGCTTGATGAATATGGTTACTTTTTACTTTTCTGTGACGACAAATGACCTTGAAACACTGACTGAACGTTAAACATAGTCTAGTGATGGTGAAATGTATATTGTGATAGTGAGTAGAAAACACCAAACTGTGGGAGATGAGTGGACAGAAAAATATAGAAGTGCAGATCTTAATGAGGAAGTGGAGATTGATTGGTCACACCCTTAGAAAAGATACCAGCAACAGAGCTAGACAGGCCTTAGAGTGGAACCCCCAGAGAACAAGACGCAGAGGAAGACCAAAAAGTACATGGCGACGCAGTGTACTAGAAGAAGCCGAGAGGACCGGGAAGAGCTGGGAAACCATCAAAAAAACTAGCAAGAGACTGTGGAGAGTGGCGTGTTTTTGACGAGATCCTATGTTCCATGAGGAACTCAAATGGGTGATGATGATAGTGAGTTAGGCTAGTGAATGTCGCCTGGTTAACACAGAAAAACAAAAACAATAGCACGGAAAAAACATATTCTTCCCAGTCATTTTGCAAGAACTACTTCGATATCGTAAAAAATGAATAAAGGAAATATTTTTGTTATTTCAATGTTCTCGTTATTATTCTGTCATTATGCAGGAAACACTTTCGAGAGATCTTGAAATAGGATTTTGCAAAAATTATAATAAGCTAAATTGAATAATTTCAAAATAAAGCTTTTTATAAAATTCCAAAATTGCACTTCAAAAACACGCAAAGATACTTCCATACTTGTCAGATTTACACAAAACTTTCACAAAGTTAATTTGTATGCAATGTCACATAGAACTCCACCAATGGCTTGTTTTCGTACAATGACGTCTGTTAAGTTAAAGGTACTTTGTCTTGCTTGCAGTTTTACTTCACTATCCAGGAATATACCACAAGTATAAAGAAATATCTAAGTGTATGTAACATATTGGAATGTATGTACATTTACACACTTAAGGGTCAATGCAACTGCGTTTGTGTTTCTATAATAAATTTCTTAAAATGTCTCATCAACACTGGTTTTGTTAATTGTATAACGCAATGATTCTACATGGTGTCAGAAAAAAAGAAATACTCAAGTGGTGACATTCACAGTTTTAATTGACTAAAAAAGGAACTTAGTTTCATAAGTACAAGTAATTTCATAAGTACAAATTTTGATTGAATTTCCAAAAATTGAACAAATGTATATTTAAAAACATGGCACTAGATTTTACAAATATCATTGAGTGAAATATAAACAAATAAAAGTACATACACTAGAAAACATTTTGATTATTTTATTAGCTATTATTCTATGGCTAAATCTCATGGCACCAGATAGATAAATATCATTGAATTAAATATGCACAAAATATATTAATACTAAGTTAAACTTTGTTATATTGAACACAATGTTCATATTTTTTGTGAAATTTTTATGTCAAGGCGAAACTTGAAAATATGGTAATGTCTGGACTTTTCAATTCGTTACATGGAGCATCTGATATTTCCTATTTTGACGGGATTTATATAGCATCCCTAAGTAGCTCATTTGAACAGAAGTATGTTTTTTAAAGTCAGATCGATTCCAAACTATGCCAGAATGTAATGTAATTAACCAATAATGGAGCAACATATATTGACGTAAACTCAACTGGAAATGTAGAAAGTGACCAGTGTATTGTAGATAGACCTGTGTGGAACATTGAGTGAAAGTCATGGTGACATCAACAGTGTACCAAAAAAAAACCAAACAAACTTGATTACAACAATTACTTTTTCAAAAAAACAAATGAGAGAAAAACCAAGGGGTGGGGGTAAAATGTACATGAGGGGCAGATAATAAAAAGTCTATACAAAAAAAACAAGACATTTCTTTGGATCAAACAATTGAATAAAAGCTTTAAATTCTTAT
The DNA here is from genome assembly GCA_036873155.1 of Biomphalaria sudanica. NCBI lineage: Eukaryota > Metazoa > Mollusca > Gastropoda > Planorbidae > Biomphalaria > Biomphalaria sudanica. Next base: position 143,180 of record JAZGLO010000052.1, on the reverse strand, counting down.
TTCTAATATTATTATGTAATGTTAATACTAGAAATAGTTTGTTTCATTATATTTTCTATTTCTCCTTACATTATTTTTCTTGTGTGTGAAGAATTTTCCTACCCCCAATTTTTTTTTTTTTTACATCTTGTTTAAATATGAATTTAATTGAAAATGTCAATAAGGTCGCCATACACTTATCATGTCAGTATGCTCCTCACTATTTTGTCCACTGTTTGCTGACCTCCACTCTTGAGATGAAGACAATGGTGACAGCACATGGTCACTGCTAGATGTCTCTACAGTGCCCTCTCCATGAACTGATATTTTTTTATTTGTGACTGTTGTGGAGGATAGGGCTATTGGAATGGGTCGTTCTATAGGTCGACTACTCTTCACATACTTAGATGACCCATGATCGTAAATCTTTTTTTCCATTTCCACAGTTTCATTGGGAGTGACTGGATCTAACATTTTATCTTCATGGTTTTTGGAAAGACGCCTTTTGAAATATTTGGCATCAGTTGATGATCGTGACTGGTCTTGATATTCCTCACTCAACTCACTTTTGTTATTGGATTTCTGATAGCCCAAAATTTCATATGTTTTTTCACCAGCAGGTATTATTAACTGATTTGGTTGATATTTTTGAGGATAGATAAATGAATTCTGTAGAAAATGAGATGGTGACACAGAAAGGTAAGAGAGGGTGTCACTGGAATTACTTACTGATGAGATAGTCAGGATAGGAAAATTGGAATGAGAAAGGTTTCGACCAGCATGAATTGGGTCAAGTGCTCGGTATGACTTTATATCAGATTCACCTTGATTTGAGTGTAGGCTATGACCAGATTCCTGTAAAATTCTGATTTGATTTTCTGGAAGAACCATAATGTTGTCATTGCTCTCAGATAAAGAAAAATTAATGGCAGTGTTTTCTGAACCAAGTCGTGAGCCATAAACAGGATAAAGAGTAGAAATTTGAGTTCTTGGATCAGATCGAAATAAAATTCTAGGGTTCTCAAAAGTTCTAGATTTGGTGTCAACTGATTCAGGTATCATGGATCTATTGACATCTAGAAATCCAGATGAGCGATTTCGGTTTGTAGAGAAAAAGTTTTCTTCTAAAGGAATTTGATTTGGAGATTGAGAAGTAGGATAAAAAGTTGAAGGAAATCTTCTGTCACAATCTCCTTCTCCTGGATGTTGAGCTGTCAGCTGAGAAGGCAAATTACATTTAGAAAATGGCTCAAAGCCTGATCTTGCAAATCTAGAAGATAAAGCTTTTTTAAGATCAAATCTTTCATTGCCTAGATGTTGTTGTCCTGTTTCATAACGAATGGTCAACCTTTCATCAGGAGAGTGAACAGACCCAACATTGTATCTGTTTATTAACCTGTCTTCATTTGTAAGATAAGGTCCAGAATCATAATGACTAGCTAATCTCTCTTCAGATAGCTGCTTTGGCAGCAAAGGTTCATATCTGTTAGTTAGTCTTTCAGAATCGTAGTGTCTAACCAATCTTTCATCAGACAAATGAGACTGTCTGTCTTCAGTAATTTGGATTGAATGGTGATATGATTCCAAACGATCTTCTGATGATGAGCTTAAGACTGAAAATGGAGATGGTTCATGTCTGTCATAAACTGACAATCTAGGGTCAGAACATGGCGCAACAGGAGACTTGGGTGAAATATTGCTAAATGGATTCTTTCTATGATAAGAAGTCAGTCCAGCAGATCTAGAGTCATAGCTAGAAGATACAGACAATGCTTCCATTCTTTCATCATGATCTGGCACATCACTGGATGTATCTGGAGATAGATGAGTATAATATCTATTGACATTCTTAAGATAGAAAATTATAATTTGAAATAATTTTTAAAAATTTCTTAACAAAAAATATATTTGATGATGAATGCTAACTGGTGAACAAAAAATTACAAAATTTAGTAACCAAAACAAAAATTTTGTATTTACTACCAATAAAATGGAGGCTGAGTGGTAAAGCACTTGGCTTCAGAACAGGAGGGTCCTGGGTTTGAATCTTGGTAACCACTGGGATTTTTAACTTTGGGATCTTAAGGGCACCTCTGTGTCCAAAACAGCTCTAATGGGTAACCAACATTAGTTGGTCATTATGCTGGCCACATGACACCCTCATCTGCCCTATAGACAGACCACATGGTCTGAAAGGGGAACTTTATTACTAATAAAATATTTCATATTTAGCTACCAAAAGAAATATCAATTATAATAGTGAGCTACCAATACCTTTTATACTTAAATGTTCATCTCGAGTAACATGGTGAATAGTTTCATTACTGAACGGTGGATCATAGCTCCATGACCTCTGACCTAAAAAGTCATAAATAAGTAAGTCAATTAAAAAAAAATAATATTTTCAATTATAACTAAATGTTTACAAGTTTTAATAAAATGTATCATCAAAAAAATAGTCCTGTAATCTAAAATAAAAACTTAATACATGTTAAGAAAAAAAAATACATTGGATAGTTTTACAGTGTTCTAGTATGAAAATATAAAAGAAAAATAATGTTTTATTAACAACCAAATAAAAGCCACTAACCTGTAGGGGAAATTAGTTCACTAGGTTCAGTTAGAACTTCATTAGTATGGGACTCCAAACCTGACTCAGAATCTGTTGTTTGATTTTGGGAAAGAATTCGATGTGACCGATCTAGATGATGAGAGTGATCGCCATAGTGCCTGTTGAAATCATTCAAATGATTTCTGGTGTCCAAGTGTGTAACATCATTAGCATGCTGCTGGCGAAGAACTTCTAGGTCAGCTAGGTGGGATAACTGATGTTCTCTTAAAGGATTAGGTATAACTGGACGCTTCAAGCTAACATCCACAGGACTGGGACGATGAATGTGCCGATCATCTGTGTGCAATTCTAAGAAAAAACATATTTAAATAACATTGATTAACATTACTAGAATGAGTTTTTTTTTAAATTTGATAAATGATCAAGTGTTACTGTTAATATTCTAACACCATGTTTCTTACTAGGTTTGCTTCGAGGTTCTCTTGGTCCATCTACTGTTACTTTTATAGCTTTCTGGTAAAGTGCTATTTGAGGTGGGTTGGTAAAAACAGAAATAGTCAAAGTAAAACTTTTACCTGGGGAAAGAAAAAATTAAAAAAAAATAAAAAAATTATAATATTTTCATAAACCTACATTCTATAACCTAATCAAAATCAATTGTTAATATAGGACGTAATAGGGCTACAATGTAATGTTTTATTAAAAACAAAACAATTTATCAACACACACACATATATATACATCTCACCACACACACACTTACTTTAAACTATTATTTTCTTATATAGGCCTATGTTAATCATGAAATGCTCAAAACATATAAGACACTGATATTACAAGTATTTGAAAATATGGTCAAATCAGCTTTTCTTCTTCCCATTTTTGTCTATTATTAACTATATGTAGATCTAGGAAGACACTCCATCTCTGTTGATGAGCATGATCTAGATCTAGATTTTCCAAAGCCAGCATATCTTAGTTTATTAGACCAGGAAGAGACAGCTCTCAACATTAATTATAAGCGCTTTTTTCCCCAAACACGCTGTTCGCCTTTTAATCAGATATGGGGGGGGGGGGTTGGGGAGCGGAGATTAAATGGACTGGAGGGAGAAAGAAAAAAAAAGGCTTGAGGAAGTGGGGTAGGGTTGTAGTTTGGGAAAAGGCTGACTATGAATAATGACAGCGAAACCCACAGACCACAGGACAATGAGAACCGACGTCAAGGGTGGACACACAAAAAGAAAGAGCTACTGGGAATGATAATTAGGGCAGTGGTCGGATCAATACCGCGTGTCGTTTGGCTGTGTACACTTGGTGCCATTGATTTTCTTACAAAGAAGTTGAGAGATGTTGAGATCGTTGGTTTTGATGCCACTTTGGTTTTTTTTCCTCTGTACGATACGCGTATATACTTTAAAATGCTCGGTGGGGCAGGGCGGGGTAAGTGAGCACTTGCTGACATCAAGAAATTGTCTAGCGTATATTTAAAACCCCGATCTCACCCAACACTTTCAACTTTCAATAGACCAGCAGGCGTAGTCGACATCGTGACATTTTCTGAGAACAAAATCACTCACAAAACAATGGCATAGTGAACCCTTGCCACGAGTAGATTTTTTCCAATTTCTCCTGGCATTATGTTGACATGCCAAATTAGCTTTTCCAATGAAGATTCCACTGCCCCTCAATTCACACACTCAAAAACTATTTTAAAATATCGCGTGAGTATGGGCGCGTCATTTTACCATTAGCTTAGAATTAGATGAAGGGTTGGAACTATCGTCAGGACCGTGTAAAAACGTTTGCTACTAGAAAGGTCTGAGGTTTCCTTTATGGTCGAGTGTTGTAGTGACAATATTCATATTTATCTTATAGTCTTTCCTCAATCGCTCCCTCTTGGCTTCGAACTTGTCCCTTATGTGGCCAACGAGAGGGGAGTGTTGTTATATCCTATTCGCTCAACTTCCTGAGATATCTCCCAAGTAACTTGTTCGAACTCCACACCACACAATTAGACTTGTTAGTTCATCATACGCGATGTAGTAAACCACTTTGGAAAAAAAAAGGGCGGCGAGGGGCAGTTTTGCTCTCACCATAAGCCTATCCAGGTTGAACTCTACGATCCAGTGAGTGAGCATGTTGAAGTTGACACAGGAGATGGAGGGGACATTGATTTTATTTACATAGGTAAGGGACTGATGAGTAACTCCTGGCTAGGAGCACCACATCCGCTGAGATCGAATGCACATATTTTGATTGGCTGAAACAAGAAAACAAATACAAACATTTCAAATTTCGACACATATTAAGCGTTGGCATATATAACTCATCAATCATCGAATGGATGGCCTACCAAGGTGTATGACATTTTTACTTAGATAAAATTTCGACGATCAGGAACATTCTTTTAGATGTAATTTTGGTTGCTACTTTAAAATTTACATTAAATACAGATTTTATTTTTTCCGGACTAAAAAGTAAGTACCAGCGAAAATCAATCAAGACTAACTAATAAATTACACCTGTGCAATTGGATGGGAAGATCAGGTCCACGTGTGCCGGTCCGGTGCACGGATACCTCTGGTTGTCAACAAAGGGAGACAACATGCTAGTAGAAAAAAACGAATGTCGTCTTTGAAAGTATGCCTCTAAATCTGAACTGCTTGGTTCAATACAACTCTTGAAGACGTATTCTGATGTGTTCAGCATCAAAGCGAATTGAACGTTAGTTTTATTTGTTCCAATCATGACCTTCTCCCAATATAAAGTAGATATGTCTATATAGAGACTATATATAGACTACACGGCGACTCATCGGGCTTGGATATTACTAATAGAAATGCGAAAGTCTGATGTACCATAGAGACAAACACTTGCGCACCATCACTAAAGCTAGGGAGTGATGAATTTCTTGATCGCCCTCTTGTCGAAGAGGTAAATAGTTTTAAAAATAAATCACTTTCCAGCCAAGTCACAGTATGCGAAAAAAAAGTTGATCGATGGGGTTATCGTCCCTAAAAACACTGAAATGTGCTGATTTGTCAATCAATACGTAGGGGAACCAACTCTTCTGCCTAGTGTAAATATAGGAAATAGAACAAGATAGAATAGCCATCAGTACTTCTTATCCCTCTAAGAAAAATAAGGTAGCCTACTTTTTATTTACAAAGCTTCTATCAACTCACTCTGTCTGTCTGGTAAAAAGTTTGTAAGGCCTACACGTCATTTTTGCCACACCCAACTGGTCCAGAAAAATGATAGGATCAAAGCTCATTGAGAAAGCTAAAAGCATGAAATTGCTCTAAACAAAAACAATTGGTAAAAAAAAAAAAATAATTGCACAGATTTATTGTTAGTCATCTTTCTATTAGCCTAAAAATGTAGACATGACTGACCCACACTAATTAATACAATTACACTTAATATAAGCTTCTTGTTTTTTTTTTTTAAGTGTTTAAAAAAAATCTTTTTCTTGTTTTCTACTCCCTTGAAGTAATGTTATAACAAATGTCTAAGCGATGAAACAAGCACCTGTTGGTACAACAAGGAATAAGTCTACACCATAGACTTATATATATACGTCTATGGTCTAAACATTATATATGCATGTCATAATTCAAGTGACACATTCTAAAGTTCAAAACTAGTAATATAACAAAATGGAACTTTTTAAATAGCTCAGAGCAACAGAAAAAACAAACACTAAATAAAGACACACCTTACATATATCTGAAGCAATGACCTAAGATTCTTTATGGATTTAAAAACAATGAAGTATAATTTTGTAAAAACATTTTCTAAATCCTAATGAAATGATCATGTCTGTATCACATTCCTATTCATTTGTTGAGTCTTAGGATGCGCATGTTAATAGCATGTAATCATATATAAATATGTTGAGTCATAAGATGAGTAAGATCTATGTATCTATCTATGTAGCTGTATCGATCTATCTTTATAGATATATAGTAAGCGATATAGGGAGTCGAAATATATGCATGCTAATACGTTATCCTCACTCCCCTTGGTTTTAATTGGCACATTTGATGAATAGCGTCGCCTGTGTGGCTCAGCCACACCGTCCACCACATTTAGTGGTGATCAATCATGCGTGAGATTGAAGAAAGAGTTGAAAGTGTGTGTGTGGAAATGAAACAAAGAAACCAAGCCAGAAGGAAGCCAGAAGGAGAATTTTTCAATACACAAAAGAAAAACGGAGGGGAGGGTAGTTCTAGGGACTCTAGCAAATTTATGCTAATTAACAAATTTAACATTCAGTCTGTCATACAGAGGGAGGGAGGGTTGAAAAAAAAAATGGAATGAATTGAGATTGACAATATCTATGCCAGAACGTAATGATTTTACTTGACGTCTTTGATTTCGGGACCGAGTTGTAAAAGACATGGCTTCCGAACCGAGGGTGAAGACTGGGATTTTTTTTCGGGGTTCCTGACATTAGTTGAGAAAAGTAAAGCAGTTGGTCGTTGTTCTGGCCACATGAGCACCTTCGTTTACCGTCGATTATAGAAAGAGATGACCTTTACATCTACTGCCCTATAGGTCTTGAAGTGGTACTTTAATTTTCTTTTCAAATTTTATTTTGAAAAAAAAAAAATAGCCCAGTGAATGAATCAATTGGACGACTGCCTGGTGGTGCGGTTTGGGCGCTGGACTGTCGTTCGGATTTATCGATGGTCTCGGGTTCAAACCCTCGTCCTGCGGGAGGTTTGGACTAGGAAGTAATTATCTTCAACTCTGAAGGAACACCCGAACATGTTTACAAACAATTGTTTAAAAATATTACTTTTCTGTGATTAAGCAGTGTTTCTCAAACTGTAACCAGTGACACCCCTCCCAGAACTATAAAATAAATTCTTTCGGGACTCCCTTTAGCCAGGTGTGGTCTGTTCGAGCAATGTAAGCCCTCACAGTAGAGTCCCGGAGACATTGAAGAATGTAAAAAAGTAAAGTAACGTTCCCCTTTCAGACCTTACGAATGTATTGAAAAAAGAAAATAAAACTCACAGACCTAGAATTATAACAAATTTTCGTGTTTTTTTCTCTGCATATATAATTACATTGTTTAAAATACAAATGTATCTAATGAATGTTCATAAAACCTAGACCATCTAGTCTTTTTTTTGGTCTGAACAAGTATTTTATACATACGTTTTAAGTGTTGACTAGTCAAAAATATTTTGAAGCATCAGCAGGTTCCCCCTCGGGGGGAAGGGGGGGGGGGTCTGGTGGAGCGCTGTAACCCAAGCGTCGCAAACCATTTTAATTTTTGTTCGCTAAAGTCGTCCATATAACGATGTAGGACAATGGAGAGAAATTCGAGAAAATCGTTTTGAAATAGGAATTGCGTTGACAGTTTGGAGTCGGCTTTGATTCAAAAGACATCTATTGCGAAATATACATTGTCAAGGCCTTACTTAGAAGATGAAGCGATGAAGTCTCTCACTTGAATTATTTAAAATTAAAAACATGGGTGATAATGTCATTTTCCTTGAATTATTTAATTTTGGAAACATGTGTGATAATGTAATTTTACTTGGGTTTATAACTACAATAATAAGCTGACCGGTCCGCACCCCCCCCCCCCTTTCCGACCAGGAGTGCCTCACAGTTTGAGAAACGCTGGCACGGTTGTTGTTTTTTTTACAATACCTCTATTCAAGTCATAGCTTTATAGAGGGCGGAGCCTGGACGCTGATCTCAAATCGGCTCAAATGAGCTCGTTGGCCACACGGGGAAAACTCTAATTTGACCGTTATCATTTTTCAAGTAAAAAATGAACTAAATATAAATTTGGCTAGCGATCTAGGTCTATATGCTACATCGGTTTGGAAAGGACTATCGCATTCTTGAAACGACTATAGCTTTTGGGAATTTCCCAATGTAAGTTGAATAAATGTTCAAGAACATTTTGCGCATCGTCTTCTGAGTGTAAAGGACTATCATTGGAATAGTAGAAAGTGGACAATAGCTTAATCAAGGATTTTAATATCGGGGAGAGGGGGCGGGGGAAGCTGGGCCAAAAAAAAAAAGTTCCACTGTTTTCTAATCGAGAAAGAGAAACACTGCCTTAATATCTCGCGGGCATCTTTTCTAAACGTCTCACGCTCTCCCTTTGGGGGCGGATGGGGGGGGGGGGAAAGTTTGAGCAAGGTGTTCTAAAGTATGGTAGATATACAATCGTGTCTATTGTCCTCCGTTCACCTTATCCCTTTCTTGTCACCAATACCCATATATTCTATCATTGGTCTTCATCTTACCATTAGAGTACCCAAAACAAAGGGAGCGGAGGTATACAATTTAGGCAAGCTTCGAGTGTTCATTGTTTGCTATAAAGGAAGATTTGTATAAATATACACGTGCGTCGTGACAAACACGTTGACTTTACAAACGTCGCGGAAGAAAATAGTTCATCCTTTTAAAATGGCAGCAGTTGTGCAAGTGGTAAAGTAGAATGCCTTCCCATCTTAACTCACCCCTAATTAATTATAATTACGATCTAGATTATTATAGAATCTAGAGGAATTAGTCATACAAGATTAACAGGAATAACACGAACCTCACCCCCCCCCCCTTTAAAAAAAAATCCTTTACTCAGACACAGTGAAATCCCATACAATACTTGTTCATGACGCGAGCCACTGACTGTTGGAACGAACATTACTGACACGCTTACTATAAACCATATTTCTTGAACACTACTAAAAAAAAACAACTAATGAGTAAAAGAGTGATCTAGATGTGAGTGTGTTAGTCAAGCTCTCAAAGAATGATACATTTCGATGACTATGTATCCAGTAGACCAATAGGGTTGACTTGTTGTCGCGAACTTGGATTATGTCTGTGGTATTTTAGGTCTCGGGAGATAATCTTTTTTTGCCTTTGCAACTTCTCATGTGACTAAGAGGCCAATCCTTGATACACAACTACGGTCACGGGTTGGGCATCTGTAATCACTAGGCGCTGTGGCACTTTCATCCTTCTAACTGATGTGTGAGCCATCCGCAATTCAGGACCCTTCCTTTATGCTTGCGCTGCATGTGGATCTATCCAGTGCTTCTTTCTACCAACTGTTAGTGTGTTGATTTTGTGTCGCCGCTTAAATAAATCAGTATATCTTAAAAGTGGACGACCTGCAGCTCTCCTGCCTTCTATAGGTGACCATACAAAATATGGCAGAGAGCTGATCACAAATGCCCGATAGACTAGGGCTTTGGTATTAAACAGTACTGGTAATCAGCAAGGTATTGTCCCAAACTCTATTCTGCAGCCGTGATATGATGCCCATTGACTTAGCTATCCTGTTGTTGATAACAAACTCAGTGATGTAGATTACTTAGTTTAGCTTAATTTCAAAGAACGTTTTAAAACTCTACTGTAAGTAAGTAGTGTGTTACAATGAACTAGCCTTGCTCACAGATGCACGTAAAATAAGAATCGGCTTCTTTTATATCTTAATGATAGACTACAATGTGAAGCGATGCTTTGAATTGAAAAAGACTTACCGCTAAAGAATGTGGAAGGAAAAAAAACAAACCCTAATTGCTTTGAGCCGTATTCCACTACGAAAACACATTACCCAAAAAGTACAATGAGTAAGACAACAAAGTAAAATTTCCTCCTTTAGTGTTAGCATAAAAAGCCATGTCAATGTTTTACCATGCTCACATCAGTTGTATCGGCATGGATTTGGCAATTCAAAAGCATGCCAATTCGAACATAGAAAATAAAAATAAATGTTTCAAACATTAAAAACACCATTTGAAGTATAATTTAAGCACCTTACCATCTAAGAGATCATACAAGGCATCAATCACAAAACCAAAAGAGACACAAGAACCCTTGGCAATTAAGTTATTAAATAATAGCCAACTTTCACCATGTTATGTTTGAATGAATTAGTGGTTCAGGTTTTACATTTCGTTTGTTATTGTTTTCCTGTTTTGGTATATTATATATGGTATGTTTAAAGCACTACTTTAAGAAACACTTCTTTATTCCCATCTTAGAGATGACAGACGTGACTTCAAAAGAGAAGATAATTACGTCCAAATGTAGCCATGCCTGTTAATCAGTGACTTCATTATACTCTGCTAGTCGTAGGTTTTTCTGGCTGCTTCAGGCAAATAAAAAAAAAAAAGGCCTATTACTATTATTTATGTTGCTAGTGCTTATTCATTCTATCAGAACTGCCTTCCCTCACAATTGTCAATGCTAAAAAAAATGTTTCCAAGGGATTTGTTTTAACTTCGATACGAATAACAAGCATAATGTATGCTAATATATCTAGAGATTGTATATCAGAGTGTTGAGACCATTCCTAAGGAGATCTATTACAATCACGATATGAAAAAGCCAAAGTCACAATTGTTTTTGTTAACATCTCAACAATTATTATATTGTTTAGCCAAAGTCACAATTGTTTTTGTTAACATCTCAACAATTATTATATTGTTTTCTGGCAGTTTGGACAAGTGAAGGACAGAGAAATGAATGTTAACAAAAATATGTAAGGGCTTACAAGGCCTATGTTGTTTGTAAAGTTTATAAACATAGGTCTCTACTGAATACTGAGAACAGATCTTCTAGTTAACTTAAGCGTAGCCACTCTCCCACACAACTAGTCTATGAGTAGGTAAGACCTAGATTATGTATATACTACCGCTTTATAGATGTGTATATTAAAAGAGAACGTAATGACCTACATACAAGCAAAATTTCCCCAGTAAAAATGCCCGATTAAGAATACTAGTGATTGGGTTTAACCCAAGTTAGTTGATAATGAATTAATAATTTTGTACAACATCACATAGACTTATAACACACATAGATATAGATCTAGATCTATATGTTTAAACGTTTAATACAATATCGGAAAATGTGTAGCATTTTTTCAAGAAGACAGTAGATGAATAGATATATGTGCTTATCTAATGTAGATTCTTGTGTTTTTAATTCAAACTATTGGTTACATAAATTATAATGTTTAGATTTAAAACTAGACAGATATTATTTTAAATAATTATAAATAATTATAACATAAATCTTGATATCTATAGATCTAAATGTCTAGGCTGATATAGGCCTACGCACGTAAAAAGATCTAATTTGGTTCTAAACTCTAACTTAATGATTAAAGTAGGCCTATTGCTATTCGTAATTTATAGATTATAGGATGATATCGAGTATAGATTCTAGATCTATATCAACACGACCAAGATTAAAATATTGACTATACATTTACATTATAACGCTAAATCTAGATAAGCCTTCTAACTTTTATGTCTATGAGTATGTCTATATAGTATAGGTATAGGAGTAGGCTGATATGTAGACTAAATCTAGACTCTAGAATTGAATTAAAGGCATAACTTACCATTACTATTTTTATTAATAATAAAGTTGATACTTTAGTTTAACCTTATGTTAAATATAGCCTAATCAGTATGCAAATATGCATGCACATGTTAATTAAGAAAAGATGTTGGTTAAACTAAACAAGCATTCTTACCTCGGCCACTCCTTCCGACAAATCGCAAATCGTTGAATTTCGCCACTTGATTTTTCATTGTTGCTGTATTATTCCTGAGTTCTGAACAAAAATTTTCATCATTGCCTGCAGTAATACACACTTTAGTACCATCTTTCACTTCACCAACAGCAACCACTTTGAAAGGGATAGGCAGGGTTTTATTGGATCTCCAGTGAGATGGCAGGATAGAGCATAAGAAATTGGGGCTCCCAGTTTTCACGAGCTGATCTCCGTGATGGTCATTTAATCCTGTAGACACGGAATCCAGGTCTGAGTCGGACATGTTGTACAATTTATCTTGAAATGGTTTAAAACCTTTCAAATCTGCAGGTAAATGCATGTGTTTGTTTTTCTTTATCTTCCTTTTGTGAGTTATTTCGTGTTTATTTGTAATAGCCCAGACTCAAGGAAGCCGGCGGCTGTTTACTCATAAGCCACACCGACTGTTCAGCCGCGAAGCCATGCGGTTTGTCGTGTGAGAGTGAGATCCGATGTGTGTGTGTTGACAGTCCGCCTCTCGGTGGGCCACAAAAGCGGTTGTAGGCCGCGAAGCCACTCCCCCGCAACTTCACAACACGCTCCTACATAGTTTGGCATGTATCATTACGCTAATACTGTTTATGACACACTTAATGCCACTTTCGATGTTATTTGTTTATTATATTTATCATTAAACATTTTATTATTCTAAAATTAAACTTCAGTAGTAATTCATACCTAACGAAATTTATGATTCAACTAATATTTAGGCTGTGGGATGTTGGGTTTTATTTTTATTCGGAAGAAGGCATGATTTTAAGGCTGTTCTAAGGTTTTTATAACAAAGAAGAAAGAATTTGATGCGGTGATCAAATTGTCTGACTACCAGGCTCAATAATTTAGGAAGTGTGTAGGCTGGCAGCGGAAACCACAGATTTGCCAATACATAATAATACCACAGTAGTGGATGACAAAGAAGTTTTGCGTTAAATAAATTTCGCAGTTAAAAAAATGAAAATGCCCACCTCCAAATGCAAACTACTAGTACTAGCAATATTTATGTTCATAAGTGCAAAGGCCTAAGGTCTAGCTTTACCATCTTCAAAAAAATTATGCGTCCCTAGCTGCGTTTAGGTATACCACTTCACTAATTAAATTATGACTAATTATTGATCTAGGTCTAACAGATTTTTGTATAGCATAGCATTCTTTATGACTTTATCATGCTCAGACCCACATGAATAAAATGTAGGCAATATCTTGCACCTACTAACAACTTCTAGATCTATATTTGGTATATTTTTTTTATCAAAGACATTTGTGTGCAGTGGTAGCACAATTAAATATACACACCTTATAACGTTGAAACAATAAGATTAACGAATAATATAGGATTATAGGCCTACTTAAGCATGTATTTTGTTTGGGTCAGGGACGAATTGAACTAACGACTTGTAAGAAAGTAGACCCCAAACAATTTTTATGCCACACCTTCTTTAAGTATCACGTGAACAGAAGTACAAAGATATATAAATATGCATGGATGAAAGGTCAAAGGCCATAGGTGTTTATTTTTTTCCAGGTGCCGCACCCACTTTTAAGTTATTTTCCCCGCACTCCTTTTCCTTTTTGTGCGTTTTATTTTATTTTTTTTTTTGGGGGGGGGGGGGGTAATAATATGGCAATTTTTAAAAGTAAAAATCAAATGACCTACAGTTAGAGCATAATTAAATATTTGAACGCTGTCTGTCTTTGAAATTTGAACTTGTAGTCCAACTAATGTAGAGTTGTTTTTGTTTTACAGCTCACACCGTCACATTCGCTCCCCTAATATCGGTGGTTCCCAAAATTTTTGGACCCATTTTAAGTCACAACGTGCTCACGGACACCTAATAAAAAAAGCTACACAAATACATGAATGGATATTATGCAAATAAAAACATTTAGTTGATGAAATGATTATTGAAATTATAACTTTTGTAAAAATAAATAAATGATTTGGATGAATGTGATAATTTTTGGTAGCCTATATAGTTGTCTGGCTCAACATTTGTGTGTAGCAACCGCAAATCCCGAAGAGCACTAATTTCTAGTCGGTTTCTTGTGTGTGTGTGTGTGTGTACGTGTGTGCGATGAGCTTTAATTGGCAGAGAATACACGCCCTAGGAAGACGGGAAAGCAGCAGTATGTACATTGTACAATAACCCATTATGCAAGATAAAAATTTGGGATCTCTATTTGTTATCAGAATGTGTTCGAGTTCCTCATGTGTGGCTATTTCATTAAGCTGCTCCCGTATTAGTTTAAGTGTATCTGTGTTAGGGATCTTAAAAGAGTTCAAAATTCATTCTGGATTCGAATACCAAAGTGAATAATGCCTTCAAATCTTTGGTTCAGGTCTGCACGAAGAGCAGTGTTAAGCAGAGTATAAATCCATATAAATGTGCACATTTAGATAACCAACGTATTTATGTGCAAAGTAGTTCACGATTAAGGTGTTCATCATATTCCTTTGTTAACGGCTCTTATTAAATAATCAAGTCATAGGCACAAGCATTCACTAAGATTTGTGTTTTGTTTTTTTACAAAATGATGTCGATAAATGATACAAAAAGGAAAGAAAAAGTAAAGTTCCTCTTTAAGACCTTAATTTTTGCGATCTATAGGGCAGATGATGCAAAGGTCATTTGTTTCTGTGGCCCACAGTTAACGAGGGTGTCATGTGGCCAGCACAACAACCAACCGTTTTTATTTTCCCCAACTAATGTCAGGTACTCATTAGAGCTGGGTGGGCTCAGAAGCACACTGAAGATCCCGAAATTAAAAAATCACATTTTTTACCAGTATTAGAACCCGGGACCCCCGGATTAGAAGCCAAGCACGTTACCACTCAGCCACTGATAAATGATACATATACTGTACTGTTGTTTGAAAGTATATCAATTAAAATAAATGCGTCAATCTGAGAGACTAGTGCGCTGTACTTCAACAACAGCACTGGAGACTGGTTTAAAACCACATTGGGTGTCATGTGGCCAGCACAACAACCAATCGCCTTAACTTTTCCCAACTAATGTCAGGTACCCATAAGAGCTGGGTGGACTCAGAAGCGCCCTGAACTACAAGGCTACTTTCACAAACTCTTTTTAATATCTTCCTTTGAAAGGATAACGGAAGATGCTCTTGATGGCTAAAGATCCTGAATGCATTGAAGGAAGAATTTGCAGACGACATAGATGGTCTGGCAGGGACAGAAGAAGAACTAGCTGACTTGGTGATGCGCATAGACAAGACTTTCGCAGCATATGGTATGCAAATCAATGACAAATAGCCAACAGGGCTTTAAAATAGACATTAGTAGGCTATTGGAGGCGAAATGCTTACAAGTGTCAGTAGCTTTAAATACCTCGGAGCTATCGTCTCAGATAAAGGAACCAAACCTAAACTACTGACCAGAATTGCACGGTTCACTTAAAAACTCAAAACAATATGGAAGACAAAGTCACGACCACATTCTTATATGCTTGCGAATCTTGGCCGAGGAGGATCCTAACAATGGAATTGAGATGCTTCAGAAAGATCCAAGGTGTCACTTACAAAAAATCGCATCATAAATGAAGAGATTAGAAACAGGGCTCGAAAAAACCTTCCAGGAACAGTACCAGGAAAAAGAAGAAGAGGCAGAAAGAGAAAGTGAGGGAAGACAACATAAAAGAATGGACAGGCCTGTCATTGAAAAATTCTATCGAAGGCAAAGAGAGGAATGGAGAAAGACGGTCAACAGATCTTGTGTGGTGCCCCAACTGTTCAAAGAACTAAGGGTTATGTGAAGTGTAGAAGAATTTAACTATATGTAATAATAATCATAATAATTATATATAATTTTGACTATATAATTACCTTATATATCTTTCTATAATTTAGACCTTATATATCTTTCTATAATTTAGACCTCATGTATCTCCTACTTTTAGCACTACTTTGCGGCAGTCTTTTCTTTCAAAGATTAAACCGGGGGAAATGGGATTGGGTATGAAAAACGCTTTCTGCGGCATTCTCCCCTGTGTAAAAACTGTCCTATTGTGCTACAAAGAAAGACTGTCAACACGTGTATATAGACTGGATGTTGGGTGGAAGGATTGCAGCTGTTCTATTTACTAACCTTGATTTGCATTAATAGGATTTCAATATTCTCGCTCTGTAGAGCTACCTTTGTGCTACATTCAATAGCCTGATACAAGTAGCGAGCAAAATGTGAGGGCAACAATTGAATATTTGTGATTTGCGTTTCTGCTTGGCAGATGGACGAAATCATCGATGCATGCAACTTCATAACGTATCATTAAAAAGAAAAGCTGATAAAAAAAAAAGATTCTGCATGAAAATGAAGTGACTTTAAAAACTATCAGAAAGGAAACAAAACAAAATGATAATTTGTACAGAAATCTTAAGGAGAAGCAGGTGAGCATATGCGTGTGTGTTTTTCTAATTTCTTAGTTGAAGAGCAGAATAAAGATTTGTAATTAATTGTAATCTTGTAACACCTTGCTATGTGAAAGTAGGGTTAAAAAAAGAGGGTGGCTATAAAAAGTATCACAAAGAAAAAGAAACAATAACTTGATTCAACATTAACTTAAGTCACGTGAACGTCCGATAGCTGCGTCCAGTGGTCAGTTCCGGTCTTGTCAAGATTGAAGATAGACAGTGATGGGTCAATCATTAGCGGGGACTGCGAAAGAGACGCTGTGGACAGGGTCCAGATAACGCGTCTGAGTATAATGAATATCAAGAGTGGACGCGAGTAGGCCTAAGTTTAGACTAGTAGAAGTCTCAGGAAATGTTTCAATGTAAATTCAGAATGCTAGTAGATGAGGCCCTTATGAAGCAACTAGATTTGTCATTTAGAAGTTAACTAGATGTAGGTCTATAAAAAGGCAGACAAGCCCTGACTGAAAGACTTCAGGAGCTGTTTTTACTTATGTGGGAACAAGAGACTACCGGTATACCACAAGACTTTTAAAATAGCCTACCACAATTGTCCATCTATACTATACAGTGGACACTGTGGAAACAGCTAGATGACATTGACTTTGTAGATGACTTGGCTCTTCTTTCTCACACACAGCAGCAGATGCAGGAAAAGATAAGCGTTGTTGCTGACAATTCATTGAGAATGGGTCTTATCATAAACAGAGGGAATAGCAAGGTGTTCAAGATAAAGGCATCCAACAATACACCCATTACAGTCCAAGGTGAGGCGCTGGAAGAGGTGGAAAGCATCACCTATCTTGGCAGTATCATAGACCAATGAAGGAACAGATGCAGATGTCAGAACCCGCATTGGTAAAGCTCGAGCAGCCTTCCATCAGCTGAAGAAAACCTGGGGATCTAGAGAAATAAGCACCACCACCAAGATCAGGCTCTTTAACACCATTGTTAAGCCAATACTACTTTATGGAGCAGAGACCTGGAGAACCACCATCACCACCATGAAAAAAAATCCAGTAATTCATCAATACCTACCTGAGGAAGATTCTTACCATCCGCTGGCCAGACAAGATCTCGAATGAGGAACTGTGGCAAAGAACAAAACAGCAGCCCATTGAAGTAGATATCCTTCAGAGACGCTGGGGATGGATAGGTCACATCCTTCGCAAGCCTGCATCCAACATAACAAGGCAAGCCCTAGCCTGGAACCCCCAAAGAAAGAGGAAGAGGAAGCAGATGCCAAGCAGATGGGCAAGATGTGGGGACAGTTGCAGAGACTCGCCCAGAACCGAGATGCCTGGAGGAAGCTGGTTGGTGGCTTATGCCCCAGAAGGGACCACAGGCAGAGATGAGATGATGATGATGACTATACAAAGGAAACCGACAAATCTGCGACAACTGGGAAAATACTCGCACGTATTCTATAATTCGGCTTATACACTATTTAGAACATGGACTACTAACAGAAATTCAATGCGGCTTCAGAAAGAGCATGTAACCATTGACATGATCTTTGCGACAAGGCAGCTTCATGAAAAATGCCAGGAGCAGAATACAGACCTATTCTCAATATTTCTTGATCTGTTAGCAGATAAGGACTCTGGAAGATCATGTCTACTGATGCCCACAACAATTCCTAACCATGGTGAGATTATTTCATGATGGCATGAATGCTCGTGTTTACAAGAGTGGAGAAACATCAGAGACTTTGCAGTATCCAACGGGCTAAAACAAGGTTGTGTCCTAGCACCCACACTGTTCAGTATCATCTTCTCCGCTATGCTGACATATGTATTCAGAGATAATGGTAGCAAAGGAATAAATTTAACATATAGACTTGATGGTGGTCTATTCAAATCGAGTCGGCTCAAAGCGAAATCAAAAACAAAAGTAGCAACAATCAGGGACCTGTTATTTGCTGACGACTATTTGCCTGCTCCAAACTGATCTACAGAGCATCGTTTGTAACTTTTCAAGAGCATGTTCAGACTTCGGCCCCATAATAAACACGCAACACTGAAGTCTTATACTTGCCAGCTCTAGGGAAAGCCTACTCGGGTCCAAACAACACGATAAAAGAGCAGGAAATAAATACAGTGGACAGATTCACCTCCCTTGGACCGGACCGAAAACATCGATAATGAAATTGACTTAAAATCGCCAAGGCCACTGAATCCTATGGTAGATTTGACTAAAAATGTGTGAAACAAAGTTAGGAGTCTATATGGCTGTTATCCTTCCCACGTTGCTGTATGCCTCAGAAACATGGAAAGTGTACAGAAGATAATGCAAAAACAACAACAACAACAACAACAACAACAAAACAACTGAACTACTTCCACATGACCAGCCCAGAAAAGAACTGAATGTTGAATGGCAAGTCAAAATACATGACATCGAAGTCCTCCTAAAAGCAATCACAGTCTTTATGTATTCTCACTTGGATGGGCAAGCCACGTCTGCGAGACTGAAGACTCCCTAGAAGACTATTTTATGGTCCATTAAAGAAAGGGTAGCGATCACAAGGTGGACAAAGAAAACGCTTCAGGGACACAATCAAGGCGTCTTTGAAAGCCCTCAACTTTGGTCCACCTGGGAGACGGAGGCACTTCTTTTTTTTTTTTTTTTACTGCATCAAGGCGTTGCGCTTGCAAACTGGTGCAAAAATGGAAGAGGACAAGAACAAAAAAGCGATGGCAGAAGAAAAGCGTCCAAGAAATAAATCAAGTCAACCGACACATACTCCAGCAGGAATAATCTGGAATGGAAATAGAAAGAAATGATGAGGTTAAAAGATACGAAGACAAGATGTACAGGTATATGATCATATGGAAAGATGTACCGGTATATGATTATATGGAAAGATGTACAGGTATATGATTATATGGAATGATGACAGGTATATGATTATATGGAAAGATATACCGGTATATGATTAAATGGAAAGATGTACCGGTATATGATTATATGAAAAGATGCACAGGTATATGATTATATGGAAAGATGTACAGGTATATAATTATATGGAAAGATGTACAGGTATATGATCATATGGAAAGATGTACTGGTACATGATCATATGGAAAGATGTCTTAGTATGAGAGAGATCGAACAAAAAATGTAGCTGAGATCGGGAGCCACGCTTCTTTGTTATACAGTTAAGATTGAAATAGTTGAAGTCTCACGGGAGTTGTCTCTTGCTTTCTAACTAATTGAACTAATTCAACTGACTTGTTCATGACATCTGGAGAGAGAAGGGAATCTATCGTTATCAAAACTTGGACTCAATTTACATTTATTAATTTCAAATTAGTAGGAAAGATTATATAATCTATTACTTCAAAGTGAATGTGGAAGATTATATGATCTGTTACTTCACAGTAAGAGTGAAAGATCAAATGTAATAAATTTAAAATCACACAAACTAAAATAGAAAAATAAGATACACTACAATCCACCCTAAGTGGCTGCAGATCATGTGATACAAATTAGGAATGGTTCAAACCATGTGAATCTCACTTGACACTGCCAACAAGAGATTTGAATCCCACCAGGAATCCTTATCTGTTATCTGGATGAATCTGGAAGATCATGTGATCTGTTACTTCAAAGTGAATGTGGAAGATCATATGATCTGTTAATTCAAAGTGAATGTGGAAGATCATATAATCTATTACTTAAAAGTGAATGTGGAAGATCATATGATCTTCACAGTAAGAGTGAAAGATCAAATGTAATAAATTTAAAATCACACAAACTAAAATAGAAAAATAAGATACACTACAATCAAACCTAAGTGGCTGCAGTTCATGTGATACAAATTAGGAATTGTTCAAACCATGTGAATTTCTTGACACTGTCAACAAGAGATTTGAATCCCACCAGGAATCCTTATGTTATCTTGCATAACAATTAAATCCTTCCTGGAATCTTGCAACACATTTAAATCTTACCATTAATCTTTCTATGTTGTCTTGCACACAAATTAAATCCTTCTTGGAATCTTTCTATGTTATCTAAAAAAAAAAATGAATTCCAACTGGAATGTTGCTATGTTGTCTAGCAAGGAATATTGTACATTAGTGTCTTGAATCTTCTTCAGAAAACTTCAATACATCTCTGTAACTTAAAAAAAAATAATATCCAAATACTTTTTTTTAAAACTGCACCAATGACTATTCAAATAGTAGTGTAACATAACATCTGTAAATTTTGTTTAGAAATATTTCTTCAAAATAACAAACAAATAAAAACATGGAACAAACTCAACATTTTATTAGAATTTTAAAACAAAGCAATGAGAACATATTTTGTTTGTTTATAATGAAGAAATAATGAAATTCACTACATCATGTTCAAGAAAATTAGTTCAAGTTTAAGTAGTCAAAGAAACACAAACATGTTTTCACTGGAAACTTCATAAGGCAGTTGGCTTCTGAGTGGTCATTTATTTCAGCAATGATTACCAAAGGCCAGCACATAAACCTACTCTCCTTTCTTTGACCTTTCTATTGTAAACTGGGTGAACCATTGATTTCTTACATTCTAAAGGCTAAACCAGAATTCTCACATTTAGCTATATGGAAAGTTGCCACCACAGTAAGGAGAGGAGAGTAAGGACTTTCTTTTTAGACTTAATTAATCAGCCATTTCAGCTTTTCATAGCAAATACAATAAATATTAGCACAAATGCTTAAAGTACTTTTTTCCCACAAAAACAGTATCTGTTAATAATCAATAAAAACAAAATTCAGCCAGTGTTTTTAGAGTAGGTTACATCTTTATGTTTTTGATGTAAGGACATCCAACTAAATAAATAGTTATCAATGTTGGTACTGTGACTTGAGTACTTTTAGCACTACAGTCTATTATCACAGAAACTGCAATACTTTAGTGTTCAACATAATAAATATAATAAACAATACTGAAATGAATGTAACTATCAATAGAGTTATACTCTGGTTACAAAGCGGCACAATACGTGGGAGTAAAAATGGGGATAAAGAAAAATGTTTCAATGAACTAGAATGGTGGCAGTACTTTGGTTGCACCATGAAGTTGTCCCTAGATCAATAAAACAAACTGAGGCTACTAGCCTGCAACTCTGAAGGTTATTCGGACACAAAACAATATTTTTAACACAAAGGGTTTTCTCAACAAAAGGAATCAAAATGTCTGAATCTTGTTTTTTGTTTAAATAACAATAAATAAACTTGTTCAATTGTTTTGAACATTTAAATATGCTATTTACAATATGTAATGCTTCTGTTGTGGTAAAGAATGTACATGTCATTGGATAGTGTATTTTAACATTTGGTTTCATATAATTTTAATAATTAAACTAAGGCTTACAGTAACAACAACAGATTCTAATGTGATAACATTTTTGCTTTTGTCCTGGGCTAAACATAGTCTCCAATGAGTTACAGTTGTTACTCTTACAAATGTTTTTATAGAGAAAGAGAATTATGTCTGACAAATAGGATCAATCGTAATTTTATTGAATTTTTTAAAAGTAATTTGGACAAGTTGATTATATTTTAAGTAGATGTAATGACTTTTTTGAAATGATAGTTTTCTTGTACGTTATAAAAAGCATTTGGGTCAAAGTAAGCATTAAAGTAGTTCAGGAGGAAAACAAATTACTACATAGATAAATGCTAAGTGCTGGAAAAAAAAAAAAAAAAAAAAAAAATGTGTTCATTTTGTTCTGGTGAATATTGTCATTAAATTAAAACCCAAATGAGAAGTTTGAATATGTTATTGTTATTTATAGAACAAATGAAAATCAACAGAAAAAAAGACAAGTGTTCATAAAATAAACTTTTGGTATTTGTCATTGAATGTAAATCATAACCTTTTTGGCAATAGTCAATAGTCATGTTAAAGTAAAAACATGGAAAGATTAAATAAAGTCATGTATAAAATTGATTTTGGCTTTCAAAAAAAATAAATCTAATAAACAGGAAAACATTGTGAAAGTTAGAGAGAGAAATATTATGAAATTATCAGATCTAGTGCTCTGCTTAATTTTAATACAATTAACACATTATGGACTTAGAAATAGTAATTTCTAAGATAATTTTTGACATTATAAAAATATTTTTTTGCAATAAATATATTTTTATATAAAAAAAATATGCCATGTTTTAAAATTTTGTTTTCTATGATTAGAAAAGAATTTAAAAAAAAATGACAATGGTATATTTTTTTTCTCAGCTTAAGCCATTGCATTAAGCCCTAAGATTTGGAAAAATTGATAATTTCAACTGGCTATGAATACCCATCTGTGACCTACATGTGCTAATGCAAAATTGGGGTCATTAATATAATAAATTATTGGTTTTGATCAAGCCATTTTAAAAAACATTTCATGTCCAAACAATTCTATAAATATATATATATATATATATATACATACAAAGTATCTACACATACAAACATACTTGTTTTAACATTTTATCTAATAATATAATATACAGACTTGTGATAATATATGTACACATTATCCAAACAAAATGAGATATAAAGATTCTAAATAATAAAATAGAGTGGAATAAATATGGAAATTAGTGACAACAAATAACTGAGTGTGGAGAAGTGACTTGTGTGAACTAGTAGTGGGTAATAGATTTACTAATGACATTATGGCTAGGATAACATAATATTGGAGGATGACAATATGTTTGATTATGCAAAAAAAACCTATGTAGTAATTGTCATCAACAGCAGTTTAAACATGACAATCTGATGATGCTAATTACTCACACTTCATTCACATATGGTAAAAAATTGATTACAGCAGCCAATAACATAGATTTGACAATTAGTTTGCTAATGAGATGCATAGTCAACTGTTTGAGGCACCATTTAACTTGCATAGCCAAGTGTAACAAGAGTAGGTAGTAGATAAAGGTGATCACTGAGTGGCACAAGTCATGTTGTCACCCATGTCTTCGGCATACTTGTTGCATATGTGGGTCCTTATTGTGGTCATTTCTTTTCTCATCTCCTTAATGGTTGAGAGCCACTGGCTTAGAGGAAGAGATTTACTACCTGCTCTTGTGTCAGTCCCTCTCACACCTGCCCCACTGGACTGGTCTTGTTTGACAGAATCTGAAGATTAAAGTAAATGCAGTCTAACAAAAAATATAGACTATCTGTGTATAAGAAATGGTTTTATCTAAAATATGATTAATCTTCACTCAGCATGATCAAGTCACATTATAGGGCTCGTCAAGTGGGTGGCCAATCAAGGCTGACACACAAGAAGACTCTTTGCTTCAGGATGCCACATAGCTAAGCTAATTTTTGAGTCTAGAAATGTATCCCTATACCCCACTATTGGTCGTATGAGCACTCTATACTTCCTTCATTGATTACAAAACATCTGAATACAGGTTGGTGTTCACAATGAGGTGTTCAGTAACTTCCCCATCACAATATGTAACCATTATACAAATAGTAATGCTTATTTATTTGACTTTTTCTTTATTATCACCTTCAACTATTGCTTAGTCTATCGGAGTGTTGGGGCTCCACGCAAGATCTGTCAACCATATTTCTCCATATTTCTGTCTCTTTATTATACCTCTCCACTCTCCCTATTTGTGAATTATCTCCCCTATTGGCTGTCATGTTTATTTGATCTCATTCAAGCACATTCAATGTAACACTTTTAAAAGCAAGAGTTGCTAATTGCTTGTTTTACACAGCCTGTTTTTTTCTAAATCTACACTTTGTGACTAAATGTGATTTACCTATACTTACACTTTGTGACTCAATGTGATTTACCTAGCAATTGAACTAAGATGCTACAGAAAGATCCTAGGTGTCACTTATACAAGACTGCATCACAAATGAAGAGATTAGAAACAGGATTAATACAGCAGTTGGACCCCACAATGACATGCTAATCACTGTCAAAAAATGTAAACTCCAACTCTATGACCACGTCACAAGGTCCTCAGGGCTTGTAAAGATATTCCTTCAGGGGACAGTACTAGGAAGAAGAGGAAGACAGAGGAAAACAACATCAAAGTATGGACAGGCCTGTCATTGAATGAAATTCTAATCAAGGCAAAGGACAGAGAGGAATGGAGAAAGATGGTTGACAGGTCTTGAGTGGTGCCCCAACAGTTCAAAAGACTAAGGGATAGGTGAAGGTGATTTACCTATGCTTACACCTTGTAACTGAATGTGGTTATTATTAGTAATACACCTTCTAAGAGAACATGATCTCAAGCACCACTTGTCCTGATAAGAAGCAGCTCGTTATCCTATCACTACCCTTTCCCTTTTGACTATCAACCTTTTCATTTAATGCCTATAATGCAAATGTATGCAGGGATCCTTTGTAATGTGACTGGTATATTACATTTTGATATTATATGATGGATTCTCATGATTACTCTTTAGAACTCTCTTGTGTTAAATGAGGTGTTGCCAGACACTGCTTAGAAAGTGGATTGAGAATCTGTGAAGACAATATCTGGTGGTGCTTGTGTTCTGTCATAGAGCTTGTTTTCAATGGTCTGCAAAGCTATGGTGATAGCTTCAATTTCAGCCAGAAATTTCGTGCAATAATCTCCACAAGGTGCACTTATCTCAAGATGCTTATTTTTGTAAAAAATCTGGAGGACACAAAGACCAGCATTTATGGTGACTTTGAAGGATGATGCATAGGTGTACATATGGATAGCTGTTTTTAAAATTGTTTCTAGCGTATCTACTTTGAACTCCAGTGGATTTGATTTCTTTGTTTATTAAATGTTTTAATGATGGGTTGTTTGAGGTCAAGTCCGGGACTATGTTTGAAATTTTTTTCTCTATTGTTTGGTTGATGTGTGGTGAATCATGGTCGAGGAGCTAAGTACACTTGAACTTGGCTAACTATGAAGGGGGCTTGAGATTCGACATCTGACTTGGGTAGAGTTGTGCTCACTGAGCGCCTAAAAGCAGCATGGAAAACCTTCTCCAAGATATCCCTCCCCCCCACTGGTCCACAAATGAGTTTGGACCACAGCCCTCTGAGCATACTAAAAGCATGAAAGTAGCGCTATATAAAAGCTTTTTTTAATGGTGTTTTGGGTCTAGTTCATCAGAAATTTGGATCAAAGTTCTTTTCTTCTTTTGTTCATTTTTCCACTTTCTCTGTCAGTAGTTTCTAAGGATGGTCATCCTCCAACCTTCTGAAGCTCTCTAGTGCTACTCTGCTCTTAAGTGGTTCAATATTGGAGTCTATTTCACAGGCTGCTGTAGGATTTGTTCTCATACCTCTACTGATTAGACATAAGGCTTGATTGATTTCATTTTGGATTGTATCAAATGATGATTTATAGGTTTTGGTATTTGAATAGAAAGAGTTATCCATGACATATCCAGTGTATACTGTCTTAAGAGTTTTCACTGCCCCAGGATGTTCTTTACTTTTCTTTTAGATCAGCCATAAAATATGTTAAAGACAGTCTTTGATCTAGTGGGATTTTCTTCCTTATTTATTGGCTGTGTGTATCTATTTTAGAATGTAGTTTCTTTTTGCCACTTTGATGCTGTGGCTAAAGATTGAACAAACCAACTATTCTTTATTTCCATTTTCCTTAATTTTGAATATGTAGAATGGTTGCAAGGCTCTGTTTAATTTGGATCTAATTAGCACTGGATATTTCTCTGTGGTCCAAATTAAGAGGTCATCTGCGTAAAGTGCATTATTATCTTATCTTATATAATACAGACGTTACTTCAAAAAAGAAGATGATTACATCCTATGCATCATGCATCTAGTCATGTATGTTGACCAATGACTTAAATTCTACCAAGTCACTTTTTTCTGGCTGGTTCTGGTAAACCATTCCATGATCTAATAGCACTAGGGAAGAAGGAGTATTTGTACAAATTTGTCCTAGAATATGGAACGCAGCAGTATCAGCAGTTTATGAGGGAATTTATTCACATTTACTTAATCTTGTTGTTTCCTCCTCCATAGTTATCTCTCCCCTTTCATCTTTTCATTTATTACATCATTCTATATGAGATAATTTAACAATAAAACAGCTAATGAAAATCAATGATCTAATACAACTTGCTATGGTAGCATGTTTACCTTCAAGTCCCAGAAGTAGTGAGATATCAGGGTCTTGCCCTCGTAACCTTTGTGTACATATTTGAACCAGTGCTCTTAGCTCAGAGAAGCAGTAACTTAATTGTATCATTATGTTCTGCTGCAGCTCTTTGTTGGCGGTTGAATTGTGGGATTCTAAGGAGCGTAGTTCTTCTTTAAACATCAAACTTTGCTGTAAGAAGTCTTGATTCTGTGAGCCCAGCTGAAGACCAATAAACACACAATCATGTAGATAGAAACATTTGGAATCCTAACAAATCACAGAGAAAACAAACCAAAAAAAAAAAAAAAAAAACAACAACGGCTACAACAAAAACAGAGAGTTTATTTTTTTGACACTGCATAATATTTGAGCATTAAGCAGAAGTGTCATCTTTATTGAAAAAAAAAATCCACACTTCATATATTTATCTTTTTAAAGTAATCAAGAGAAGAAGTTCTTTGAAATTCTTTGAAACGAATGTGCTGATACCTTAGTGTATTAGACCTACTGGGGAAATCAAGTATTTTTAAGTTTGTTTTGGTTTTAAAGATATTAGGGTTAGAGTGTATTTTTCTAACTTGACATATTTTTCTACTTTTTAAATTTTATTGAATACTTTCAAAGACACATTTTTTCCACTTTTGTAAATGTATTTATTGATTTTTTTTTTTACAATAATATTTTATTTTAGATTTTTAAAAAGTATTTGTTAAAATTCAGAGTTCTCTGTCTTTGTTAGTCAATATAGGGTATTTTTCAAACCAAAAATAGAAACAAGGGGGTACAAAAAAATTTTTTTACTTTTTATCATAATTGAACTAATTTTTAGCGGCCCCGTAAGGGGAAAAAGCCGCTATTAGGTTTGTGCAAAATGTCCGTCTGTCACACTTAGATCTCGAAAACTTGAAGAGATATGAAAAATATTATTTCATCATTAAATGCGGCTTGAAAAGTTTAGGTGCAACGGCTACTTTTGGTTTTCTAAAAGCAAACTGTTTCATTTATAAAAATAATTATGCAAGTGTTTTTTTCATAAAAATACACCAATTCTAAAACAATTAGGTAAATGTAAGGGAGGCAATGTTACAATACGCTAACAAAGATGGACAATTTATGTGTATTTTCAGTATCACTAAGTCAAATATATTTATAAAATGTACAGGAAATGTTTACAACAAATATAAATAATAGTTAAAGATGTTTTTTCTGGTCAACTAGCTGCTAAAATTAAAAGAAAACATTTCTGTTTGTTTATAAAGGCTAATAATGCACTTTGTATGTGAATATCACGCACATTTTTTAAAATGGACTTTTTATGCAGCGACTTTCATGCAGTAGCGTAACGTCGCAACATGATCAGGTGCTAAACCAATTCCTTAAACTTTTTTAAAAAATCAGATTTTATTTATTTTTTGTTTAGTGTCCCCATCCGAATAAAAGAAGATTATTTTTGTGCGTTTTGTCTGTTGGTCGGTCTGTCCGTCACGATTAGATTAACAAATAACACTAGAGACTATTGTAATTCTGATTTAACCTTTAATTTTTCAGTCAGAAATATTGCAATAGTTTAAAGTATCTATAATAGATTGTTCCGGATGTTTTGTGAAAAACAAATCAATGACAATGAATATTTGTTTGCTCTTCTAACTTATATTAGATTTTATTTCCATGCATAAACGTTGCAAGAAACACATGATCTTTAATATATTGTTCCGTTTTTTAAAATGTAAATAGCATATAAATGCTAAATAAAAATATCTATACTGATTTATATTTCATTAACTATAAAGTTGTTCCGGATATTATTTTATAAAAATGATTTTATGTCAAATGATTGTTTGAAATCGCATAATTGACTAATATTACATTTATATTCTTTGACACTACGTCACTATAGTTTATTTATCAATATCAATTGTTCCGAATTTTTAATTTAAAACAAATTTATGTCAAATAATTTTATTTTTTTCAAAAATATTGACAATAGGTTATTCAGGATTTTAAAATAAGAAAATAATTTACTAGAAACGATTATTGAAAATCAATTTTTAGACTTATTTTACAGTTAATTTTCTTGCGAAACATAATAAAGTTGGTTTAATCGGTAAATAATGTTACGGATTTTGTTTCGAAAAAGAAATCGACCTACATTACCTTAATTTTCTTACAAATCGTCGCCAAAAATGATCAAAATTTTTTATGAAAAATCTAATAACGCTTTAAAATGTTTGAAATCCCTCTTCTAACAAATAAAACAAATAATTTTCTCATTTACGAAAATTGGTTGCTCCGGATTTTTAATGAAAAATAGTTTAACTCTATTTATGTAAAATCGCACTTCTCTCTTACACTACATTTAACTTTCTAGCTAAAACGTTAGAAAATCTAATTATCGTTAATATTATGCTCCGATTTTTAAGGAAAACAACTTCCTAACACCAAAGTATGGTTTGAAAAAATCTCCATAAGGCTATGGTACATCTAATTTTCATAACAGACCATCCACAAATTTAATTAACGGCATTTGATTAATCTGGAATTCTTATTTTCTCTCACTATAAATATATAATCATCCGGAACAATCTATTATAGAAACTTAAAACTAATGCGATGTTTCTGAAGGGAAATTAAATTTTAATCAGATTTTCAATAGCTTTTAGTCTTTTTTTTTTCTCGCTATTAACATAACGGACAGATAGAATGACAGACAAAACAAAAAAAAAAGCGTCTTTAATCCTTTTATATATATATATATATAAGTCTAACTAGCCCATCAAATGAAATGCTAAAAGAACTTGGTGCACCAATGTCTATGAACCCTCGAGAAGCTGCTCGTATAGAAGACATTTTTTAGTCTAACTAGGACGTGTGACGTAATGGAATTTTTTTCCTTTGACGTCATATGGAGTTAATTCTTTAAATGAAATGCTAAAAGATCTCACTCGGTGCACCAATGTCTATGAACCCTCGTATAGATGATATTTTTAAGTCTAACTAGGCCGTGTGATGTTGTGGATATTTTTCCTTTGACGTCATATGGAATAAATTCTTTAAATGCTAAAACAACTCGGTATAGTAATGTTTATTAAACCTCGTAATGTGACTCGCGTTTTAAAAAGACATAATAGCTAGATTTAGATCTTATCTAGATTTTTTAATCTAGATCTAGATTTTTGTTTACACTAGATCTAGATTTTTAAAACTAGATTTAAGTTCTAATTAAAATCATTATAGAATCTAGATTTAGAATTTCTTGGTCTAGTTTAGAATGTTTGTTGTTTTACATGTTTCGGATGTTCCTTCAGAGTTGTAGTCCAAACCCCCCGTAGGACGACGGGGGATGGGAGCGGGCAGGGTTTGAACCTGAGACCATCGATGAGTCCGAACGACAGTCCAGCGCGCAAACCGCACTACCAGACAGCCATGATTTAGACTAGATCAAGATCTATAATTTTAATTTCTAGGCTTAAAGTTTAGATTTTTATTTCTAAAGTCTAGATTGTCAATATGTCAATATTGCAATGTTATAAAATACTAAAACTAATCTACTATTTTAATATTTCATATTGCAATTAGTCTATTAATTGATTATCTAATTGATTGTTTTTTTATATAAATCTTATCTAAATTACATCTACATTATCCCAAATATATATTTTAGATCTAGATCTAGTAGTAGTTTAATTTAGGTAGATTTACATCCTCATTCTAGTTCCATTTAGGCCTAAATGAAAATGCTCAATACCAAAAGATTATCTAAAATCGCTCTTCTGACATATTGTAAATATCCGGTAGTTGTCATTCCATTATGTGTAGGTATATTATCAATAGTAGGCTATTAGTTTGTAACCATTTTGTCATTAGAGCAATGCCTGGTCGTGCGGTTAGCGCGCAGGACTGATTATCTCTATGGTCTCGGTTTCATACCCTGCTCGACCAGCGAATATGCGGATCCGACAGGGATCCGTCTCCTACGGGGGCTGCCTCTGAGTTTGTGGGGCAACACAAACTCTCTTTGTAATCTTGTTTTTAATTATTTTTATACATTTTGCCTTATAATCAACATAAGTATTTATGAAAAATTTTCTAGTTTAATGATTATGAATGAAACTATACATTTAATTAAAGAATACAAAATAAAGAAAACCATTTCAACAATGTGTGAGAAATATATGCATGTTACCTCTTTTATAGTCTTTTTCATTTTTTCAATTTGTTCTTCTTTACTGGCCACTTCAGTCTTTAAAGTCATGACCATTTCTTCTTCCTGTGTAAGTTTCTCTTGACAAGTTCTGATTTCAGCTATATGCTTCACTTCAACATTTTTCAACTTGCTCAGAGTTGTCTCTAACAACTGAAATACATTCATAACTCACAAGTTATATTATTTATATTAGACTTTGTATTATACTCTACACACTGCCTATGGCTTAGCAATGAAAAGACAGTATTGTGAATAGAATTCAATTCCTAAAAAAATGTATTATTTAATTTATTATTATTAATTTATTATTTATTATTTAATTATAAAATAATAATGTGAATCATACAATAATAAAATATTTCTCATTTTAGAAACAAAAAAACCCCATTATGTTTCTAAAAAGAACAGCTATTCAATAAATGGCACATGATGAGGTTTTGATATTTAGAACTTTTGACATCTTTAATTCTTGTGATGATAATGCAGGAAGTCAAAATGTCTGGTTATTATACTGATCACACAAGACAAAATTACATGATGTACAGGTCACAACGTTTAGTAGATACAATTAATAAACTAAGATAGCAAGTTGAAACAACATAGAAAATATATATATCATTTGTATTACAATAAAATTACCTTTTTGGCTTTGTCCAAGTCTGATGCAAGTTTTTCTTTGTCAGTAAGAGCTTGCCTCAATTCTTGCTCAGCTTTGGTATAGCCTAAGGCTTCAAGATGTTGGTGTGCTGTTTCAATTTCTGCTTGTAAGTCTTTGTTTTTTTCTTCCAGTTCATGAATTCTAAAATCTCGTGCAGTAATAACTCTCCTCATATGACTATTTTTCTTTTCTAGGTCTTCATTCCTTGATTTCCAATTCTTGACTTCTTCTTTGAAACTAACAAGTTCTTCCGCTTGCTGTTTGCTTTCTTCAAGTGTAGGGAGTTCTTCAAAATATCTCTGAATGCTATCAAGTTTTTTCTTCATCTCAAGGTGACTGTTGCAGCATTCGTTAAACTTTTCCTTCCAATTCTTAGCTTCTTCAGTTTTCTTTAACAACTGGTCCATTATTTCTGAAATGCTTTCTTCTTTTTTTGACATGCTAGATTTTAAATGCTTTAATTCATACTCAGTACCCCCCAACTTAACTTCCAGGTCATCAATTTCAGAATGCTTTTTTGTTCTTTCTTCACTGAGTTGTTCTTTTAATGAGGTATTTTTGTGCTGAAGTTCTTGTAATTTTTGCTTTAAAATATCAGTACTATCATCTTTAGAAAGGAGTGATTGCTTGAGTTTACTTTCAGATAAATTACAATCTTCTTCAAGTTGGAAAATTCTGTTCTTTAATTTTTCAATAATCATATTTTTCTCTCTAATAATACTATCTGCAGCTCGTCTTACAGGATCCCACCTTTCATCCATACTAACTTTGTTCAGTCCTGACTCTAAATGACTTATCTGTGGCTGTGTACTGGGACTTTGATATAATGCATCAGCTTCTAAATGTTGATGTATCAGTTCCTCCTGGTGCTGCTGCTGCCAAGCTCTCAGATCCCCCTGGGATGATTTGTTAGTAGAACTCATGGGACCACCTTCATTCCAGTGTTCTGAAATGAAATGTTGTCCTGAATACTCTGAGTTGTCTTGAGAATAACCTTGACTGTCTTTATAGTGATCAAAATCCTGCTGATATTGTAGCTTATCATGTTGTTTTTGATTCAAAGTAGGTGATGGAATTTCCCTTTGACTAGAAAATCCATCAATGTAAAAAGACCTTTTAGCCATTTGATTTGTTCTAATGTATTTTGATTCATTTGCATATACTGGATACACATATTTACTAGGGAGTGTGCTGTTCCGTTTTACAAAGCCATGTTGTTGTGAATCCAAAGATGCTCTAGGAAACATCTTAATGTTGCCACTGCCTTTTTTGTGCTCTGAAACTCCTGGGGAAACTCTGCCATAGGATAATGAATTTTCAGCTAAGTAATACTGTTGACTGCCTGGAGGATGGATGATTGGGGATGGTACC
Source organism: Biomphalaria sudanica (assembly GCA_036873155.1). NCBI lineage: Eukaryota > Metazoa > Mollusca > Gastropoda > Planorbidae > Biomphalaria > Biomphalaria sudanica. The sequence goes on along the minus strand of JAZGLO010000052.1, from coordinate 110,276 downwards.
AGCATTTCCACATCAGCATCCCAACCTGGAAAAGAGACATCAAATAGAGATTTGAAACTACATCATTTAAACATACTATGTTTTCATAGCCATAAATTCATCTGATGGATTGATGGATAACATCTTAAATTTTAGTACTAGACTACTAAATAAAATTTAAAAAGTTCTTATGAGACCAAATGAAGTCATGGTGCCCAGTCGATATAAAATAAAAAAAAATATAAAAAAATAATGTAGACAACATAAAGACACTCCTATGCTTTCCAACAATGTCAAGTATTTATTAGGAATGGGAGAAATCAGAGATGTAAAAACACTTTGAATACAGAATCCTATCCTCCAACAAAATTGTTTTTTCACATGTGATTTACCATTCTGCTAAAATACCTTAAATAATACACTTAAAAAACAACAACAACATCATTGGTCTTAAGATATCTGAAGCCTATTAATAACTGTCACTCAGGACTAAAGATAGACTTCTACTTATAAGCCAACTATTTTGTATTACAACTAAACTAAAAGATTACATTTTTTGTACCCACTTTACAGTCCTTATAAATTATATTACAATTTAGTTAAACAGACCACATGCAACAACTTATTTTATATTTATCATCTTTTTTTAAAGCACTTTTTTAAATACCTCAATGAAAGAAAGCAAAGCAATAACTACAACTTGATTTTTGAACATGTGTCCTGGTTAATTTGCAGCACAACTTACAGTGTGTTCATTGTTAACAAATATGTCATTAATTATGGGAGCACTCACCTGCCAACTGTACTTCTGGATTACCAACAGCAGCTGCTGCACTACTAAGTTTTTGGTAGTCTTAAACAAAAATTATAAAAGAATATAATATTTCAATATCTGAAAAGGCTAAATATTGACAAATGTATGAAAACATAAGATAGTTTCACATTTCTAGTCGGGCAGAAGTTACTTAATTACAATGAATCAATGTTACACACTACATCCACATGCTTAAACAACTTTTCATCAAAACTAAAACACATTTTTTTTCTTACAAAGAAGAAAGTTATGTGGCCAAAGGTAAAGTTTAATAGTTTGGAATTGCAATTCTGATTTTCAGGTGTTACAAGAATAGGGCCATTAAGAGACCATCCTTTTTCTAGTTTCTAATAAATATCCCCCCCCCCCCTTTTTTTTAGTAAGAAAGCTTTTAAGACTTAATTTTAGAAAATATTACGTAGACACCTGATATTTTAAAAAAGACTTCTGAAAGCTCTGCTGTAATAAAAATACAAGAATTTGATATTCTCAAATGACTTCAGTCATGTCCACGTTTTGGTATATAATTGAATGTTTACAAAAAATATTTGAATGAGTGTTAAAATCAAATGTGCTAGAAAAAATAAAGAAAAGAAAGGCCCATTTATTACAGCAGAGGTTTCTCAGGACTTAAATGTTAAAATAATCAGAGCTTTGATATTATGGAAATATACTTAAAATTGCAAAATATATTAACAAATGCAAAATATGACACAAATTTAGATCACAATCAACTGAAACTTAAGTTGTATTCTTGATGGTATTTGCACATTGCATACTATTCTTATGAGTCTGTATATGAAGAACACAACAGGTCTTTATTCTTATGTCTTTTGTCACTTAACTACTGTATTGTAAGTTGCTTGTATGACAGCCTACAGTATACCTAGTACTAACTTTTGTCTCTGTGTCATCATTCAAATTTGAGTACACATATAAAATCTAAATACATTTTTACACCAATAGTTAATAACCGTATCTAACAATACCTAACACTTACCAGGTACATTTGTTAATTCTTTATTATTTAATTTATTGGACATTGCACAATTTGTTCCTGTAAAAAAAAAAGATGATTTTAAAAAAGGTGCATGAATGTTTAACAAAGTAATTAAGTTATCATGCCTTTGAACTAAAGGCAGTAAAGTGGAGGAATATGGACTGCCCATTATAGAATAGAATGATCTCTCCCATTAGCTGACAACACATAGATAATGGGTTATTCCATTCCACAGCAAATAAAAATCCCTCTTTATATATAAATACATCTATGGTATGCATTGTAGGCAACAGTTTTGTCAGGCTTCAGTTCCCTAAAAGATTATTTAGTGATTAATTTAATCTTTTTATCTTCTTTTAATATAAATATCTATAGAATTAAAATGTTTAAATATATGCTGTAGATCTACATTATAAATCTGCAATGTCCCTTTTGTATACAAATATGCACTTGAATACAAAAATGTAAATGATTTTGTATAAATATCTTCATAATTTTGTACATATCTGTAGGCCTAGAGAATAAGAATAAATATATAAAGCAAAGCATTTTTGTTTTTTTGCCTTTGCTAGTTGCATAGCTGACAATGACAAGAAATCCAACCCATTAAGTCATTGTGTGTCTGAGAGGCAATGACAGGTGTGTCAAGAAATCCAACCCATTAAGTCAGTGTGTGCTTGAGAGGCAATGACAGGTGTGACAAGAAATCCAACCCATTAAGTCATTGTGTGGCTGAGAGGCAATGACAGGTGTGTCAAGAAATCCAACCCATTAAGTCATTGTGTGTCTGAGAGGCAATGACAGGTGTGTCAAGAAATCCAACCCATTAAGTCATTGTGTGGCTGAGAGGCAATGACAGGTGTGACAAGAAATCCAACCCATTAAGTCAGTGTGTGCTTGAGAGGCAATGACAGGTGTGACAAGAAATCCAACCCATTAAGTCATTGTGTGGCTGAGAGGCAATGACAGGTGTGTCAAGAAATACAAGCATTATGTCATTGTGAGGCTGAGAGGCAATGACAGGTGTGACAAGAAATCCAACCCATTAAGTCAGTGTGTGCTTGAGAGGCAATGACAGGTGTGACAAGAAATCCAACCCATTAAGTCAGTGTGTGCTTGAGAGGCAATGACAGGTGTGACAAGAAATCCAACCCATTAAGTCAGTGTGTGCTTGAGAGGCAATGACAGGTGTGACAAGAAATCCAACCCATTAAGTCATTGTGAGGCTGAGAGGCAATGACAGGTGTGACAAGAAATCCAATGCATTATGTCATTGTGAGGCTGAGAGGCAATGACAGGTGTGACAAGAAATCCAACCCATTAAGTCACTGTGTGGCTGAGAGGCATTAAATCTTCTGAAAACTGAGAGAGGGTCAATGCCTGAAAATGCTTGAGTCAAATGCCAAGGAGAATGAATCTAAGAATAAAAAAAAGAAAAACATGAAAACAAAACATGTTTGCTGAGGACAATAAATGCAGCACAAAATTCCCCCCCCTCCTCATTTCACAATGTGGCCAAAGAATTGACCCACTATGACTGGGCATTCCAGAAGCACTAAAAGAAAAGAAAACCCAACCAAGGTAACAATTGCCTTGGTAACAAGAATGATGTAGACTACAGGGGAGAAGGTGGGACCACCAATTAAATATTTATTGATCAAATACAGGTAAAACAGGTCTGACCAATGACCTTGGATTGGTGTGATGTCAGATACCAGCAGAGAATGGAGAGGCCGGACGTCAGAAGAGCAACAAATTAAGTGTTTTAAACTTGTATAGTAAGAAAATTACTTTAAAGGTTAAGGAAGGAATTCAAGGATTTTATAATTTATTATATAGATATATATATATATATCATCCTCTATATCTATATCTTAATTTTTTGCTTCACATTTTAGATGTTCCTTCAGAACTGAAGACTATTACATCTTAGCCCAAACCACACACATGATGGCTGGAGATGGTGACAGGAAGGGTTAGAAGCTGGGAACATCAAGATGACAATCCAGCGCCCTTACCACATGACCAAGGAGACATCTATATATATATAATAAAATAAATATTTATATATATATGCTTGCACATTTTTATCAATACATGCACACTTTTACTTCGCAAAATTGCAATAGCTGAATTTGACTGACCCTACCGCTAGTTGGCCTGAACATTAATTTAAATAAGCAGGGCAAAATTAAGCAACATAGCAACAAAATCAAATAGATAGGGAGTTCCTAAATAGTTTTATTTTTACCCATATTTGGCATTAAGGAACAAAAAAAATGCATCTGTACAAACTAGCACATAAATGCAAGTAATCCAGACTTAAAAAATAATTTTCTACATCTATTGACTCTACTTTATATTAAATAGATCAATACTGTATATAGTATGTATTTTTATAGTCTAGATCTATCATCTATTCTTTATATATATTATTTTATTTATATATAAATTATATTTATTCTAGATTTTAAAATACTTAATAGTAATAGACTATTAAAATTATTAGGTCTACAATCTACACCAATTACAGTGTTTTCATTACTAAAATTTAAATCTAGCCCAATCTAGATGGATATCATTATAAATCATATAAAGTATACTTAGTAGTATAGACATAGTGAAATTCTTTTATAGATATATAGCAGAGAAGCTCTTAATTCAAATTCAGAGTTGGCACAGTCAAAGTGTCAATCAAATAAAAGAGACAAGGCATGATGTAAGTCAATCCTCACCTCAGCAGCCTCACTCAAAAATACAAATCTAGAACAGTAGAAATACAAGCATCCATGATCATTGTCATTGATATGATGGTGACCAGTCCATTTTAATTTTTTAAAATTGTTTCTCTACTATTTCTGTATTTCAGACATTCAGATTCAGTTGTATTCAAGTATTCACTGTTTATCTCTAGAGATCTATATCATTGTACTGGTACTATCTATAGAACATAGATCTAGATTCATGTTTCGTCAATCTAGATTCACTAAGATTCTGAAGATTATTTAGAGATGTGATCTTCTATTTAGATAGAATCTACTACCTGTACTTTCTAAGTCTAAGTACTACTCTTGACACTCTTGTGTCTTGTTTACTATTGGTATTGAATTATTGATTTATAATTATTTGAATTGAACTTTGAAGTTAATTATTAGTTATTTCTAGCATCTACAATCATACATCTAGATAGTGACTAGTCAATACTGTCTATAGTCAATCTCTAGAATAATCTAGATCTATTTTCTAAATCTATTATACATATTTATTATATTATTATATATTAGTATTATTAGAATCTATCTATTATAGTTCTAGAATCTATCACTATGACTCTGACTAGAGTAGATATCTAATCTAAAATAATCTAGTAGAGATGATACAATCATACATAATATCAATTATCATTATACGATTGATTCTAGATCTACTCTAGATTCTAATTCTAGTACTAGGTATAGGACCTAGGCCTAGGACAATCTAGTCAATCTAGATCTATCTAGTAGTAGTATCTTATATAATACAGACGTTACTTCAAAAAAGAAGATGATTACGTCCTACGCGTCATGCATTTAGTCATGCATATTAACCAATGACTTAAATTCTGCCAAGTCACTGGTTTTTCTGGCTAGCTCAGGCAACCCATTCCATGCTCTAATAGCACTAGGGAAGAAGGAGTATTTGTACAAATTTGTCCTAGCATATGGGACGAGGAATGTGCCTTTATTTTTGTGTCTTTCAGAGTATTTTATTAAATTTTGTTTTTGTATTTGAAGATTATGGTTCAGTGTTTTATGTATAATTGCTACTTTACTTTTGAGTCTTCTGTCCTGAAGGCTTTCTAAATTTAGTGATTTTACTAATGGTGTTACCCTAGTCAAATGTGAATATTCGTTTGTTATGAATCTCACTGCTCTATTTTGTGTTTGTTCCAGTTTCTTAATGTTTTCTTGAGTTGAGGGGTCCCACACGGTGGATGCATATTCTATTATTGGCCTAACCAAGGTTAAATAACATTTTAGTTTTATGTTCTTATTTGATTTATAGAAATTTCTTTTAATAAACCCTAATGCTTTGTTGGATTTTTTTATAGTTTCATCAATATGTGGATTCCAGGACAGTTTTTCATATATATAAGATAAGAAGATCTAGTAGTAGTAGTACTAGTATCATCTAAATCTAAGATCTAGTTACTTAACTGACTTAGGTTACCAATAAGTTAATCAATAACTTTTTAATAACCAATCTAAACTAGATAATTACTTGAATTTATTACTAACTAGATCTAGATTGATCTCTAGAGACTAATCTAGAGTCTACATCTATAGTGACAGTCTATAACTATAGACACTATACGGTGACTAGAGTACATAGAGTATGATAGAGTATAGTGACATAGTCAGTTATTGTGAGTTATATTTATATTAATATAGACTATAAATTTTAAAATTATACTGATTAAATTAAAGTAAAAAGTGATTATTATGAAAAGCATAAAATTAATAATAATTTATAAACTGTTACTATTCCAAGTATTCAGTTAATTCAGTATTACACTATTACTCAATTTACTGAGACTGAGTATGTTAACTTTTGTCATTATCAATCATTATGTCTTTGTAATGTATGTTCACTGTTAATGTATACACTGTGACTATACAGTATTCTCTTTTTTTTCTCTTCTACTCTAGTCTAGTCTACTCTACTCTAGCAGTTGAGTTTTGAATTATTTATTTATTTTATTAGAATCTAGACCTAGCGACTAGCCTGATCCTGGTAGCTCTAGTCACTCTAGAGTTATTATATTATATATAGATCTAGATCTCTATATATAAAATAAAAATATAGTCTAAGTTAACTAAGTTATAGTTATAGTAAAGTTATACTAAGTTATACTTATAGTAATAATAGTTTATAGTAGAATAGATCTATATAGATTTAGACCCATATAGTGATATAGATCTACTTCATATAGTCTAGATTCTATAATATAGAAAAGATCTAGACGATTGACTACTCTTACTCTTACATTAGTCTAGCTAGATATAGATTCTAGATCTAGAGTAGAAGATAGTAAAGATAGTAGATTCTATCTTAAACAAAAAATCTCGGTAAAATTAACTATGAAGGTTAGTGCATCGGAACTCTCTTCAGAAGATAAAGGTACAAAAGTATGCTATTTGGCCAACTTCTAACCTATATATTATTTTGTTGTGACTTCATTACATTTTACGATTGTAGATGTGGCTAAGCAACCGATTGATTGTAGATTTTGTAATAGCATTATCTAGATGTACGTATTTATTTTAAATAAACAAAATATGCAGATAATATTTATTGTATATTTTGTATTTACTTAATTTCTTTAAAATAGAGATTTTAAACATTGGCAGTTTTTAATAGATTCTAGACTAGATCAAAAGTCAAGACATATGCCATACATGCTAAAAATAGTGATAACTGATATATCTAGGTCATGGTTGATATGGGTCATAGATCTGGATCATAGGACTAGATCTAGGTGATCTTTTTGTCTTTTAAAAAGTTGTAATATAGATCTATAATATATGGGTCAGGACATGGTTAATTGAAAGAAACGTTATTTTTTTTTTTTTTACTGTAATAGAAAATCTAGCAAATCTAGATATAGATTGTTTAGATCGAGAATGTCTAGATCTATCTTCTAGTTTAGATTCTAGACTAAGAAGTCTACTCTATAGATAATAGATACATCTTCAATGATCTTCATGATCTTGTCTTATCCTTATCATCGCTTATGACAGTTAGGTTATCATGGTTATGATCTAGTCAGATTTACGCTCTACACTCTTGAGTATAAGTCTAAGATCTTCTACTAGAACTTCTAGTTATCTCTACATTAATTATGAATATGAAATATGATGATATATTCATATAATGATATAATTTATTATAATGATAATATACGAGCGGCGAACCTGTTAAAATTTACCCTCTGAAAAGTTAGATTCACTTTGACTTTATCATTATTTAAATAATTTGTCATTATCATCATAGATGATAGAGATATACTAAAGTGTAACTATAGTGTGTGACACTTTTTGATCTAATTTCTAGTAGTCCTAAGTAGTCTACACTACTCTGAGTACTCTACTCTCTAGACTCTAAGTTACTCTAGCTCTTAATGTCAAGGGGGTTCTACTGTATCAGTGTATGGTTCTGAAACATGGACAACAGCTGAAGCAACAACAAAAAAGGTTCAGACCTTCATCAACAGATGTCTGAGAAATATCTTAAAAATACACTGGTATGACAAAATAGATAACACCAAACTGTGGGAGATGAGTGGACAGAAAAATTTAGAGATGCAGATTTTAGAGAGGAAGTGGAGATGGATTGGTCACACTCTTAGAAAAGATACTAACAACATGGCTAGAAAGGCCTTAGAGTGGAACCCCCTGGGAACAAGACTTACGAGACGTTTAGGAAGACCAAAAAGAATGTGGCGACACAGTATATTACATGAAACTGAGTGGGTAGGAAAGAGCTGGGAAGCCATTAAAAAACTAGCAAGAGACAGTGAAGAGTGGCATGTTTGTACTAAGGCCTTATGTTCCATGAGGAACGCAAAGGAAAGATGATGATACTAAATGATAATGATATATTCTATATAGATCTAGGTTTAGACACTAGTGCTTGAGTTAGAGTCTAGAGAGTAGACTACTTAGGACTACTAGAAATTAGATCAAAGTGTCACACACACTCACTTACACAGTCACTAATATTTATATATATATATATATATATATATATATATATATGATATCTAGATTTAGCAGAGAGTAGATTTATTTTCGATAGTTAGATGATTATAATTTTATACTTAAATATTTTTACTTATTTACTTTTAAACTTATATAGTATATATAAGTAAATGTACACTTTGGTTTCTTATAGTTATAATGTTTTTTGTTTGGTGTAATGCACAAATTGTAAGAAATTTCCATACGGACAATAAAGATTATTATTATTATTATATATATGGTAGTGTATCACATTATCATCATATATGGAATCAGTATAGTATAGTATATCCAGATCTAGTTACTAAAGTAACTAAATTAGTTATTTTGTCAGTAGATCTAAATCTACAAGATTCTTCTACTAGATCTAGTAACTATCTATTTATAAATTTGATAAATAATAATTTAAACAATTACCTTCATATAATATTGATCTAGATATCATAATCATATGTAGTCTTTTATTTATATGTTATCTATTATAGACTACTTCTAGTTTCTAGATCTATCATCAAAATAAAAAGTCACCCCACTGGCCTGTTATGTTAGCATTCGGCTTTCGCTGCACTATTAGCATTAGGAAATTCATTTTTCCTGTTCTAAAACAGGCACAGCTGTATTCATCTTTTATTTTTCTAAGGTATGAATGCACTGCCTAATACTTTATTTTACTATATTTATATCAATTATACTATTATAGATAGATTAGATTTAATATCTTGATTTAGACATTATAATATTGCAGTGTATGTCTATTAGATATCATATAATATAGTATCATTGTGAATTACTCTTATATAACATTAAAGTTCATTAATACTAACCAATTTGGGAATTTTTAGCCTATCCTTAATGCTAACTTTACTTTGTAGATTTTAAGGAAAATATATCATTAGGTTCTAAACCATCAAGACAACAATCCTGAATTCATACTACAAGACCAGACAGCCATATCTGTTTAGAATGTATATTTATCAGTAATCCCCAAAAGATTAAATTGAATATATATATATCTATATATATGTAATATATGTATTTTTATATGTATATGTATATATATGTATTTTTAACCTAAATATAAAACAATTAGAAGTAGAATATATCTACAATTAAATTTATAACAAAGCAAGCTTTTATATCATTTCACTCTGTCTGCCAAAACGTTTGTCCATGTTATTTCTTCCTTACCCATTCTCAGATCAAGTTGAAACTTTACACAATTATTAATTGGCATAGACAAGACATGAAGCAATAAAAAAAAAAAAATAATTTGTTAATTAATTACTGATAATTAATTATTTTGTTTTTTACCAACAAGAAAAATTAATCCTTCGGCATTGACAGATACGACTAAATATGTAGAGTTTTATTTCCTTAAATAATTGAACTCATTATTCTCCAAACCCATTCTTGGATAAAGTTGAAACTTTAAATAATTATTTATTGTATCTAACAAAACATGAATCAATAAAAAAATTAAGCAATTAATTATTTTGTTAGGTATTAAGTAAGAGAAATGACTTCTACATTACTAAAATATTTAGTTGTAAGCGCATAGTTCTTTCCCTTAGATAGCAAATTTGTGTTTATTTTTAAAGGATTACTTATATTTTGCTTTTTATTTATTATTAAAACATTTTGTTTTCCACCAAGAACTGCTGTAATGGCCAATGTGGCTCATGTGTATGAGAGTAATCATATAGTCAAGTCTGCTTCCGATCCCAGACAGTATAGAGGGCTGGAATTGAAAAATGGCATGAAAATTCTCTTGATATCCGATCCAGAGACAGACAAGTCTTCAGCTGCAATGGATGTTCACATTGGTGAGAATCTGCTTCAAACTTAATTGATTCTGACTATCATAAAACCGAGTTCAAAAGAATAATTACTTCCATGTTGTTTACAAGATGGGCTCAAATATTTTCCCCTCTACATAATTACTTTAAAAGCCTACTTATATTTATATTATTCTGAAAACTTGTTTATATATATATTTTTTTTTGTTTTGTTTTGTTTTAGGTCATTTAAAAGATCCAAGTGACCTTCCTGGCTTAGCTCATTTCTGTGAACATATGCTTTTTTTAGGAACAGAAAAGGTAAGTTGAATGACTATATCTCTACATTGGATGAAGCAAAATATGTAGATCACAGCTAGGATAGCATACCTATGTGAAATGCTGTACTCCTTCATAATCTACAGACTCAATGACAAGCTTTTTTAGTTGATCCATTTTTTTTTGTTAAGTTAATATTATATTATAGCTAGTTCATTTGGTTTTATAATACCATTATATTGTGATATACATAGTTATTTACTTTGTGTAGATATGATAGGTGATGGCATAAATTACCCATGTGCACCAGATTTGGATCAAAATTGTCCTGCATCATAATAGCTAAACTAAAAAAAATTTTTTTTCTTTTTAACAAAGTCCTTTAAATCTGGAAAAGTCAATATGAAACAATAATTATCTTTCAAAAAAAAAAAAAAGGTGTGAACTACTGCTATCAATAGTTAGAACAAAAATAAGGCAAAAAATATGCCAGTAATAATTGGCCTTTAGGTCAAATCAGATTTTGAAAATTGTTATGCTTGATAGTCTTGTGTATGAATGTTGAATGCAATTCTATTTGTAAACTTGGCAGGAAGGAATGAGACAGGAAGTGTGTGTAGCTAAGAAATTGTTTTTCATAGTAAAAGCTCAGCAGGACCTGTACTGAGAGATGGGCTAACTATTCTCAACCAGTTCCTCTGAAAGAAGCAAAGTTTGTTTTTTAGAGTTGCAGTTTCACAAATGATTATTATTTTTTTTTAAAATAGGTTTTATAGAGCTTAATTTTCATGCTTATAGCATGCTCAAAATGCTATGGTCCAATCTCATTAATGGACCATTTGGAGAGGGGGTATCTGGGAAAAAGTTTTTTGTGCTGCCTTTAGGTGCTCAGTAAACACAACTCTGCTTGTGGTGGGTGTCAAACCTCGAGCCTCTTAGATAGGTAGCAAAGCCAAGTTCAAGTGTACTTTGCCTTTCAGCCACACATTTAGCAATTTTCTATTTACTACTTTTTACAACGGGATAAATATATCATACAGATTTGATGGTGGCCTATTCAACCCGAGGCGGCTCAAAGCAAAATTAAAAACAAATGCAGCAGTAATCAGAGACTTGCTATTTGCTGACGACTGTGCCCTAAATGCCTGCTCTGAAAACGATCTGCAGAGCATCTTCAGTGACTTCTCAAGAGCATGCTCAGACTTTGGCCTTACCATCAATACAAACAAGACTGATCTACCTGCTCCTGGGAAAACCTACTCGGATCCAAGCATCACTATAAATGGACAGGATATAAATGCAGTGGACAAATTCACATATCTTGACAGCACACTCTCCAGAAATGGAAAAATCGATAGTGAAATCAACCTGCGTATCGCCAAGGCCAGTGCATCCTATGGCAGACTGTCTAAAACTTTCTATAACAGACGTGGTATCACCACAAACACAAAGCTAGGGGTCTATAGAGCCGTCATCCTCCCTACATTGCTCTATGCCTCGGAAACATGGACAGTGTACAGTAAACATGCAAAGAAACTGAACCACTTCCACATGACATGTCTGAGAAAAATACTAAATGTCAAATGGCAAGACAAAATACCAAATACAGAAGTTCTTCGAAGAGCGTGTCTGCAAAGCATCCACACAATCCTGATGCAGTCCCAGCTGCGATGGGCAGGTCACGTCTACAGAATGGAAGACCACCGCATCCCTAAACGACTCTTGTATGGCCAACTAAGCGAAGGAAAGCACTCGCAAGGTGGTCAAAGAAAGCGCTTCAGGGACACCCTCAAAGCTTCTCTGAAGGCGTTCAGCATAGACCCAGGCACCTGGGAGACAGAGGCACATGACAGAGCATCATGGCGTCACGCTGTGAAAACTGGGGCACAGGTTGCTGAGGAAAAAAGAACAACGCTGGCAGAAGAAAAACGCCAGAAAAGAAAAGCAAGGCAAACGACACTAGCTCCAGCTGGAATAACCTGCCCAGTGTGCGGCCGAACATTCCGGGCTCACATAGGTCTCACCAGCCACATGAGGAGGCATAAAACCCCAGTGCAAAGCCCTCAGCCCCCTGGATGACAAAGTGGTCATCATCAAACCACGATGGACGAACTATATATATATATTTACTACTTTCTACTGGGCTAACAGACTATTTTTGCAATAAATGTCTTAGATTATCAGCACTTTGATGTCTAGTAGGAGTATTGGCAATATAATGTAATAATCTTTCTTAAAGGAATATCCGTCTAAATAAGTTTCATTACATTAATTACAGCAATAATACTAGCAAACATTTTGTAATACTTATGTACAGATCTGTGAGTTTCAAATTATGTGCTCTACTCATAAAAATAAAACAAGAAAAATGAGAGCTTTCATTGTTGAATAAAATGAAATTAAACCATCATCTCAGAGCTGCTTTTAAGTCACTTTTTTATTTTATATGTGTAGAGAGCCTCCTCCAGTCAGCCCTATTATTTCAACCAGGGAGATAAAAAAAAATAAAAAAAAATATTAGTTTATCTCTGGGAATGTGATATTGTTTATTTGAATAATCTTTGTTATTATTATTAAAATAGTAGAAATGGATTTTTTAAAAATGTATTTTAGAAAAACAATTGTCTGTATGACATATTTTGCTTTTCAGTATCCCGAGGAAAATGAATATAATAAGGTAAGATTTGTGTCTGATAACATTTGAGACATACAATTTTAAGCTCTCATATCATAAGTTCAGCCTTTTGAAAAGTTATGACACAGTTTTTGAAGTTTCAAACTCTTTTTTGTTTATCATAGTTCTCCTGCTTTCCCATGGGATTTTCACTATTGGTCATATTTGTTTTATGCAACTAATAGTAATAGAATAGTTACTAAAATTTAGTTGTTGGTACTCAGTTGATTTTAAGGTCCCATGTTGGGTCTGTATGTGTGTGTGTGTGCATGTAGGACTATTTATATAGTAAATATATAAACAAATTTAAACAAATTCTATTAATAATTAAAACCAGGCCTGAATTTAGTTTGCTATACAATTTAAGAATGTTTACACCAAACAAACATTTTTTCAGTTCCTTAATGAGCATGGAGGAGCATCAAATGCATTTACAACTTTAGAGCATACAAACTACTATTTTGACATTTCACCAGATCATCTAGCTGGAGCATTAGATAGGTAAGATCTCCACTTGATGTTAATGTCTGTCCAGTAGCTTCATTTACCCCCTTGTTTAGTACAGTATAAAAGTAAAAAGTAAAGTTTCCCTTTCAGACCTTGTGGTCTATTGGACAGATGATGTAAAGCTTATCTGTTTTTGTGGCCTACGTTTAATGAGGGTGTCATGTGGCCAGCACAACTACCAACTGCCTTTACTTTTTCCCAACTAATGTCACGTACCCATTACCCACTCTTCACCAGGATTCGAACCCTGGTTTGGAAGCCAAGCACTTAACCGCTCAGCCACCGCGCCTCCTGTTTAGTACAGTATACTTCAGAAAAATTGATTTGCCAGTGCCGAAAATCTTAATTTGCAAATACTATAAAAAAAAAAACTCAAATAAATCATGGCACTAATGCAGTGATTTTTAAATGGTTTGTGTAATAACTCCATTTTCATTTTCAACTATTAAAGGTAGTATTATTATAAAATGTTGGGATAAAAGATTTTATATTTTATTTGTTTCCCATCAGATTTGCACAGTTTTTTACAAGTCCATTATTTACACCACCTGCCACCAGTAGAGAAGTGAATGCAGTGGACAGTGAAAATAGTCGAAATCTACAGAGTGATCCATGGAGATTGTTTCAGTTAGAGAAATCATTGGCTAGACCTGAGCATGACTTTAGTAAATTTGGAACAGGTAATTTTTAAAAAGTATATCTTCTTTTCAAGCAGTTATGTATCTGTATTAATATTTAGTGCAATAATTTTTAAGATCCCAAAGCAGAGTCTCATAAGGGAGTCCTACATATTCTTAAGTTGTGTCACAACTAACCCTGAGAATGCTTCTATCACAGTATGTAATGCCTGTGATGAACGTTGTAATGGATGAGACAAGGTACTTTAAAGCCCATTTTGGCCTATTTACTTTTATGTATGTTTCCAAGAAGGTGCCCAGATGTGTGCGGGAATAGATGTTGCCAACAATTGAATTTTACAACAACAAAAAAAAATAGATTTGATTGGCAGTTGATTCTATTAAATTAAAAGTAGTACACATTCAACATTGCCAGAAAATTCTCTCTTTGTCTACATGTAGAAAATCATTCAATGTTTATGATGGCCATATTCAGGCAGAAGCAAGCAGGATCTTGTGTATTATGTGCAGATAATTGTGAGTGTTGGTATTTGTAAGTCATTGCTTCAGATATTTATTCTGAAAAATTAAAATCTGTCTTTTTACCTGCAATACTTAACAAACATCAGACACATAGGTGGTGAACCTATTGGGTCCTTCTCTGAGTTTGTATCAAACTCGCTTTGTAATCTAGTTAAAAAATTTATTTTTTTTGTTTGGATATCATTTTGGTCTAGCCAAATTCGGAAATCCTGTATAATACTAATAGTTTCATGGAATATAAGTTTGCATTCTATTATATATATTTCACTTTTTAGGCAGTGGAACCATTTGAACTTATGTCTAGGAAAAAACAGATGTATACAACCAAATCCATAGATTGACCACCCTTTACCAAGCTGCATTAAACTTTCAACAAACATTCTTATTAGAAAAAGACATTAACCAACCAGTCGATTACCTCTGGAATTTCATTAAAAACCATCTTAAAAGCATTATAGAAAATCATATACCAACTAAATACACATCAAACAAAATAAATAAATGCTGGTTTAATAATAGACTAAAGAAGCTTTGTAAACAGAAGGAAAACCTATATAGAAAATTAAAAGAAACTAAGGCAGAAAGAGTTTACAAAAAGTATATAAAAATTAAACACTTAACCCAAAAAGTAAGCAGACAGCTGCAGAGTGAATACATAAACAATGTAATATCTAAAGATAACAACAAAAACCTATGGTCATACATTAAGTCTAAGAAAATGGAAACAACAGGCATAGCGCCATTAAAAGATGAACATAACATAATACATAATGATAATGAAACTAAAGCAAACATCCTAAACAAATACTTTGCATCAGCATTCTCAGCCCCAGGAGACAAAGACATATTTCTTTATTTGAACCAAGTAGACAACATAGAAGATTTAGTAGTACAAGAAAATGGAATTAAAAAACTATTAGCCAACACCAAACCAAATAAAGCGTCTGGACCTGATGGTATTCCAGCTAGATTACTCAAAGAACTAAGCAATGAGCTAGCCCCAGTGTTCAAAATACTCTTTCAGGCATCGCTTAACCAGGTCAGAGTACCAAAGGACTGGAAAGAAGCTAATGTCACCCCCCTATTTAAAAAAGGATAAAAGTCTGACCCAGGAAACTACAGACCAGTATCACTTACCAGCATCACATGTAAAATCCTAGAACACATAATATGTAGCAACATCATAAACCACTTAGACAAACAAAATGTCCTCACACCATACCAACATGGCTTTAGGAAATATAGATCATGTGAAACACAACTAATAGGACTTATTGATGATTTTTCTAAAGGTTTAGATAATAGTGAACAAATAGATGCTATCTAACTAGACTTTTCTAAGGATTTTGACAAAGTTCACCACCTTAGTTTGCTTAAAAAATTAAAATATTTTGGCATTAATGGTCCACTGCATCAAGGGATTAAAGATTTTCTGATAAGGAGAGAACAAACTGTAATAATAAATGGCTATAAATCAACACCAATAACAGTAAACTCAGGTGTACCTCAAGGAACAGTCTTGGGTCCACTACTATTTTTAATTTACATAAATGATTTATCAAATTGCATTATTTTAGGAACAAAAGTCAGATTATTTGCAGACGATTGCATAATATATAGAACAATAAAAACAACACAAGACACAGATATTTTACAAAGAGAATTAGATTTATTACAGAAATTGGAATCAAATTGGAACATGTCTTTCCACCCAGAAAAATGTCAGTTATTAAAAGTAACAAAAAAAACTAAAACAAATTAATTCCACTTATCTTATTCATGGCAAACCAGTAACACAGACTAAAAATGCAAAATACTTAGGTGTTATAATAAATGAAAAACTGTCATGGAATCTACATATTGATGAAACTATAAAAAAATCAAAGAAAGCATTAGGATTTATTAAAAGAAATTTCTATAAATCAAATAAGAACATAAAACTAAAAATGTTATTTAACCTTGGTTAGGCCAATAATGGAATATGCATCCTCCGTTTGGGATTCCTCAACTCAAGAAAACATTAAGAAACTGGAACAGACACAAAATAGAGCAGTGAGATTCATAACAAATGAATATTCACATTTAACTAGAGTGACACCTATGGTGGAATCACTAAATTTAGAAAGCTTTCAGGACAGAAGACTCAAAAGTAAAGTAGCAATTATACATAAAACACTGAACCATAATCTTCAAATACAAAAACAAAATTTAATAAAATACTCTGAAAGACACAAAGATAAAGGCACATTCCTCGTCCCATATGCTAGAACAAATTTGTACAAATACTCCTTCTTCCCTAGTGCTATTAGAGCATGGAATGGGTTGCCTGAGCTAGCCAGGAAAACCAGTGACTTGGCAGAATTTAAGTCATTGGTTAATATGCATGACTAAATGCATGACGCGTAGGACGTAATCATCTTCTTTTTTGAAGTAACGTCTGTATTATATAAGATAAGATAAGATTTAAACATGGTGAACAATGAAAAAAAAAACACTTAATTTCTTTTTAAAAAAAATCTCCATATTATAAAAAAATGCCCTTAAATGTTTTTTTTTTGTTGCTTGCACAAAAAATTGACTTATAAACACTCAAATAAGACTTAAGGATAGCTTAAAAAAATATTTGTAATAACACAATCTCATGATATCTTGATCATACAATTACACTTGAGGATAGCTTAAAAAAATATTTTTAATAACACAATCTCATGATATCTTGATCATACAATTACAAGCTTTCTACATATTGGAAGCATGGCTGAATGTTCAGTGATGCTGGTGTCCGCGTCAGTCTCTTTTAGAAGTGGGTTTAAATTCTTTTGCTGCCTAAAAATGTTAACAAATGTTCTTGTACCAAATCAGACTTGACAGAAAGTAGGAAAGTAAAGTGTTGTTAAATAGGAAAAAACATGAAAAATACTTTAAAAAAACAACAACAACAAAGCTTATATTAAGTGTAATTGTGTAAGTTAGTTTGGATCAGTCATGTAATTAAATTTGTAATAGATCCAGACCAACCAACAATATAATAAATTTGTGCAATTAGAAATATTTTTTGAAATTGTTTTTTGTTTAGCACCATTTCATGCTTTTAGCTTTTTCAATGCGATATGATTCTATCACTTGTCTGGACCAGTTTTGAAAGGGGGTGGGGGTGGGAGATGTGGATATTTGTTTGAATGTTATCATGATCACTTCTTAAATGCATTAAAGAAAAAGTTGTATGACCTGAATTCAAACTCAAAGGCTCAAGCCTCCATAAGGGAACCAATTTAACTTATACCACCACATCTATGAAGTACAGTTTCTTCCCTTTCTTCTATGTGTATAATTAGATTGTACATTAACACTTTATTCTTTTTAAGACAATAATATGATCTCTTATATATTTTGTGTGCCACTGAATCTGTCATAGCCTATTCATGTTCATTTATAAAAGGCTTCTTGAACTGTTCACCCAGCTGGATGTTCATTTCAATTATGCATGTTGAATTAATGGCCATCTGAACTGTGAATGCTTGAATTAATGGTTGTTAAAATTATATATGTTTGAACTTATGCCCTTATAACTCTGTATGTTTGAATCTATCAGGAAATAAAGAAACACTTGAGACTATACCTAAATCTAAAGGCATTGATATAAGAGATGAACTCCTGAAGTTTCATTCACAATATTATTCATCGAATGTCATGGGTCTGTGTGTGCTTGGTAAAGAATCCCTTGATGACCTTCAAAAATTGGTGGTTCCACTCTTTGAACATGTTGTGAATAAAAAAGTGCAAATACCAAGATGGAATAATCCTCCATACACACAGAATGAGTTACAGGTCAGACCAAAATTTACATTTGATTACTATAGACACCACACTTGGTACTAGCCTGCCTGTTAAATGTACATTTGCATACATTAGTTACACTACATAAACTTAAACATTCATTTATAACTGGTAGTGTTATTTCAATTAAAATTATAGGTAAAAATGAATATTTATCCAACTATGTTATGATGGCAAATGAAGTAATAATAAAGCTACATATCATATTAAAAATTTGAATCATCTTCAAAGTTATCTTAAACTAATTTTAAATGATCTAATTCAATACAAATATTTAGTATTTAAAAACTTTTTTTAAAAGTTTAGTTGACATACACAATTAAAATCTTTTAAATCTTAATTCTATCTAAATGAAATGCAACTTTCTATTTCCAATAATTTTGTTAGATGATTACTGATGTGTAGATTTGTTCAAATCTTTACTTTAGAAAATTGTAAACTTTATTTTTTTCAGTGTATTGTGTATGCTATCCCAGTCAAAGACATCAGAGAGTTATCTGTTTTGTGGCCGACTCCTGATGTCAGTGAATTTTATAGGGCTAATGTAAGTTTTTGTTCTGAATTTTGAATTTTTTTTTAAAGATATGCTTGCAATGCAATTATTTTACACCTGATAGCAAAAATTAAGCTATGTAAATAGTTTATTTTGCTTGTTATGAAATATTGTTTTTATTATTAGCCTGGACATTACCTTGGCCATCTGCTTGGTCATGAAGGTGCAGGAAGTCTTTTGTCAGAGTTAAAAGCAAGAGGTAAGTGCTGCAAAAATGTGATTCATTTTTTTGAACAGTTTTCCTTAAAAATGTATAAATACTACATTGCTTTCTATTTTTGTTTCCTTATAGGATGGGCTAATACTTTAGTTGGTGGACAAAGAGCTGGAGCTAAAGGCTTTTCTTTCTTTTCTGTTGCTGTAGATCTATCTGAAGAAGGTCAAGGTAGACTTTGGTTTGGAAAAATTTCATTACTTAGGATATTTCTGACTTTTCTAACTTTCTGACAATTTTTAATATAATGTCTAGTTTATAAAGGGAGGGATTAGGTTTATTACTTGCAGAAAAACTTCAAAAGCTTGATATTGGGAATTTATCTTTACATTAGTATGTCTTTGAATTTCTAGCAACAGAATAATTTAAAAAAATGGCTTAAAACAATATAAACCAAGCTGGTAGGGAGATGCCATTTGATTAGAAATAAATGTAAAGATAAGCTCTCTAGTAGAGACACTACCTATATGATCCATACATGTTAGATACCGTATAAACATTACTGGTGTCCTGTAAACAGCACATTATCTTTGCTCTAACTAATTGAAGCTGACTTTATCCATATGGTTCTTTCATTTATCTGTAAGGAGATACATTGTTCCCAGGATCATTTCAAACTAACTTAATATAGTTGATTTAGTTTTAATAATGCATTATACATTTTTCCCAGGATCATTTCAAACTAACTTAAAATTGTTGATTTAGTTTTAATAATGCATTTGATGTCTCAGAAGATTTTGTTTTTAAGCTTACAAATTAATTTTTTGTTTGAACCTTTGAAGCCCACATTGATGATATCATTGTTCTGATCTATCAATATATCAATATGTTAAGAAAAGAACAGCCTAAACAATGGATTTTTCAAGAATGCCAGGTACATGTTTATGCTTTCACTTTTTTTTTATGGGATATGCATCAATATATTACACCTTTCTGATGGACCAGTTTGTATGCCTCCTTGTATGTTACTGCTGTGTTTATTTTATACTTCTGATATATATATATGTCCAGATTGATGCCACATAATTTTTTCCTATTTAGGACCTGGCTGCTATGTCATTTCGTTTTAAAGATAAAGAAACTCCAAAGGCATACACAAGTAGCATTTCAAGTAAATTACATGTAAGATAATTTATAGAATGAATTAAACCAAATTTTTTTTAGGTTTATTTAAGTGGGTATCACCTGTAGTGTTATGTGTATTTAAATACATTGTTCTGTAAAGAAACCATATTGGATACATTGTTCTATAACAAAATGTATTTTAGGTTATATTGTAATAAAATAAGTTCTAGGATACATTCTGAGGCAGCCTTAGAAATATGCAGGCTTTGGGTGGTCGGCATATGTGCAGCTAACAGGATTTGTAAATTTATTATTTCACAAAAATGAAGCTGGCTAGGACTTACTCTCAAATACCAACTATCAATGTTGCAAGGCAAGCACTTGACTGGAATTTGCAAGAAAAGGAGAAATGGGCAGGCCTATACAAACTTAGACGAGGTCAGTCTTCACGGAAGCTGGGGATACTTGAATAATTTAGACATAGATGAAAAAGGCTGTCCAGTTTAGTAGAGATGTGTAGTATGGCTTCCCTCCCTCTAATGCTGAACCAGTAGGCCTAAGTATTGTTATAAAATGTACATTGGCCACTTGATTATGTTCCAATTGTGCTTGTTCTAATATTGAGTTAGTGGTGGCTTCTAATACATCACATATATATGTGTATTACATATGAGTCTGGCATCAACAACTATATGTCAGTAATTTATATTTGTCCATTAGGAGTTTCCAATGAAAGATGTCCTCAGTGCATATTCTTTGTTTGATGAATTCAAGCCTCAACTTATTAACTTGATATTAGATCAACTTGTGCCAGAGAATATGAGGTATTTAAAACACTCATTATATGCTTTAGTCAGACCTACATTGTAAGTTATCCTAGCACTTGTATACATTCAAACACAGATTATTTAGCACTTATGCATTTATATATAGAAATATTCAGTTTTCTTCTAGCCAGCTTTTTGCTGCTGAGCTGTAAGTTCTTTTGCTGTCTGTGCCAAGGGAAAAAAGTGTGTTGTTTTCTTCAGTTGTTCAGCACTACCATACAGGGTGTTGGTTATGCTGAGCTGTAGTGGTAGTAAGGTCTGCCTAAGGTGGATTAAGATGTGGCATTCAAAGAGAATATGGTTCATGGTTTTATAAGAGTGAGCGGAGTGTCTATAGAGGGTTTGGTGTGTGGGATTTATTTTGTTAAGGGGATAATTTAAAGGTTTGGGTCCTGTTCTTAGTTGGAAGATTGTAGATTACTATTTGCAGGGGAGAAAATTAATACTGTCCATTCTGGTCATTTCTTTGTACATAGCTCTGCCTGTGTTTCCTAATACTCATTGGTTGAGACACTCCTCTTTGTGATTGTTGACTAACATCCAGTCAATATAGAGTTGAAGCTAGGTGCTGAAACAAATGTGATACATACATATATTAAACATAAATGAATAGCAGCACATGTTTAATATCCAGTCAATAGTGCCATATTTAACTGCACAAAACTAACCAGTCACATGTGAACCAAGATTTGAACTTATTTTCATCATTACCATTGATTGGCAAGCACAACTGCACACATCAAACTCTAGGACATTATTTTTATACTTTCACATATCCATACAGAAAACCCTATGGCTGGGTATAAGATTATATCAAATGATACACTTGACCTTTGATTTCAAATGAGACAAGTTCAGTAGTGCAATTACAATAAATCATAAATCCTGATGTAACACTTTAAAAAAAATTCTTTCAATTTAGTTTTTTTTTTTTTACAGCTCTGTCTGTCTGGAAAAAATTTTACATATTTTTTCTCCCAATTACCATTCTCGGATCAAGTTGAAACTTTGCAAAATTTTTCATCTCGATAACGACACATGAATCAATTACATAATTAACCAATTAGTTAATTAATTAGTCAATATTAATTTTGTTTTACATAGAAAATTAGGACATTCGCTAAAAACTTAAAACTAACAATAGTCTATAAAACATAATTTTATAAGCACTTGAATAGCTCTGTGGCTAGCACGTCAGCCTTCCATCATAGAGTTTTGAGACCTCAAGCATTTTTTAGTGGCCCCTGATAGAAGAAAAGACGCTATTAGTTTTTTTGTGGAATGTTTGTCCTTCTGTCTGTCCATCCGTCCTTCCCGTTTAGATCTCATAAACTAGAAAAGATAGTGAAAATCTGATGCCATATTTTAGACCATTCAAAGTTGTGATGCAACGGCTACTTTTTTCTTTTCAAAAAATGAAAAATCGAATTTTTTAAATCACTTATGCAAGTAGTTTTTTCATAAATATACACCACTTTTACAACTTTTCACAATTAACATTACGGGAGGCTCTTTAGAAGGGGAGATCACCATTTACCATATTTTTAACATATTTATGTAAATGGTTTTAGATTTTTTGTCCAAATATATTACAAATATATTGCTAACTTGTGTCAGACTAACTACTACATTTACAAAAAAAAATGGTTACTATTTTTTTTAAAGAGAAAAAATCTATTTAATATGCATATAAGTGGAACATAATTTAAAACAACAATAAATAAGTAGTTTTCATATTATCGCATGAACTGCAGTGCATTCGGACGACTATTGGACACCTAACTAAGGATTTTTTTTTTTACAAAAGTATTGAGGGTTTGAATAAGAGATTGGCCCTTTACAAAACAGTCAGATCAATAAGATAGTCATTATATTAAATCATTTAAACCAGGTTCTTATCAAACTTCACCTTCACTTTCACCTATCCAAAAACTATTAGCCAACATCAAACAGAATAAGCATCTGGACCTTATGGTATTCCAGCTAGATTACTCAAAGAACTAAGCAATGAGATATTACCAGTGTTCAAAATATTTTTTCAGGCATCTCTTAACCAGGGCTGAGTACCAAGGGACTGGAAAGAAGCTAATGTCCCCCCCCCCCTTTTTTTTTTAAAAAGGAGAAAAATCTGACCCAGGAAACTACAGATCAGTATAACTTACCAGCATCACATGTAAAATCATAAAACACATAATATGTAGCAACATCATTAAACACTTAGACAAACATAATGTCCTTACTCCATACCAACATGGCTTAAGGAAATATACATCATGTGAAACACCACTAATATGGATAATTGATGATTTTTCAAAAGGTTTAGATGATAATGAGCAAATAGATGCAATCTTACTAGATTTTTCTAAGGCTTTTGACAAAGTTCACCACCATAAAAAATTAAAATATTTTGGCATTGATGGTCCATTGCATCAGTGGATTAAAGATTTTCTGATAGGGAGAGTAATAATAATAAATGTAATAATAAATGGCTCTAAATCAACACCAATAACAGTAAACTCAGGTGTACCTCAAGGAACAGTCTTAAGTCCACAACTATTTTTAATTTACATAAATGATTTACCAAATTGCATTAGTTCAGGAACAAAAGTCAGATTATTTTCAGACGATTGCATAATATATAGAACAATAAAAACAACACAAGATACAGTAATTTGACAAAGAGAATTAGATTTATTACAGAAACTGGAATCAAATTGGAGCATGTCTTTCCACCCAGAAAAATGTCAGTTATTAAAAGTAACAAAAAAAACTAAAACAAATTAATTCCACTTATCTTATTCATGGCAAACCAGTAACACAGACTAAAAATGCAAAATACTTAGGTGTTATAATAAATGAAAAACTGTCATGGAATCCACATATTGATGAAACTATCAAAAAATCAAAGAAAGCATTAGGGTTTATTAAAAGAAATTTCTATAAATCAAATAAGAACATAAAACTAAAATGTTATTTAACCTTGGTTAGGCCAATAATAGAATATGCATCCTCTGTTTGGGACCCCTCAACTCATTAAGAAACTGGAACAGACACAAAATAGAGCAGTGAGATTCATAACAAATGAATATTCACATTTGACTAGAGTAACACCTTAAGTAAACTCACTAAATTTAGAAAGCCTTCAGGACAGAAGACTCAAAAGTAAAGTAGCAATTATACATAAAACACTGAACCATAATTTTCAAATACAAAAACAAAATTTAAAAAAATACTCAGAAAGACACAAAGATAAAGTCACATTCCTTGTTCCATATGCTAGGACAAATTTGTACAAAAGCTCTTTCTTCCCTAGCGCTATTAGAGCATGGAATGGGTTGCCTGAGATAGCCAATAAAATCAGTGACTTGGCAGAATTTAGGTCACTGGTTAAAATGCATGACACATTGGACATATATATATCATAGTTTGACTGCAATACATTTGTGAGAACAATTTGGTTTGTTAATGTTATCCACTAGCAAATA
This sequence comes from Biomphalaria sudanica, assembly GCA_036873155.1. NCBI lineage: Eukaryota > Metazoa > Mollusca > Gastropoda > Planorbidae > Biomphalaria > Biomphalaria sudanica. The sequence goes on along the minus strand of JAZGLO010000052.1, from coordinate 85,328 downwards.
TTGACATGAAACTGATGATTTCAGAATCTCTGTTGTATCAAAAAAATTTGAAGATATAGCAGATCAAACAGAGAAGTGGTATGGGACACAGTACAAAGTGGACAAGTTTACACCCAAACAGCTTAAGGTCAGAGGATGTTACATATCTTTAAGTGTTTGTCGTTTTTCAAATGTTTAAAAAGTAGTAGCCTGAGATTGAAGTGGCAATTTCTAAGCTCTTCCATTTGTAGCTTGGATTTAGTTGGCAACATTCAAGTTCAATTGAGTGTTCCTGACATTGTTTAGTTGATCATGGAAATCTCTAATAAAGTTCTAGGATATTTTATAGTACCTACATTCTGAAAATTGTTTCCATATTTCTTGTAAGAACTTATTTTAGTTATTTCTATTAGAAATGGTCCACCTATAAACTTCATGAGAAACTAGCACTGCCAGAGAAAAATGAATTCATTCCAACCAACTTTGAACTTGTTCCTACAGATCATCAGGTGATTTTTATATTTCAAGATTTACATTGATTTATACATTTCATTTACCTATAACATGATTAACTATTCTGTTGAGCACATAGATTTACATACATTTCAAACATTATATTTATTTGGTAAAAAAAAGCTGTTGCTTCCATACACAAAAAAAGTTTCTGTATAGAAAAATTAATATGTCAGATCCCAATTCTTTTTTTTTTTTATTAAAAGTAATTTGGTGCAGTCATCTGTCAAACAGAAATGTGTACTTGGGAGCTATCCACTGTAGCTCAAAGCATTAGACAAAATAGCATGCAGTTAAAGTTTGTTATGCTTCATACAATACTTCCAGATTTAGATAATGCAATGTTTAAACTTTTTATCCAATTACATCTAACTGCGTACAATCCAAAATATACTCTTGCAGTATATATTTACTTGGTTAAATAATTTATTCTATTCAAGTTCAGGGTAATAGGTGCACTGAAACTTGATAAATTTGTGAAAAGTTCACCTACATAGAGTTTTAAAGAATTGGTTCCATTAAGTTTTTTTTATATTAAGGTTTAACTAAATATAATATTCCAGCCAAAAGTTGCAGTACTGCTAAATGTTAATCATTGTGATTTTCTTTCTATCATATCAAAAAAGATTTAACAATGTTAAATAGTATTCACATGCCCAGATATTACAATGGGTTGTTAATAATAATATTTGAGCTAAATGTACCTGACTTGAACTATTATGAAACTGTAAACAAATATGTTATGAAATGACAGGTTTCTGAGAAAAGAAAACATTATAAAATATAAGTGTGTCATGCAATACTTATACTGTAGTTAGGTAGTGTAACAAGTGTATAACAGAGATTAACAGATGTGCGACAGAGATATAACATTGGCATATCTGCTCTATTTGGGATTACTTCTACTTCTGATTAAAGTATTGCTTTGAACAATTATTGAAAACTGCAGTCTTTTTTAAAAAAAGTTTTTTGAATTAACACTTAATCGAATGCTTTGCTACTTCAAATTCTCATGATAAATTACTGAGCAGTAAAAATTTTTTTGTTTTTTCTCAGCCTAGTGAAGTACCAGAAATAGTGAAGGTATGTATTGCTGTATATTTAATGCACATCTTATTAGATCCTAACAAGAAGAAAGAAATGTGTTTTGATTTGTAATTAATATGAAAATTATTATTTTTTTACTTATGTTAACTAATTTTTCAATAAATATTGTATCAGTAGTATCTTTTTTAAATATATAATATATATATATATATATATACAAAATTCATATAATGAGTCCATATTCAATCAACAAGGATACTTTCATTATATATATTTTTTTTAATGTTTATTTCTACACAGATCTCAATCTTAAATCTAATTCTCCTCCAGTTCTCTTCTAGATCTATATAATTTTCAGTATATATTTTTTTTAATGTTTATTTCTACACAGATCTTGATCTTAAATCTAATTCTCCTCCAGTTCTCCTCTAGATCTATATAATTTTCAGTGTGAGTGAGAGGGATTCTCCTTAGATCAGTGTGATTATCAAATGTGTTTTTACAAATAACATGAAATATTTGAATGAAGTGTGTGTGGAAAACTTACTAGAGTTTGAAATGTAAAGAGTGTAGTTAATGATAATGTGTAGCACAATTTTTAAATGATTAGATCTAGATCTACAACTAAATTAAAAATCCTAAAAATTGTCACAGTGAATATAAGCCCTATTAAAAGTGTGTGTATATGTTTCTTTTTTAAAAAGGGGGAGGGAGATAATACGGTTTGTGGAGGTAGGTTTTTCTAAATACGGTGAAGATCTATATCTATGACTGTCACAATAAAAAGATAATATGGACTAAGTTGCAAATACTGATATTTTTTCTTTCAATCTGTTGAGCAAAGCTTCAATACATTATATTTATCAGTACTTCTATAATTTATGGAAGGCATGGTGGCTGAGTAGTAAAGCACTTGGCTTCCAAACTGGGGGTTCTGGGTTTGAATCTTGGTGAAGACTGGGATTTTGAATTTAGAATCTTCACCTTTTAGTGTCCGCCCAGCTCTAATGGGTACTTGACATGAGTTGGGGAAGAGCAAAGGTGGTTGGTCTGTGTGCTGGCCATATGACACCCTCTTAAACTGTGGGCCACCGAAACAGATGACCTTGACATCATCTGTTCCATAGATTGCAAGGTCTGAAAGGGGAACTTTTCTTCACTATAATTTATGGGAAAAAATGTGTATAGTGTGAGTGTTGGTGGTCAGTCATTGGTTTGTAGCTCCAAACAGCTTGTACAACTAAACCGATGTAGGCGTATTATATCTTAAATGTAGAAATAAACTTGAACAGTCTTCTTTTTAATAAACCTAATATAACTTTTACTAACATATTCTAGCTCACTACAAAAACATGTCTTTACTCAAATCTCTGGGTCATTCTCTCAATCTCTGGGTCATCTCTCTCTATATAAATATCACCTTAACTACTTACATAAATTATGACAAACCAGCTCATATCTCATCATTCTACACTGCCAAAAACTAACACTCCTTTGGAAACACACACATACAATCCATAACAGTGGGTACATTATTATATGCTAGGATGCAAAGCTTTGTTTAAAATTGTGCTTTACTGGCCTTTTATTTGAGAAGAGCACCCAAAAAAAGTGGGGCAACTGAAAAGTTTGTGGTTGGAAATTAAGGTTTTCTATTGGTGGATGCCAAAAAATTAAGCAATGTTATTGTAATGCTGGTTATTTCACTAAATATACAAGGCCCCCCCTCTCCAATTATATATATATATATTTATATTTATTTAAGCTCATAATAAATTTCAAATGGATATTGTATTGCATGGGTAAATCTTAAGTCCGCACTATGTAGTTTTTTCAACTCTATAGATTTTGTTTGTTTTATTTCTCAGACTACGCCCTATTCTTTGTTGTGGTATAAACAAGACAATAAGTTTTTGAAACCCAAAGCTTGTGTAAATATTGACTTTATTAGGTGAGCTCTACAGGTTCATTATTTGTTTAGATTGTACTAGTTCAACTAACACTTGTTTTGTATCATAAGCAATAGTTCAGATAGGAACATAAGGGAGTGTCAACTCATCCTAAGGCCATGAGCTCAGATTGATTCAACATTTAAGTCACAGTTTTTCAACTAATTTTTGTTAAATTGCAGTTTTCTTTGGAATCTCACAACTTTATTTTAAATTTGTGATGTTCCCCTGCAATTTACTGGTTAATTTAGCTGGAGACATTTTGTATGCATGACTCACCCATCTTTTAATTTCATGTTTAACTTTGCATAGTAATTATATAATGTCTAAACCTTGACTCCCCCCCCCCCTTTTATTTTTTAATTTTTTTTTTGTTTAACATTTGTATTTAATTAACATTAGTTACAAAGTATCTTTGAAATGTTATTTGCTTTTTTGTTTGGTTTGTGAAATGTATATCTGTAGTATTAGTTTGTATTCATTTATCTTCATTTTGCTTCAAACTGTCAATTTTTATTCCCAGCCCAGTTGCTTATATGGATCCACTACATACAAATCTCAATGCCTTATTTACACAACTCTTTGATGATGCTCTGACAGAATATTCCTACATGGCTGAGATAGCTGGACTAAAGTATAGTCTGAATAACTCTATATATGGATTGACGGTAACATCTTTAAACCTATTTGTTTTTGTTTTATTACATATAGACTTGTGCTGATATCATTAAAATTATTGGTTCTGTTATATAGCCCTATGGTATTATCATTAAAATAAATGTTTTATTTTATTAATTGAGAGCTTCTTAGAATAACACTTTCATTCTTTCAACTACTTTGTTTTATGGCTTATAAGACAAAAGACTGCTTTATTGATCCTTATGGAAATTTGTTATGATTACAAGGACTCTTTCTCATATAAAGACAACACAACAGAAACATACACATAAATACAACAGAAACAACATAGAAAGTTCATTCAGCGACTACACACAGGCATCTTGTTTCCTGATCAACGAATGGCGGTGATATAGTCTGACCGAGTGAGGTACGAATGAGTTTTTGTATCGCTCTGTTCTTGTTTTGATTGACAGTAGCCGCCCACTTCGCGAGCACCTGACATAGTTCTGATGGAGCGGGTGGCCGTTGTCTTCCAAGATTTTTTCGATTTTCCTTAGACACTTTTGTTCAAAAAGTTCCTTTAAATGTGGTAATGTTGTGAGTGTAATTTTTTATGCCCTTCTTATGATGGTTTCTAGACGGCATACAGGTTAGATGAAACATTGCCTTGCCAACAAGTTATTCCGTATGTTAGCAGATTTTGTATAGTCGCGCCGTAAAAAGTATTTAGGATCTTCTTATTTAGTTTAAAGCTATTGAGTTTGTATAGAAAAAAAAGTCGCTGGGCTGTTTTCTTTGTCAGGGTTCCAAGATGGTCTTCCCACGAGAGATTGTTATTAATGATAATGCCTAGATAATTATATGCCTTCACTTGTTCTAAAGATGCAGTGTTTATTTGCAGTTCATGTATAGCTTGTTTTTTCTTTCTGAAATCTATAATGTTCTTTAGTTTTTGTGACATTCAGTTCTAGAAAGTTGTCAGTGCACCAGTTTGTAAACTCTACTATCGAGCTTCAATACTGAGTTTCGTCTTCTGAAATAAGGCCGACTATGGCAGTATCATCAGCGAATTTAATGAGTTTAACTGAGTCATAGATGCTTCTTATGTCATTAGTGTAAAGAGTGTACAATACAGGAGAGAGTACACAACCTTGTGGAGCACCCGTACATATTACTCAGTTGACGATTTAGTGTTGTTGACTTTAACATACTGAGGACGTTGGGTTACTCTTCTGCAACATGCATAGTTCATTTGTACACATTATTTCTCTTACGCCCAATCTCGGCTCAAGTTGAAATTTTGCACAATTATTTCTAGTACCTGATAAAACAAAAATCAATTTTAATAATTTACCAATTAGTTAATCAACTATTGGTAATAAACTATTTTGTTTGGTATCTTGAACGAGGGAAAGAAATCTTACTTGACAGATGTGATGGTATAAGTTGATTTATGCTCCTTGAGGACTTGAGCCCTAAGTGAACATTTAAAAAAAAAAATGATCATGTAATCTAAGATACCCCCCTTCTTCCCTCCCTCTTTCTCAACTGGTCCAGACAAGTGATAGGATCATAGCGCATTGAGAAAGCTAAACAAAATCAATTGGTAAAAATATTTCTAATCACACAGATTTATTATGTCTAGGTCAATCACACATATAATTACATGATTGATCAAAACTAATTAATACAATTAATCTTTATATTTTACTTTACTATCCCTTAGTCTGTTGGGGCACCAAGCAAGACTCGACAGTCTTTCTCCATTCCTCCCTGTCTTTTGTCTTGTTTAGAACCTCTTTCAATGGCAGGCTGTCTATTCTTTTATGTTGTCCTCCCATTGTTTTCTCTGTCTGCCTCTTCTTCTTTTTCCTGGTACTGTTCCCTGAAGGAAGGTCTTTGCGAGCTCCGAAGATCTTGTTATATGCCCATAGATTTTAAGCTTGAATTTTTTTACTATATTTAGCAGGTCATCATGGGGTCCAATCGCTGCAGTAACCCTGTCTCTAATCTCTTGGTTTGTGATGCTGTCTTTGAATGTGATACCTAGGATCCTTCTGTAGCATCTCAATTCCATTGCTAGGATCCTCCTCTCTAGCTCTTCAGTCAGCGTCCAAGACTCACAAGCATATAAAAGTGTGGCCATGACCAGGGAGCGCATCATCTGATTTTGGTGCCAAGGGCTAAGCCTTTTTCTTAATATAAGCTTTGTTTTTAAAAAATGTATTTATGTTTTTCTTCTTACAGCTTACTGTTAGGGGTTATAATGACAAATTGCCCATACTATTAGAGAAAATAGTTAAAAAGATGGCAACTTTCAAAGTGGATCCAAGCAGGCTAGCAATCTTCAAAGACATAGTAACTTTTTAAACTTTTTTTACTTTTAATTATTTTATGAGTTTATTGTTATAAAATAATAAATAATATTAAAAAAATAACTTTGTGATAATATATACTGAAAAACATTTAAATTTTTTTTTTCTAGCATGGAAGAAACATCAAAAATTTTCAGGCAGAACAACCTCATCAACATGCTGTATATTACACAAATATGTTAACATCTGAGACTCACTGGAGCAAAGATGAATTGCTGCAAACTCTAGATGGTTGGTTTTATTCCAGATAGTAATTGTCACTTTGGGATCTATTAAACTTAGATACATCATTGTTAAAGGTTGAGTAAAATTAAAACAATATTTACCTTTCTGTTTTATCACGTCAGATGTGACGCCTGAAAATCAACAGAACTTCATTAATAAAGTTTTAGAAAGACTTTATATAGAAGCACTTGTTTATGGAAATGTTACTAAATCGGTAAGTTTCATATGATAATCAGGACTATAATGGAAAAGCAACTTGACCAGTTGACAATATAATCTTAATGAACTTTACTTGATTTTCAGCAATCACTCCAAATGATTGAAAATTTGGAAAATATTCTGGTGGAGCATTGTAAAACCAAACCTTTGTTAGCTAGTCAGCACAGAAAACTTCGAGAGGTTCAGCTTCCTGATGGTGAGTCCTGATAACCTTTGTTTACTTTGAGCTGTACAAATCTTACTTTTTGTTTTTAAAATTACATCCTTTAGTACAGGGGTCTGCAACCTTATGAGTCGAAAGAGCCAAAAATGACAATTTACAAAATTTCAAAGTTTTTAAAGAGCAATAACATTTTTTCAAGTCAACAATAAATAGTACTCAAACCAATAAAGTTATTTGATTAAAAAAACTAATCTATTTATTCATAAGAAAAAATATCTATTTTTATATAAGTAGTGTTTTTCACAACAAATTAGATAATATATTTAGAGAATTATTAGATAATTACTTATTATGTAAGTAAATAAATTAAAACAATGAAAATTTTACATACAACACTAACTTGTACTTCAATAACAAACAATTGAGCAAACAAATTCAGTGGGAGCGATGGCTTTGCATGGTTTTAGAAAGTTTGGAAAAATTAGGCTCGTAAATAGTTGGTTTTAGTTTTTGCTCGCACAAATGTGTCGATCCAAAGATAGTCAGTACTCCAAATGCCAACTTCTTCACCTCACTGTAGCATTCTGGAAGACTATTCCTTGCGTTGAATAAAAGTGCCTCAACTCAAGGCAATTCTTTCAAAGCTGTCCACTTTTGTTGCCTTTTGTTGCGTTATGTACATACCGTATTTTACGCCGTATAAGACGCTCCGGCATATAAGACGCACCCAATTTTAAAGGAGGAAAATCTAGAAAAAAAAGATTCTGAACCAAATACTGTACTAAAATATTTTATATCAACTGTATAAAGTAAACAGCAGTTTAAGAACAATTTTATGTCAACCATGTAACATTAAGAACAATCTTTACTCTCATTAACAGTCAGTAAAGTCAGTAAACAGTGAAAGTAACAAAAATCAGTCTGTAATGTTTTTATTCGAACCCCAAGAATTCCTCGTCTTCGCTGCTATCAGAAATGAGGAAGGACAGATCCTCGCAGTCATTGTCATCACTTTCTTCCTCACTGGTGTCAAATAAGACGTCGTCTTCTGTTCCGTCCAAGGCATTACTAATGCCACACTTCTTGAAGGATTTTACAACAATGTCCTCCTTCACGGAGTCCCATGACCTTTTAACCCATTCACACACTTGTGTGATAGTGGGCCTCTTCATCCGCCCAGTAGGTGTCAGATCATGGTTCCCAACTGCCATCCAGGTGTTCCACTCCTCACGCATCAGAACTTTGAATGGCTTGTTAATGGAAACGTCCAGAGGTTGCAGCTGGCTAGTGAGGCCACCAGGAATCACAGCTATTTGGGTTTTAACTTCCTTAAAGTTCTTTTTAGTATTTTCCGTAATGTGCGCTCTAAACTGGTCAAGCACCAACAAGGAAGATTTCCTCAGAAGACCGCCAGGACGTTTGGACCACACTTTGTCAATCCACAGCCTCATGCCATTTTCGTCCATCCACCCTTTATCGTGAACATGCACGACGACTCCCCGTGGGATTGTTTCTTTTGGGAACGTTTTCCTTTTAAAAATCAACATCGGAGGCAGTTTGGTACCATTGGCACAGCAGGACAGTTTGGGTTTTCTCATGCCCTGAGGTTTTTACGGTTACGGTTTTTGCTCCTTTGTTATCTACGGTTCTGTTAGATGGCACATCAAACGTTAGCGGGACTTCATCCATGTTCCCGATCTGGCTAATTTCAAAGTTATTCTTCTTCCTCGCATTAATAACAAACGTGTGAAAAGAAAGAATCTTTGATTCGTATTCCTTAGGCATTTTTTGTGCAATTCTGGTTTTGGTGCGCATAGAAAGGCCAGATCTCTTCATAAATCTATAGCACCACGATGGTGATCTGGTGAAATCCCGAATGCCTTTCTCCACAGCAATACGTCTGGCCTCATAGATTATCATTTTTGTTGAGACAGAAAGTCCATTTTGCCTGTGATGTGCGATCCACTCCTTCACTTCCACCTCTAACTCTGGCCACTTTGCAGTTGGTCCACGTAAGGTGTGCTTGCTTATATCCAACTTTTGGAGCTGATCCTCCTGTTTCCTCCACTCTCTTATCATTTTCTCAGTTGGAGGTGGCCCGAAGCGTCTCTTTGCTGCTCTATTCCCATGCTCCTTAGCAAATTTAATTACTTCCAGCTTGAAAGTAACTTTATATGCCATTCTCTTCTGCTTAGACATCTTGAGGAGATGGTACTATAATTTTTTAATTTACCCTGTAGTTGGTCCGCCTGATCATTTTCTCACATACACCATACACGTTGTCTGTGATCTACCCAGACGGCACATTATGACGTAGGGAGGGCGGTGTGTACCGGCAGTAAGCTCAGCCTGATCACTTTCTCACATACACCATACACGTTGTCTGTGATCTACCCAGACGGCACATTATGACGTAGGGAGGGCGGTGTGTACCGGCAGTAAGCTCAGCATGATGCCCGTGCAGCACATGGTTAGACTGTCGGGAGGGGGGCATGGCGCGCTATAGGAAGTCACACAGCCGCAGTACGTGCCCCAAATCCAGCCCGCAGCACACACTGCATAAGGAAAGGACTGCGAGTAAGCGCCATACAAAAGTGGGGGCAGTTTTAATGCATGTAAAATGTGTATTTGCCGTATAAGACGCACCAACTTTTCCCCCCCAGTTTTGGAGAAGAAAAAGTGCGTCTTATACGGCGTAAAATACGGTACATTTCTGAAGCTCCAACTTTTCCAACTTGCTTTTTGACAAAATTGCCTCTCCACAAAGCTTTACTTGTTAAATCCATCAATAAAAAAATCCAGTATAGATTTCAAATGGCTCAATATGGATTTCATTACAATTTGTGTTGAGAGGTTTAACTATAAATGCTAGAATAGTTTTCTTGGTTTTGAATTGCTTAAATCTTTTAGCAAATTCATCTTTTTTTTTTCTGTGTTAAAGTAATTCTTGTCAAGAGTTGCACTGGTTTAATAGTGATATTGCTTTAAAAATTGTAAACTAACTCGTAAAGAATTTTTATCTATGACCTTGCTACGCAATGGACCTCATTCACTAATCGTAAACAAACAACATTTTGCCACGTGGTTCTCTATATCTTCTATACAAATTACGCAATCCATAAAGGCTGTCATGTGATACGTAATTTTCATTGTTTTATCAATATTATCACGTGGCTTAATGTTGTTTGTTTACGATTAGTGAATGAGTTCATTATTCTGTGCTAAAGATACACCAGTGACTAATAAACTTTTTTTTTTCAACTATATGACCTTGAAGCGCTTACTTCACCTGACAATACAAAACAAGATAATTGGCTTCTAACTCTTCTAGTTGAAACAACTCCACATCACAGCCGAAGCACTGGTGAAGACACCTAATTGTCTTGCATCCAAAAGCAAAGAAAAACCTACATAGAAATGTCATCTTTCGAGAGCTTCCACAGACTGACGATGCGTGTCATTTGGAAGGGGTGCTGTGAAAAGGGAGTACAAGTGGCTGAGAGACATAATTGGTGGTTTATCCTGGTTAATCGATTCAGAACAGTTTTTAAATAATATTTGCTTATGGAAGTTGAGTCACAGCTTCACATCCAAAGAGCCGCATGTGGCTCGCGAGCCTCAGGTTACGGACACCGTCTTTAGTAGATGTGTTTTATTTCTTCCTTCCTGATAACCTTTGTTTACTATGAACTGTACAAGTCTTACTTTAAACTTTAGTTGAAGTATTCTATTTCTTCAGGCTGTTACTATGTTCACCAAGAGAAGAACCTTGTCCATGAAAGTTCGAGTATAGAAGTGTATTACCAGTGTGGCCCGCAGACCACTGAAAGTAATATGTTGTTAGAATTACTTTGCCAGGTAAAAGAATTGGTTGGGTTCATTTCTTACTCTCATTCTGTATAGTATATGCTGGACATTCCTACATGCTCTATGTGTTCTGATATTTGTAGGTTATGAGTGAACCTTGCTTTGATACACTGCGTACCAAGGAGCAGCTAGGTAAGCATGTCACTACATTTCATGCTATTTTTTTTTATCTTTCAACATTTCAATTTTCTCTTATTCAGTACAAAATGTATACTTCATATATATCAAACTGCAAGGCATTTTATGTCTACATGAATGCATATTTTATTTAATATAATAGAGTAGAAAAAATACAATATAACAGAGTCTTGTGAAACACTGAAAAATAAAATAAGCAAAACTTTATTGAAATCAAATTATTAAAAAAAAATTTAAGTTTGTATATTGTACAAACTATCTGGTAGTGATATTTGACCGGAGCTGAATAGTGAAAAAATGATATTTGGCAGAAGCCGGAGCGACTACCCGGTGCATCCCTACTTAAAATACAAGTGTTTTATAATAATATAATATAAACTTTTAAATGACTTCATCATACTGTAAAAAAGATGTTTATCAATTTGTTAATGGTAATTTTTTTTGTAATCAAATTTATCTTCTTGAAACATCTTGATGAAAAACTAAACCAGCACAATTTAGAATAAAATATTGTTGTTGTTTTTTTTCCTCAATTTTGTGGTCCCAATGTTATTATCATTATATAATATATAATTCTTGTATATTGTTCTTTCTGTAATTAGCTTTTTAATAGAAAAATACAACTCTTTGAATAAATGTGTACATTTAAGTATATAGCACCAAAATATTATCGGTACAGTTATGCCTGTAAAGCACCAAAATGTACCATCTGTTCAGTAATGTATGCTGTTGTAATCTCCAGGCTACATTGTATTTAGTGGTGTTAGAAGATCCAAGGGTGTCCAAGGTTTACGAATTATTGTTCAGTCTAATAAAGCACCTCAGTATGTCGAAGGCAGGATTGAAGCCTTTATTATGAAATTTGAGGTATTTAATTGTTTTAAAAGAGGTTTCATTTTTCTATGTTTTCTTCAAGTTGATTTCATGAACTGTTAACATTTATTTTTATTTAACAAGATAGGGAAAATATTTATTTATAAAATATCACACTTTCAAGATTTAATACATGCTGGAAAAAAAACATTGGAAAAGTTAGCAGTAAATGAGATTTAATAGGTTGGTACTTTGATGATAGATCATGAAATCATTTCTTCAATCTATTAGACTCACAAAGACTCCTTACTATCTAAGCTTAGAAATATTTGAATTAAACATTCATAGTCTATGATTATTGTTATATTAGTTAGAAAAACAATCTAAGTATTCTGTTAATTCTGGAAATATATTGTTATGCCCTTATGTATTCTATTCATTCTAAAAATATTCTGTTATGTCCATTGATACTCTATTAAATTTATGAATTTTGTGTTGTGCTCCAAAAATTCTGTTAATTCTAAAAATATTCTTTTGACTAAGATATTGGTTTCATTAAAGTTTTTACGATTATTTTAACTGTTATTTATAAATTGAAACTTCACAACAAATACGTAAAAAATGTATTCTAAAGGCTATGTTAGAGAACATGAGTGAAGTGGAGTTTAACAAACATGTTATGGCCTTGTCAACCAAACGTCTAGAGAAACCCAAGAAATTATTGCAACAAAACATGAAGTATTGGTCAGAGATTATCTCCAATTATTACAACTTTGACAGAGGTAATGTTTTTTTTGTTACATTTACAGAGGTAGAGTAGACTTTTTCATACACATTCACACACAATACACTACTAGCCTCTCAAAACAAACACACAACACACTTACTATCTTAGAGTATACTTTCATTACAAGATTTAGATTTAAATAGATAGAATAGACTTTCATTACAACTTTGACAGAGGTAGAATAGACTTTTTTTTTTTTACATTTACAGAAGTAGAGTAGACTTTCATTACAAGATTGACAGAGAAAAATTTTCATTACAAGATTTAAATAGATAGAATAGACTTTCATTACAAGATTTAAAGAGGTAGAATAGACTTTAATTACAAGATTGACGGAGGTAGAGTAGACTTTCATAACAATATTGAGAGGTACAATAGACTTTCAATACAAGATTGACAGAGTTAGAGTAGACTTTCATTATATTTATAATGTTCAATGATGACCGCTGTCAGGGGCAGGTTTGGCGAGAGTGAATGTTTTATTTCTTTGTTGATATTTTGGTATGATAGTTATATCCCTTTGTTTATGTACTTCCAGGTTATGAATGTGAACAGTCTGCATATGTTATGAACTAAATGTTTAAGTTTTCCTTGGATGTGAGAGAGTTTGTTAGTCAGTGAGATCTTGTTCCCTGTCCAGGAAGGTTGGACGGTTGCTTCCTGGACTGGTCTTAGTGTAATAATATTTCCTGAGTGAGTGTTGCTGTCATTGTGTGCTTTATTACTTGCGTAATCCAGGGGGCTGAGGGCTTTGCAATTTGCTCTATCGTGCTTCCGTCTCCCAAGTGGCAGAGTCAATGTTTAACATGAGGGTGTTACTGAACTGTGCGTCCCGAGACATGACGTTAAACTGCGCTCCTCTTTCCTTAGCACTTTTGGAGCTCAAAAGTGCTCTACTTCTTTTCTATCATTGTGTCTGCCTCCTCCTTTCCTCAATCTGCCTTCATTGATCATCACTCTGTCTCCTTATCTCTAAATATCTCACTACGTCCTAGACCAGTCCGTTTGCCGTGGACTGCGACGGGTAAGGGGGGATAAAGAGATCCTGGTGTTTGAGTGATGGCTATCTGAGGATAAGCCACCACAACACAATACTTTGGCTCCAAGTTCCCCTAGACCTGAGGCCCAGATGGCCCGCTCTGGATCAACCGGCTGGTCATGCCGAGCTACCAGCATAGGTCTTCGACCTATGCTGGAGGGCGGTGGCTAGAGGGTCAATCAGGGAGCTGCTGTATCGGGCACATGTCCGATGCAGTAGCTGACTGAGTATAGCACCTGTGTAGCCCTGGCGGGCTCATTCTGGACTTCCGAATGGCCCGTCCCCTTGTTGGACTCGATGGCGGGTGGGGAGCACAGGTGCCGAACTAATATATAACACCCATGGAAAAAAAAACTTCAAAAAAACTACTTGCCCCAGACCTATGTCTGGGCAAGAGACGCCGCATGGAAGACAGAAAGGAGGAGGCCACAAAAAGCTGTGCTACCTGGCCATCATTTCTGGTGGTTAGGTGCACAGAGGAGGGGAAAAGTCTGACAAAGATGAGCCCTTTTGTCATCTACAAGGGACTTAAGTCAGTAGTGGGAGAGCCCAAGAGTGTGTCTAAGCTACACAAGTCTTTGGAACTTCTAGTAGAAGTTGATAGCAAGATACACTCTGATGGGCTTTTAAGATGCAGAAGACTCTGTGATCTCCAAGTGGAAGTCATGCCACACAAGAGTCTGAACACCAGCAGAGGTGTAATCAGCTCTAGGGACCTACTGGAATGTTCCGAGAAGGAAATAGTGGAGGGCATTGAAGGAGTCACCCATGCCCGGCGCATTACCAGGCGCAGGGATGGTGAGGAGGTCAAAACCGCCACTATTATCCTCACATTTGGAACTAGGACACCGCCAGAGTATGTGAAGGCAGGATACCTACGAGTTCCAGTGAGGCCCTACATACCTAACCCCATGAGGTGCTTCAAGTGCCAGGGTTATGGACACGGCGCGGCAGTCTGCAAGAGGAACACTGTGTGTGCCAGATGTGCTGGAGAAGGTCATGAGGACAAGGGCTGCACAGCCCAGTTCAAATGCCCAAACTGTCACGCTGGCCACTCAGCCTACTCCAAGGACTGCCCTGTGTGGAAACAGGAGGTTGCCGTGCAGAAGTACAAGGCAAGAAATGGATGTACCTTCAGCCAAGCGAAATCGGCTGTATTGGCCCTAGCCAAAGGCCAATTCGGCTTGACAAAGACCTATGCCCAGGCTGTTGCTAAGATAGGAAGATCCATAGCCACACAGACGGACACATTGACCCCACCACCCCCTCCTCCTCCTCCAACTCAGAAGAAAACACCGCCAAAGAACACACCTCTGAAGAAACAAGAAAGCCCTGTTGTCATGCTAAAGAACAGGTTCTCTGTGCTCGCTGATGAGAGCATGGAGACTGAGCAGCTAGTCAAAACCAATACTCCGGGAGAACCCGGAGACATCATGTCTGACACAGGTTCTCCTCAGAGAAACCAGTCAGACACCCCAACCTCTACCGAATTAGAGGTTGACCAACTCCCTAAGGGGAGAAATCAAAGCGGAGAGGATGCCTGAGGTGAGCGAGGAGGAAATAACCTCCGCTCTAACCAGAGGGATCTCCCCTCTCCAGAGAGAAAGACTTCCCCCAAAAGGGGGTTGTCCTCCTCTCCATCCAAACCCAAGAATAAAAATACCAAGGTCACTGGAATTAAGGGAAACCCCTCCGGGGGCCTCCCAAAGCCAAATAGCTCCAAGTAGGTCATCTAGAATAAGCCATGGATTCCAGAATTGTACAGTGGAATTGCAGAGGCCTCAAGGCCAATTATGAGGAGATGCAGCTACTGATGGACTCTGAGACTCCTGTAGCTGTCTGTCTACAGGAAACATTTCTGAAAGATAGCATCAGCTTCCGAAGCTACAGTGCTTACAGCAAGAATGTTGAGGATGCAGAGAGAGCATCAGGTGGAGTCTGTATCCTTGTGAAGGATAGCATCCCCCATGAGAGGGTTGAACTACAGACCATACTACAGGCCGTAGCAGCTAGGATAACCCTTCACAAGGTTATCACTTGCTGCAGCCTGTATCTACCACCAGGCGCTCCATTAAACCAAACAGACATGGAGGACCTATTGAAACAACTCCCCCGGCCTTACATAATCCTTGGGGATTTCAATGCCCATAACATCATGTGGGGCTCCAACAATACCGACACAAGAGGCCGTATGCTGGAGGATATCTTCCTCCAACATGATTTATGCATACTTAATGATGCATCACCGACCTACTTGCACCCAGGAACTGGATCTCTCACATGCATTGACCTCACCGTATGCGTCCCTGGACTTCTGGACGACTTTAAATGGTCAGTTAGCAATGATCTACGGGGAAGTGACCACTTCCCAATCATCATTGCTAACAATCTCCCCTCATTGGGACGACCTCAGCGGTGGAAACTGAATAAGGCCGATTGGGAAGAATTCCAAAAAAGATGCTCAGAGGATATTACAGAAAATATCCTCGATGAGCAGAACCCAGCTGATACCTTTGCTAGCAAGCTACTTAGTATAGCCAGGAAAGTTGTCCCCCTAACCTCCGCAAATCCAAAACGGCCTAGCAAACCATGGTTTGATACAGCCTGCAAAGGTGCTATTGGCGATAGGAAAAAACGACTGGCTGCATTTATAAAAAATCCATCCCAGGAAAACCTAAAGCTATTCAGAATAGCTAGAGCAAAGGCTAGACAAACCATACGGTCAGCCAAAAGGAATTCCTGGAGAAGTTTTGTCGGCAGTCTGGATGCCAAAACTTCTGCTAGAGCGGTCTGGAAGGCAGTAAGGCGAATCAAAGGGAAAGAATCAAATGCAATAGGGCATCTGAAAAACCAAGGACGAACTGTCACGTCCCCCAGAGAAATAGCTGACTGCCTTGCATCCTCAATAGCAGAAAAGTCATCCACTGCACATTACACGCCAGAGTTTCAAAAAGTCAAAACCAGGGAGGAAAGACACTCCATTGATTTCAGGTCAGAAAACAATGAAGACTACAACAAACCGTTCTCGCTTGAGGAACTGAGGGAATCGCTAGACAAGTCACATGACACAGCGCCTGGAGAAGATGAAATCCATTACCAGTTCCTCAAGCACCTTCCCGAACCCTCATTGGCAGTCCTGCTAGGGGTCTATAACTGTGTGTGGCAAACAGGCGCTTTCCCAAACAGCTGGAGGAAAGCCACAGTTATACCGATACCTAAACCGGGAAGAGACGGCTCTGACCCAGCTAACTATCGACCAATAGCACTAACAAGCTGCATCTGCAAAACCATGGAAAGAATGATTAACAGTAGGCTGGTCTGGTACCTGGAGAGGAACAAAGTGATCTCTAACTACCAGTGCGGATTCTGGCAAGGGCGGACAACAACTGACCACCTGGTAAGGCTGGAAGCTTGTATCAGAAATGCATTACTCAGAAGAGAACATCTAGTAGCTGTATTCTTCGATATAGAAAAGGCCTATGACACAACCTGGAAACATGGCATTCTACGTGATCTGGAGCTTATGGGGCTTAAGGGACATCTCCCCCGTTTTGTGGGGGAATTCCAGAAAGACCGAAAATTTCAGGTTCGAGTGGGCAACACCACTTCTGACACTCATGACCAGGAAATGGGTGTACCCCAGGGCAGCATTCTGTCAGTCACCCTGTTCAACATAAAAATAAATAGCATCATAAATGCTCTGTCCCCTGGCATAGAGTGCTCTTTGTATGTTGATGACTTTGTCATTTTTACTTATGGGAAAAACATGAACACCCTAGAAAGAAAATTACAGTTATGTTTAAACAAAATTCAAAATTGGGCAAACGATAATGGTTTTAAATTTTCGGACTCCAAAACAGTTAGTATGCATTTTTGTAATTTAAGGGGACTCCACCCAGACCCTGAACTATTTATACACAAAAAGAAGATCCCTGTCGTGAAAACTACAAAATTTTTAGGCCTCACTCTAGATTCCAAATTTAATTTTCTCCCCCACATTAAGGAACTTAAGAGAAAATGCCAAAAGTCATTAAACATACTTAGAGTGCTCAGCCATACGGACTGGGGAGCTGACAGAGATACTTTGCTGCTGCTATATCGGAGTCTAATTCGATCCAAGCTAGACTACGGATCCATAATATATGGAGCAGCAAGGAAGTCGTACCTAAAAATACTGGAACCAATACAAAATGCTGCCCTGCGTCTCTGTCTCGGCGCGTTTCGTACATCACCTATCCCAAGCCTCCATGTGGAGAACTCCCCATGGATATAAGAATGAAAAAGCTTGCAATGCAGTATATAGTCAAGCTAAAATCCAACCCTACGAACCCTGCTTTCGATTCCATATTTAACCCCACAGAGGTAGAATTATACAATCGAAGGCCTAACGTCATACAGCCGTTAGGCCTTCGAATGAGAGAACCCATCCAAAATTTAACCCCACCCATTAACCAAATCTCTAAAATAGAAACCCCTCAGAATCCTCCTTGGCTAATGAATAAACCCAAATTAAATTTATCCCTCCTTAATTTCAAAAAAGAAAATACAGACCCAAGCATACTACAAGTCCACTTTAGGGAACTGCAAGAGAGCTACGGAGATTGTGGCACCATCTACACAGACGGATCCAAAATGGATGGAAAGGTCGCGTGTGCCTGCTCCTTTCGGAACAAAACAATCTCCCGTAGACTCCCCGATGGCTGCTCCATCTTTACGGCCGAATTGCATGCAATATCGCTTGCACTTATGGCCGTCAAAGCATCAGAAAGGAGGAAATTTATAATCTGCTCCGACTCCAAATCTGCATTGCAAGCTTTGGGGCGGATGAAGACTGACATTCCACTGGTACATAAGAGCCTGAAGCTGTTGGACCAAATAACAGCCGACCATACGGATGTCACCTTCATCTGGGTCCCCTCCCATGTGGGCATTGAGGGAAACGAAGCCGCAGACAGAGAAGCAAAGAGAGCCCTAAATCATGCGGTATCAGGAACTCAAATTCCCTGCTCAGACCTGAGACAAAGTATTGCCACTGCCATCTACCAAGAGTGGCAGGATCGATGGGAGGCTGAGACTCACAATAAACTCAGGCAGATTGTGGCGGATGTCAGGTGGCGGTCCACATCTAAGGGTCTGACAAGGCGTGGTAGCACGACCATGTCTAGACTTAGGATTGGCCACACCTACATCACGCACTCTTTTGTGCTGAAGAAAGAAGAGCCCCCACTTTGTGAGTATTGTGACTCTCGCCTCACCGTGGAACATATCCTCATTGACTGCCCCAGATACCAGGATGTCAGGGAAAAATATTTTAGAGCCACTAATTTAAAAACACTATTCAATAATGTCGACCCTGGGAAGGTACTGGGCTTTATCCGGGAAGTGGGATTGTCTACGAAGATCTGATTTCTAAACTCTGTAGACATGTACTTTTTACATTATATTTTTACCAAATTATTAAATTTTTACTACCTCTACTATTTTAATTGTGAATAGACCTTGATTTTAATGATTTGACTGTATAGAATTTGACCTTTGTTGTGTGGAGGGAGAGTGGCCCTTGAAGGACTGCAGGCATGACATGGCCTAAATTGTGCCGATGTGCCCAAAATCACAAATCATTACTGAACTGTTTTCCTTGTGCACCTTTTGAGTGCTTCTCTCTTTAATTGACCAAAAAGGAGACCTTTAGGGATGTTGGAGTGGACTTTTATTATACGATTGACAGAGAAAGAGGTAATTATTTTCCCACGTTTCGACAGAATTCTTCATTTTACCCATTACTATTTCACTACCCTGTTAAAATTAAGCTTCAATAGCTTTGTTGTTTGTTATCAGAAAATGTTTTACTTGGTATAGAATTAAAGGGGAATGCATGCTCTTTTTATATAACACAAAATAAAGTTAAACATTAATTTAATTTAATGAGGTCAAATCAACGTTGGTATCGTCAATTAGGAGAGAAAGAGTTAAAGAAATAGAAAAGACTTTCATTACAACATTGACTGAAGTAGACTGTTTTACAAATCTCTTACACATTTGACTGTAGTCAAGACTTTACCAACACTCTGTTAGTAGACTTTTAATACAATCTTGACTTTGGTCTCTTGTTCAACCTTGAAAGAGTTTAATTAGGTATTTCTAGCAAAATATGACAGTGAATTAAATATAAATAAAGCTGATTCTCTATATCTATCCCATAACCACATTAAGGTAGACATCTGTGCATTACTTCAGTTTCTTTTCTCGACACTGTCTGTCTTATTCCACTGCTTCTCTTTGGTAACATTTGTATACTTCCTTTTTACTTCTTTGCACTGTACTACTTTCAAAGAGTTTGATGGACTTCTGGATCTTGTCATATTTTCATACTTCCTTAGATTTTAGGTTTGAAAAAATATTTCATCCAATTGTGTCTGCACATAATTTTGATTTCTTGCTTACTATATTGCAGATCAGATAGAAGTGGCTTATTTGCAGAAATTGAAAAAAGATGACTTGTTGGCATTTTATAAGGTTTGATGAAGTTGTCACATTAGATTTGATTTTGATTTGAATCTCATTTATAGAACTTCTTTTGTTTATAATTTATTTTTTGCTTTTTCTGCCATTCAGGAAAAAATTGCATTTGATGCTCCTCGTCGTCACAAGCTGTCAGTTCATGTTCTGTCTGGTGTTTCCATGAACAATGAACAAAGTATCAGAGATAGTGAGACTGGTGCTGTTGAATTAACTACAGGGACTGATGGCTTTGAACCATCACCAAGTTTGCCATTGGTATGTTTATTTTCATTTTTGAAACTGTTAATGTTCTGGTTAACTATTTTAGAGGTGTCAACAGTCCCATGTGCTTAATTGTGTGTTCATTTTGCCAGTGCTCTATTGATGATCTACAAGTTTTCATACAATGATGTCACATGTGTTATTTAACATCCCTGCTGATGACTTTGTTCTCCTCACTGGTAGTTTCACACATTGTGTTGTGATATTAATTTTTTTTTTCTGTGAAGTTTTTTTTATTAGTTTAGAGTTAAGTATTTTATAAGATAAGTTGTTGAACACGATCCAGTGTTTTTCATAAATATAGGAGCCAGTCAATAAATATGAATGATTTTCTTAAAGCATTGAAAAAAATGTCCTAGCCAATAAATTATGGCTTATCTTTCAACTTCTTCAATTCGTAGGAGATGAGCTAGGACATGATATCATTGGCAGCGCCCTTTTAGTCAGCTATTTAATAAGTTTGCATAGAATTTGTCTATGATATCTATGACTTGAAATGCCAATAAGATAAATATATATCTATGACATTCTATTCAGCTGCATATTGTAACAAGACTGGAAGAAATCAACATGATGTGTTTTTTTTTATTCTGTACCTGTAATGTTATTGATAGTATTTTATTAATTTATTGTTGGAGATGTGTGGCTCAATCCTAGACCTTTCCTGCTCTGCCAGTCAAACATCACCAGAAGTGTCAGATTTTTTTAAAAAATTTCTTTCATCAATTTACAAATTATTATTCATCAAACATAATATTTAAACTGATTTATATAATTTGCAATCTTTGCAGCCCCAGGTTATAACAGATATAATGGAGTTCAAGCGAGACCTTGGCTTGTATCCACTGCCCAAACCATTCATTGATCTTACTCAGACCAAAGCTAAATTGTAGAAAATTTAAATATGTTTTATATTTTTTTTAAGCATTTAAGAATTTTGTTTCTTTTTGCTATCAAAATATTGTGTTTTCATGAACTACAAATGTTAGTGAATATCATTGCATAATTTTGTTGAATACCATTGTAAAAAAAATATAATAATGTTGAACAGTGTGGCATTGAAAAGATTGATTCATGGGAGTTGTATAGTAAAAATATTTTGAGGTTTATACATGTATTGTCAGAGCTACAGTTAGTACTGTAGTTTAAAGTATTTTTGTTATTACTTATTAAAAGAATGGTGATAGTTGTGATTTCATTTTAACTATATTTTAGTAAAGCACTGTTTCCAGAATTGTAGTTTTCATCAATAAAATTACTCTCATGGGTTGGCATTTAAACAATTATATTTTTGTTTGTCTAAAAATATTTCCTTTCATGCACAAAGTAAAGTAAAATCTTTAGAATAGAATACATTTTTAAAAATTTGTTCTAAGTGTAATTAGGATAAATTCAAGTTGTCATTTTGTAAAATGAATATCACAATTTTAACTCCCTTGTTCTAAGAGTTTTAGAAATTTTGTTGTACAACTCCCAGACTTTATAGCTCATGTCCTTGATAGGCTAGATACTAGAAGTAAATGACGAAGCAATATCAATGTATGTAACACCAATTTTTTTTTTAATGCAGAGAATGATAACACATAATCAGGTAATTTGAGTGGCCATCTATATAAATAAAACCTATTCACTCCATTTTTTCTTCTTGCAAGGGAATGTTATCTTGATGGATTCTTTTAATGGGCAATGCTTATTTTCTTGTGTATTGTTTTAATTAGGTAAGGGTGAAACAATTATATTTCTCTGTAGTAACTAAATGTTTAAAACCCAACTTTATTTTCTCATTTTAATTATTTGTTGATAAACCAGGAGGTTGATTCTCAATGTTTTGAAATATTCATTGAAATGTCATAGTATGCAGCAGAACATATGATAAAGTTTTCTTTGAAGAACTGGCCACACTGGCCTAGCTCTTCAATCGAAAGAAGCAATTCTTGCATTGTTGATAAATTTGATTTTAATGCAGTGGAACCACATTATAATTGCTACAAAAGGTTTAACTTATTTACATCCTTCATTGACATAATTAAAAGTATCTACATCTTTATTTGCTTCTTGTCATCATTTTTAATCCCATTCATGAAGACCCTCGCAGAACATAGGAAAAATACAAATCTAGCTTTCAACAGAGCATAGTTAAATAACATTTCTAGGGTGAAGCAGCCATAAATAATAGGGGCTTGGAAAGATCTTACTACAGAGGCTGGTACCAGTAAAAGGTCAAAGAATGAAGGGAACTAGCCAGCAGATCAATGGCTGATTCCCAGAAGATAAAGCCAGTTGAAATTCAAAAGAATAATATGTAAGCTATTATGAAACTATTAGCATTGAAGTTAAAAATTCTGATTTGTTGCAAACATCTTTTCTTGTTCGCACCTACATTTTGTCTTCTTTCACATAAAACATTTGAATTCTAAAGATTTTATGGCATGAAGAGTTTATTTCAATTAACAGTACAAAACAATTATGTTTATTAATGCTACAGTGTCATTAAAAAAAAAATATGTTCAGATCATATTAGACATAATTGGTCCAATGACAATCATTTAATGCGATCCCATCGCCATATGCTACCATCATCACTAACAGCCAACAAGATATTACCATCTTTAGAGAAAGCTGTTTGACGGATTGCTGTGTTACACTTATGATGAGACAATTTGGTGAATCTGTTGACAGTCAACATATCATGATAAATAACTTTTTACAAACCACTGTTATGACATTTAATAACAACTAGCATCAATGATCTTTTTAACTCTTAAAAAAACGTAATTTTTTTCCTCATTCCACCGGAATTATTTTTTTTCCCCCACAATTTTTATCACATATGCCTTTTTATAAACGTCCTACTGTTTTTTCTGTTTGTTAAAACATGTTATATAAAATTTTGTTGGAAAGATAATTTATCTTTCAATGTTATAGATAGTCACTGGGAAAAAAAAATTAGGTAATTTCAGAGATGAAAATTATTTTTTTTAATTTGATCTTTAAAAACTGACTTTCCCAAGTAAAAAAAGAATATTCCAACAGTCCTCAATCATTATTATTGTATGAAGTATTAAACTCTATCCAATTATCTATTTAAAAAACATAACTTTGTCAAACTTAATATTTACACTTTTAGTGAGGTTTCTTTCTAGATCTACTAGGGCAGGGGTTCTCAACCTGTGGGTCGTGACCCCCTTGGGGGTCGATTGACGATTTGCCAGGGGTCACCAGAGACCATCGAAAAGATGAAAAGTTTTTGCCTATTCTTCGATTGCTGTGTGTCTGAGCGGAGGAGGGGGGGTCGCGGCAGAGTATGGGATTGAAAAGAGGGGTCGCCGAGCTTAAAAGGTTGAGAACCGCTGTACTAGGGCGACGCCCTCTTCATTTACTACTTTTACTAGATCTAGGGATGAATAATTCACTATCAGACTCACTTGAGTCTGAAAATCGCTTTCATGATAACTTTCTAGCTCTAGAATCTCTATCTAACTCTAAGTCACTTATGTCACTATCATTCATATCTAAAAAGATATTTAGAGCCTGATCAGCAGTAAAACGACAAGAAGGCCTGTCAGCCATGATGCAAAAAAAACGAAAAATTCACGTCACAAAAATATATTTAGAGCAATAAAAACAGCTTAGATCGACAAAGTATCAGAAGGAAAAAACTTTCAAAATGGCCACTCTAGCATTTCCTTAAACCATTTAAGGGATTAAAAACATGGATTAGAAAAGAAAAAGAAGTAAACAGGGAAATAGTGATCGGACGCTGGAAGCGTCATTGCGGTCTTGAAGAGTTAAAATACATCAATCTGTTTGAATTGTAAGTGCATCTAAATGTTACAACTCAAAGAGAAATTTTTCTTGCATTCACTTACTTTGTCTGAGTTGGATCATCTACTTCTAGGTCCCAAACAAATATGTGGCCAACTTGATTCCCTAGAGCCATCATCTAGAGAACATTGAAGATATGAGTGACCATGTAGTTCTAAACTACTCTAAAAAAATGTAATCATTCTATCAAGACTTAGTTGAAAGTAGCTGTGATTAAGTTACCCAAGTCTAAGGTATTTTCAATAAAGTTGAGTAGATATATTCAAATGTTATTAGGAGCATAGTATTGCTTAGTCTTTAATATTGAAAATATAATGGAAAGACATTTTATACTAAGTAATGCCCCTTTAGGACAAAGAAGAATGGTACAGAACCACTTACCTGTAAATTGTAGTCCAGTGAAAATCTCATGTACCAGATCTCACATTCTTTATATTCAAATCTATGTAATATCCAAACACTTTCTTTCTCATCTGTTCTGATCTTGACTGCATCCTGAGAACTGCCTGGTCTCCAACACACTATACAGTTCTCACATGACTGAAGGTAAAGAACACAATTCAACTAAAAGGACTAATAGACTCCACATGATTAAACAATATAATTCTGAGAAACTTTATACACACTGAGTGACTAAAGATGTAACACTAAAACAAGAGTGGCTATCAAATAAACACAACACTGTCTTGTGTACCTTTGACAAAACAAGATTTCCCAACCATCTGACACAATCAACATAGTTTCTATGAATATCTCTAGTGGAGAATTCTGGGAAGTGACAGTATTCAGTTGGGAAAGGCCTGATAAAGAAAGGTTAAAAAAACAATGTATCTTAAAGGCAGTATTTTCTTTTTCTAGCCTTGTAAATAAATACAACTAAAAGTACAACATGAAAAATGCCAAGAAATAATGGTCTACACATACTCATCTTGTTTTGATGTGGTATAATAATGAGACTCTTGTAAAGCTTTCTTGATGTCAGCTTTTTCAAGGTTCCAAATTTTGAGAGAGTGGTCCATCCCACAGGACACAATTTTGCTTCCACTTAAATAGAAATCCTGTGGAAAAAAACTTTGTTTGTTCAACTCAAAAAAAAAAACAATGGATAATCCTATAACTGTATGTGGGCAAGGTTTAATTGGATACCCCAGACTTACAGCACTGAGCACCTCATCTCTGTGTCCATCTACACCTCCTAATATCACTGCACAAACTCCAGTTTTTACATTCCACAGTCGTAGGTCATGATCTTTACAGAAAGAAAAAAAAAATGGTAACAAATAGAATAGTTAAAGAAGATCTACCAAAAATTAAATGATTACTTGCCCATAATTTCAAAAAGCCAAAACTTAAGTAAAAGCAAATTGCGAACTATAAACTGTACCTTTGCTGACTGAAAGTAAAATATTGTAGTCTTTTGGTTTAAATTTTAACTCATTTACTGCATTGCCATGGCCCACAAATTGCTATTAAAAACACACAAATTGAATAATAAAGTGCATTAAATCCTACTACTAAAATACTAATATAAATACAATATACTAATACTACCTAATATGAAATTAATATGAAGTATTGGATTGTTTGGTACACTCTTGTATTATAAAGAAATTAATAAGTCCAGTTCCTTTTGTTATGGTCCTTATATTTGTGGATAATCTTTGTTGAGAAATATACATTATATTAAGTATAAACTAATTTGTCAATCAAACTTAAAATATGCACCAAGTAGTCAATCTTTACATTAATCAGACTGCTATCTTCACAGCTCCAATGCCAATGTCAGTCCTGATTATATACTAGTCAGTCAACATGTGGTCAAAAATATTGAGATGTATATAACATTGGGTTGCCAGCAATATCATCAACAGTTCTGCATAACCTTCAAGCTGGTTGCAATATCATCAAGAATTCTGCATAACCTTCAAGCTGGTAGCAATATGTATTGTATGTAATTTCAATGACAAGTTTTTGTCACTTTTTTTCTATTAACCTTTATGCAAAGTCCAACAGTGGGACTGATGATTCTAATGATTCCCCTCACTCCAGCAACTGCCAGTATTGGCTGCCCTGTAGCTTCATCAAAGGACCATGCACAGCAATAAAAGTTTTCATCTGTCTTCAACAAGAATTTAGGAAAAATAATCTTTTTTTTTGTGCCAAAACAAATGAACCTGTTTTGCTTACACCTTAAATTGTGTAAATAACGATCATTGTTAATTTTATAGTTGAAAAACTTCCCACTGATTGCTAAAACATATTTCTCTTACTTTTATTTACTAAACACCAAGAAGGCAAAAAGAAACAAAAAAAGAAGATTTAAAGGATACACTTGGATCAGCATAGGACTGAAGCAATTTGATTCTCCCTCCATCATGGCATTCATAAATTGTGACCTGAAAAATGTTTATTTTTAGAACACTCACAACTTGTCCAATGGCAACAATTCATACAAGTAAAACAGTGGTTTTGTTTGCAAATCTTTGTTCCAGAACAATTAAGCAGAAAACTTTTAAATTTTAAATAAAATTTCACAATCTATCAAGTTTAGAAATTGTGAAAGAAATTCATAAGATAATCATGAAAATAATAGTACTGTAAATAAATACTATAAAGGTTAAAGTTGATCAACAGGTTAGAATCAAATATTTATCAATTTAAACAGAAATTTAGAAAAGCCATACAAAAAGTTTAAACAAAACAATAGTAGACTCACTCTGTTGTGACCAACTGTGGCAAATAAAACAGGATCTGTTTCTTTCATCAAAAGGTTGATCTGTATTCCAAACAGAGGTTGACCATGGTCTTCCTGGATGTTTGCAATATAACACTGAGTACATTTCAAAATCTAACAAATCAACAAATATATATATATATATATATATCCTGCTGTCTTACAAATATACATTTTTGATTGGGTGATGTATGAAGATTTGCATCCATAAAGGGAGATAATCAAACTGATGAATAAATGAGACAACACAAATATTGCATTTTTGACATTTAAGTATCCACATGTATTTCCTAACAAAGATGCAAATCACAGCCCAAATCAAAGAGTATTACCTACAGCATGAAGGGAGATGAACAAGTAAGAAAATTATCCTCTTTGAACAATTTCTGTGATAAATAATTTAGTACTTTGCAGCATGCTAACCAACTAATTATTCCCCAGATCAACCCTCTACAAACAACACCAGGTACAAATACTCATGTCTTTTAATTGTGGATGCTGATAGCAATCTGTTAGAACATGATTCAAAGGTGATCTAGAATTATATATATGGCTCCTGCTGTCTTACAAATGTACATATGTGAATTAGTGGTGTTGATTGGTTCTCCATGAATTAGGACAGAATCTGCAGAGACTTTTAACAGGCAAATCCTGGACCTGCAAATTTTGCCACAGTTGATGCATGTCTTAGGGTTTAATGCTGCTTCTGTCCCTTTGTTCTCAGCCAAGTTCATACCAGCGCACAGTCTGTTTCCATGCAATTTCTTCCCACATACTTTCAGGGATAAAAGTAGTCCTTAGTCATTTTTTGGCCTCCTTCAGTCGTAGTACGACTATGGTTCATCTCAGAGCACACTTCCTCATGTGGCTGTGGAGCCCTATTTTGGAGAGACACTCCCGTCCACAGATAGCGCAGGTTAAGGTGGCTTTTGCTTCGGTGGTAGAGGAGCTGGCCGTTTTTCGGATTGTGCGTTTTTCTTCCTGGGCTGAGACCCATGTACTTTCACTGTCCATAGCTTTCTTGGTCACTGTCTCTCTCCACCTGTTGCGGTCTAGAGCTATGTCTTCCCAATTGTCAGTATTGATGTTCACTGATTTGAGGTCACGTTTTATTACATCTATGTAACAGAGGTGGGGGCGACCAGTTTTTCTTGTGCCAGTCACGAGTTGACCATAGAGGATGACTTTCGGGATGCGCTTGTCCTCCATCCGGCGAACATGTCCAAGCCAGCGCAAGCGGCGCTGTCTGAGGGTTGTAAAGATGCTGGGAATACCTGATCGCGCAAGGATCTCAGTATTGCACACTTTTTCTTTCCATGTGACATTCAAGATCCTACGGAGACATCTCAAATGGAATGAGTTCAGTTTTCTCTCTTGCTTATCGTAGGTGGTCCATACAGCAGTGTACTCATAACGCATGCCTTGTAGACTTCCATTTTGGTCACCGTAGTTAGCTTATGGTTTTCCCAAACTCTTGGTCTGAGTCTATCGAATGTCGAGGCAGCCTCCCCTATGCGTTTTTTCATCTCCTCTTCTAGAGACAGGTCATCTATAATTGTGGATCCCAGATAGCAGAATTCGTTTACGGCGTCCAGCTTGTTATCGTCTATGGGGATGGAGGGCGGTGCTGTAGCAGGTGGTCCCATAACATTTGTTTTCTTCGTGCTAATAGTCAAGCCATATTCTTTACAGGCCTAAGAGAAGCGGGACATTAGTGACTGAAGTTCCTCTTGTGTGTGTGCCACTACTGCTGCGTCATCCGCGAATAGCATATCTCTTACGAGGGTGGCTGTGATTTTAGTTTTGGCCCTCAGTCTGGCAATATTTAGGAGTTTGCCATCAAATCTGGAATGGAGATAGATGCCTTCAGTGGATTTGTCAAACGCGTTGTGGATTAGCAGTGAAAATAGTATTCCAAAGAGGGTTGGGGCCAGGACACATCCTTGTTTAACTTCGCTGTTTATACTGAAACTTTCAGAGCTGGCATCGTTGAATTGCACTGTACCCATCATATTTTGGTGGAAAGATATGATTACATTTAGTAGCTTGGGTGGACAGCCTATTAACTGTAAAATTTTAAAGAGGCCATCTCTGCTAACTAGATTGAAGGCCTTTGTCAGGTCAATAAACGCAATGTACAAAGGCATCCTTTGTTCTCTGCACTTTTCCTGGAGTTGGCGGATGGAGAAAATCATGTCAATCGTGGATCTCCCTGAGCGGAAGCCGCATTGTGATTCTGGATAGACCCGTTCAGCGAGTTTTTGTAGCCTGGGAAGTATCACTTGAGCAAAGACTTTGCCTACAATACTTAAGAGGAAGATTCCCCTGTAATTGTTGCAGTCGCTTCTGTCACCTTTGTTCTTATACAGTGTAATGATTTTAGCATCACGCAGGTCTTGTGGCACAGCACCTTCTTGACAACATTTGCAAAGCAGTTCGTGTAGAGGTTGGATTAGAGTAGTTTTGCATTGTTTTAGAAGATGTGGGGGGATACCATCGCATCCGGGTGCTTTGCCGGCAGCAAAATTGTCTATGGCTTTGTTGAGCTCTAAAAGGGTGGGTGTTTCATCTAGCTCGTTCATTGTGGGTAATTGTTGTCATAAAACATATCTTTGGCCTCTGGTGTGGAACTCAGAGCAGGAGCGTAGGCACATATCAAAGTCACATGTCCAATAGATATGTTAAGGCGTAGTGATAGGAGTCTTTCTGAACCGTTGCACTTCAGCTCTACTGTGTTCAGCAGTGTGTTCTTAACTGCAAAACCAACGCCATGTTCCCTTACTTCACTTTCGGCTTTGCCTTGCCAGAATTGAACTGAATTGAATTGATTGAACCAGAGTCAGCTAAACCAGTTCTCTGAAGGGCGGCAATGTCTACTTTGAGCCTGGACAGTTCATCGTTTATTATTGCAGATTTTCTGACATCTTCTATGTCTGGTAGGTTTTCATTAAATCAAGTTTGTAGAGTACGCACGTTCCATGTGCCCAGTTTAAGAGTGGAGCTCCTCTTTTTTTCTTCATGTCCACTGGTACATTGTGCCTGCTTTTCAGATTTTGTCCTATCCTCGTGTACCCAAACGAGGAAGACAGGCATGAGGGGACAGCACCTTATTGGCTGGGGGCTGCCCAGCTTGAGGCGGGCGGCAGCTGTCCATTGGAATCCTAGGATCCCTCCCACTGATGAAAGTGGCCCCTGGCGCCCTGCTCTACGCCAATTGAGCATTTGAGCTTATAACCGGTGACTGCCACTTCCCGTGTTTGGCCGACGCCAAAGGCGAAGTTGGAGTGTCCTCTCCAGTTTTTTGGGGTTAGGGCTTTGAATAAGTGAGATGAAAGCCTGGGCATTGTTTATGGTCGGAACGATGTCGCCCACACAGCAGTTCCCTCCTCTCTGCGCAGCTGATGTGACCAAAGGAACGGAGTATCCAATACAGTTTGGGTTCAGTAGTGCCGCAGGATCTGCCAGGCTGTAGAACGGTGTGCCACAGTCTGCCTAAGGGTCACCAGCTCCTGATTTTTCCTCAGGGTTGTCTCCCGAAACCTTTCCCGTGTTTGGGTATAGCCGCAGGGCAGCGGAGGTTTGGATTCAGAGTTTTCCTTCTCCTAGATGGGTAGCCAACCAAGGCTAACGAGCCCCTCGTGCCCGAAGCTTACTGGTTTAGGCGCCAGTTGCTCACCTTTGCCCCTTCTCCTGTCTGCGGTAACGGTTCCGCCAGGCTCAGTAACTGAGCCACACGTGAAGTCAGGAGTTGGACTGGTTGTCAGAGGCTATTTGAGACGCATGCCATAGGAAGCACTTTGTAGGTAATGATGGGATAAAAGTAGTCCTTAGTAAGTAAGTTGATATTGGACAGCCCTTGGAAATTATTCCATTTGACATGCAGATGACATATCCAAGCAAAGAAAGTCTTCTTTGATTTTTTAGTGTAAAGCTACTTGTGTGCATAGGCTAATTAAAAAATTTCCTGGTCAGAAACATAATCTTTCAAGAGATACACATAAGACAGTGCATATGGTGAAACTAAAAACTAGACCTCAACAATTTTTAATGAATGTATTTAAAACTAGATTTCAATAGCGTGTTTTAAAAAAAGACATAATTTATGATTATTCTTTAGTTATATTGAAAGAAAATGTAACCTTCAAATAATTGGTACACTTGAACTGCAATTTACATTTTTTTAGGTGGCGTTTACTTCTTATTCCATTACGTGATCGAAAAGTAGGAGTTTCACTCCGTGATTCTTCTTCTTTCGTGCTTGTTGTACTTGACACTTCATCCTATAAATTGTAAAGCACAATAGATCTTGATAGTAAATTTTTAAAAAGAATTTTTCAATGTGAATTTTTATATTATTTTTAAAAGGACTTTTCAACTTGTATATTTTCAGATACCAAAGAATGAATAATAGAAATGTGAAATTTCCCTAACCCCAATTAACAAAAATAATTTGTTAGGGCCTACCAATTACATTTTAATATTACTACCAATAATAAAATTTGAATTTCATTAAATAATGTAATGTTGACAACAGATTTCAAGATTACATGATATTCATCTCATCAGTTACTTTATTTCTCTTGGGAAGAACAGAAGTTTTGAGCATGAGCCTAACATATATCACAGACGTTTCTTAAAAAAATGATATAATTACTATAATAAGCTGTTTTCTTATTTTATAAAATGTAAAATATAGCCTTAGCTTTAGAATGGTTTAATGGAATGGGAAGAAAGCTTAAGGACTGGGATTTGTGTTACATGAGAATATAGATATTGAGATTTTAAACCAAGAAAGATATTTTTTTATACCAGTGGACAGCTAGAACACTTACTCTACTCAAGCTAGATTTATAGGTAATACAATGGTATAAAATCTTGTACATATATAAATCTTGTCTGGCTAATTGGCTCACATTGGATGTGATTATTTTGCTCCTAATAAATAAATTAAAAACATTTCTTGTATTACAAGCACCTGAATACTGTGTGTCTTTTATATAAACACACATTTTATTTAGGGATACAGAACTTCAGGCTAGTAGAATTGCAAGGCCTTTGCATGGTGGCACAATCTCATCCCAAAAGGAAATTATGTGATGTTAGTGTTATGCATTCAAGCACCCCTGTAGTAATCTACCATCTGTACCCTTCTGCATTATTCCCCATTTCAACACCCTTTCTTTCTAGTATCCCTCTCTCAGCCCACCAACTTGGGCAGGGTTTGAACCCGGGACCATCGATAAATCCAAACGACAGTCCAGCACGCAAACTGCATGACCAGGCAGCCATATTTGGATTTATATATATATATATATATTAGGGGTGCAACGGATAGTCGCTCCGCTTCTGTCGAATATCCGGCATTTTTTACTATCCGGTGCTATTCGGCTGCGGTCGGATATCACTACCGGATAGTAAACCAGATAGTAAAAAATACACCTATTTAATACGCATAAAGTGGACCTCGTTCCATTAATGTCTTTTGTAGAATGTATTATTGTTAATATTAAAACAAAATAATGTGCTTAAATATAGAGCCATTATGAATAAGCACCAAACTTCATTTATTATAAAGACAAGGCATGTTAATAACTTAATATAAATAGAAATGAAACTTCACATCATAAATGCGCTTTACATACAGAGCAGCAATGGCTGACACATTTTTCAATTTGTCTTGACCTTTGAGTAGGTTAGTTAACATGTTAAAATGCTACATTCCTTGACTACGTCATGCTGACCAGACGTCTGTCTAGCTGTGCGGGTATATCTCCCAAGGTAGAGATAAACAACTCCCACCCCTTTTATTTGTTTAGTCCATCACATTGAGTTTTTTTTTTTAGGCAGGTGACCACAAGTTAAATACGATGGACGTAGGTTTCATGTCAGCGTATTGACACTCTCTAGAGGTCACACCTTTCGAGGGAATTGAGTTTGTTTATTTAGTAGTTAATCTTTAATAGGGGGGCTGGACTACAAGAGCCACACCTCTAAGGTAACTAGGTATATTTCCAGATGAGCAACTCCCTCCCCCTTTTATATGTTTAGTTCATCACATTGAGTTCATTGATTGACGGGTGACCCCAAGTCAGATACGATGGACGTAAGCACTCTCTAGAGGTCACACGAGGGAACTATGTTTGTTTACTTAGTAGTTGATCTTAATTTGGGGGGGGGGGGGCTGGACTTCAAGCCAAACATCTACACAGGTATCCGGACAAAGAGTTTGCTTATTTGGAGAAAAATCTTAATCACGTGGTTGGGCTAGAGGCCACACCTTTTCAAGTGTGCCGAGTTACTTGAACATAAATCTCAATTAGTAAGCTGGACTAAAGATAACATTTTTCTAACGTGTTAACTTGAATATTACTCCTGCAGTTAAATGTCTTGATTTGATAACAATATTCTTAATAATTTGTGACAGTCAATTAACTCCTTGTTATTACTTTTTTTTTTACTTAAGATGCGTACTTAGCCACTGTGTGTCAGGTTAGGACGACTTTTACACACCTGACATCCGTAGGCTTACTATTTTTTTGCCTTGTATTAAAATCTTTAGAAAGAAAGCTAATTTCATTGTTTAATTCTTTTGACTTAATAAATAACGGAAAACCTTACAGTAAATTTAAAAATCGCATAAAATAAATTGAATAATAGTACCGCAGTTAGATCTAGCAAACAAAGAAACAATATGCTGGAGCGTAAAAAAAGAACAACAACCTTGACCTCTAACTAGTGGACAGGTATAATTTATCTATATGCTTGACTGACCATGCCAATGTGTTATCTTTTTTGACGGACACCCAACTCTATTGTGTGCGTAAGCTAAAGGAAAAAACAATGCTTGATGGTTAACACAAACAACTATACACACTACACTAGGACTACATGTGTAGGCTCACTAGGTATATCTGACCAGGTTGTTGGTCTGAAATTCATGAACACATACATCCGACCACTATACAAGGCAGATTGCACTTTACTTATGAGATTTACATTAGTAACTAGTTAAATATATACTAACATTATTTACATTGACCTTCCTACACACATCCTTTACAGTTGGTGGCATTGTACATACATACAGACACACTCATGCTATACAGATTTTTAGAAATACTGTTAAGCTTGTATAAATCAATCAGTAACAGAGTTTAAAACAATTAAGTATATAAAGAAAAAACAATAAAACCAACCAATATAGGTATGTTATTTAACAGTTTCGTAAAATGTTCAGCAACACAAGCTATTAACAAGACACTTAGGTATCCGGCCCCGGCCGGATATCAAAAAGTACTATATGGTGCACCCCTAATATATATATATATATAGAGAGAGAGAATCTAGATTTTTCTAGTTCAAGATTGACTAGATCTAGATCTATAAATCTATATTTTTCTATATCTTGATTCACTAACTCAATTTAAACTTTCTAGATTAAGACGATAAGAAAGAATTACAATATTGGTTGATATTCATAGGATCTACTTGATCTATAAATAGTGTTATGCACCCAAGCACCCCTGTAGTGCTACGAAGAGCAGAGTGCCAGGACATGTTATCAGCAGCAGATGCCTTGGCTGGCTTAGCCATGTTCGTAGAATGCTAGTAGGTCGACTTCCACAAGACATTCTGTATGGCAATCTAATAGAAGGCAGGAGAGCCGCTGGTTGCCCAGCAAACGCGACATGAAGCTCTTCAAAATCGACATTAGCAGCTGGGAAAAAAACGGCACTGGATAGATCCATATGGAGAGAGAGAGCATAAAGGAAGGGTCTCAGATTGCAGGCCACACACAACAGCAGCAGAAAGAAGGGTGAAAATGCAACAGCGCCTAGTGATTACAATTGATTACATATATGCCCAACCTGTGACCGCAGCTGTGTATCAAGGATCGGCCTCTTTAGTCACACAAGAAGTTGCAAAGGGAAAAGATCATATCTCGAGATGTAAAATGCCACACAGAATAAATAGTGTCTAAATATCTAGTACTTTTCAACAGCTCATTTAGCCTCATCAATCATTGATTGTTGTCATGTAGATTATTTCTAGATCTACTTATTATAAATTTAAATTGAGTTTTAAATAAATAACCCTTAATCTAAATATAATTTAGCAAAATGTGACCAACCATTTCATCTCCAGACATTTCTGTATGCATTATTTTATGTAGATATTTGAAATTCAAAAATAATTAGTCTAGATCTCTATTACTATAGGTCTAAAAGACTAAATTAGAGATCTATATTGTGAGTATTGTCTACTATTGAATATAGATCTACATACAGAATCTAGTACTGCATAGATCTATTCTAAATTTCTAGACTATATATAGTCGATCTAGTCTATTAGTATACTATAAGAGTATAAGTCTAGAGATTGACTCTCTTAGACAAAAGTCTTAGATCTATTTATACACTAGTGACTAGATCTAACAGTACCGAGTATTTAGAATTTTAGACACTAAGACTAAGAGTAAGACAGTCATGAGTCACAGTGCTACACTGCCTACATTACAGACTATCTAATCAATAGTTTATAATTTTATACTATAGTAACTATAGACTCTATTATATAGGCATATAGATTTAGGTCTGAAAGTCTATGGTGACTATTATTCTATACTGTCTATAGTACTCTAACTCTATAAGTAGAGTATAGTCTGACTGTAGAGTAGACAAGACTAGTCACTAGACTCACTAGTCTTAGTCTAGTACTGTCAAGCAACAGGGTCGGTCACTGGTGTTACTCATTTTTTACTGTCAACAATAAATAACCATTAATTGGTTGGTAAACTATATCTATTTAGATCTAAACCATTGATTGTGATTAAGTAAATGATTGATTAATATCGGAATAGATTTGGACTAGTTTGAAAAAAAAAAAACTTGAAAGAAGAGATCCGCAATTTTATTAAACAATTTTAGCGGAATGATCGTTGCCAAATAAGTAGAGATGTAACAACCTTCAAAAGGACGAATTATTTTTTTTTTTTAATTTTGTAAAACAAAAAAATATTAGAGATACAACATTTGAACATTCAAATTTTAAGAGAAATTTATCATTTTGTCATGTATATAACTTATTCATTTTGGCAATTCTTCACGATTTTCTCGTTTGAAATGACGTCTGTAATTAGACTAATAAGAACAAGAAACTAGAAAAGTCTAGTCTAGATCTACAAAAATGTTAGGATTTTTTTCCAAAAATAAATGCTGGTCAATTTTTTTATTGCTATTTAAAGAAATATAGAGTCTAGTTGTCGAGTTTTAAGCAAATGATTTTTTAAATTGTAAAAGTTAGGCCTACACTTACATACAATATCGTTACACGATAAAATAAGCAAGTATCTAGATTATTTGAGGAGGATCATGACCAAACTTTCTATACAAAAAATGCATAGTGCAGCATAGTCATATTATTTTGACATTTATATTTTTAAAACTCTATTAGAAGTTTTTCACCTATTTTAATTTTTGAAAACAAAATATATAGATCTATATTGGCGATTTTCACCTTTCGAAAAAGTATTTTTATGAAGAGCTGGCCACACTGGCTTAGCTCTTCAATCGAAAGAAGCAATTTTTGCATTGTTGATAAATAGAGCTCAAAGATTAGTCTCTAGACTGAGTCTAGACGTCATCTACATCTAGATCATGATCATTTAATCTACATGATCTCTACTCTAGGTTTAGTATCCTTGAGTTGACTAAAGCTAGATCTATCACTGTTACTGACTTAGGCTTGTCCATATTCTATATTAGTATATTTTAATAAAATATATATAATAATAATATAGTATTATAGTTTAGTATAGTAATAGTATAGAGTATTAGAGTCTATAGTAACAGTTAGAGTAGTCAGTGAGTAGTTTATCATTTTGTATGCTATTCGGACACCTATCATCATCATGTCCTATGGCTATACAGTATTAGTATACTGTAACGGAATAACCTATATTGGCTATATATATTCATATTATAGGCCCAAATTTGAAAGTTTGACTATGATAGCGCATTATTTTACAATGGTTTGACATAGAAAAGAAAAGAAAGTATCAAAATCTTCTTTAGTTAAAGGAGAATACGGATGACTACTTATATTTGTACCCCTAACCTATATTTGTTATTTAATTTAAGGTCAAAGAGGCCGTGTGTTTTCATTTAATTTGGACAAATTTGACCCACATTATTTGATTCCGGACACCATCATTTATTTCAGACAGTCTCTATATTTAGGCACCAATAAACTCAGATTTTAATTCTATATTAACATTAGCTAAATTTCAAGATCCCTCTCATTAAATCATTAAGATTTTTCAAATTATGCATAAACACGAACTCAAAAAATAAAAATATGAACACACTTAATTTATTCTACCAAAATTAGGTCACTGAGATAGTGACTTCTACACAGACTTTTAGACTTATTTTATGTTTGCATGATTAGATGTGTATTGAATGTTTGTGTTTTTTGTTTATTAATTTAATACATTTCTAATACAGATGATCTTTTATAGTATAGTACAAGGTTAGGATAGCCATTCTTGCCTAACTGAATCCTCTATATTCTCTGAATATAAATCTAGATCTATCTAGTAGGTCTAGATCGAAGCATTTAACTTCATTCAATGTACCAAGCTCACTCCAAACATTTGCCCATTTATTCTCTATTAAAAAAACAACAACAAACAAACAAATATAATATAAGATCATTAACATTGATGTTCAAAACTGGCTGTCCGAAATAAATTTTGGTACGAAAATCATAATTTAATTCGGACACCCTATTAATTTTTTTTTGTATGGAATCAAACAACTTGGTTATGAATCAAATAAATCAGCTCCAAAAACAGAATAAATATTGCTGGGTAACATAGGAAAAAATAACAACCTAACAAATTTGAAATTCGTTTTTCTTACATAAAAAGATAGCTAAATGGAAGGAAATTGGGTCAGAATCATTGGAAAATGCACAAGCACATTATAAAGCGCGCTAGCTTTATAATAAATATTAAAATAATTAATTAATGACCACAAAAACAGCGAATGTCTGAATTCATGTAATGTCCAAATTAAATAAACTACTATAGATATAAATATAATAATAATCTAAAGACTAAGATCTAGCTAGATTCTAGACTAGTAGTTAGTAATTTAGTAGTAAAAGTACTAAAAGTAACTCAACTTACTGGTCTGTAGACAATATAGTACTCTAATCTAAATGTACTAGATCTATATTACTAAAGTTATACTAGATCTAGATTAGTAGACCTAAGTAGATAGATCTAAATCTAATCATCTATGTCTATAAATATCTATATTCTTTGTCTTTCTATATTAATATTTATAATATAAAACATTATTAAGTTACCCATAGGCCAAAGTGGGCCAAAAGGCTTTGCCCATTTATTAATTAAAATAATTATATAATTTTTTCTTTCTTATTCAACATCATCTGTCCCTTGACTTTTGTTATAAGGGTGCTGTGATAGTTCACGAAACCAAATCCCTACACTTTTCCCTGTCAGCAGCTGTTCTTAGCAGTATATCAATAGTGAGGCTGCTCCATTCTTTAATGTTAACCAGCCAGCTTTACTTTGGAGGACCCTTTCTTCATGCTCCCTCCACTGTACCTTGAAGAAGACTTTTGATATATTGTGCCTTATTTTGTTCACACTTTTAATAAAACTGCACTCATTTCAACAATATTTTCTCTCCCCCTCCTTTTTTTCATGCCCTCCACCCTGCTCCTCAATACACTTGAATTTTATCATCTGGTATCTGTTACATCTAATTGCATGGCCCACTTTATAACACTACTCCTCCTAAACACATATTTTTTGCTAATGACTTTGTTGACCAATATCACTTATTAGTATTTATATTACTTAAGTCACACACAATTATACACCTTAGAAAATAGCCCTACATAGTGTTACAAATGAACAGTGATATGTAGAGGTCAACCTATGACCCCGGCGAGATGACACAGCAGCGAGTGTTCTCTGGAATCTACATGTATAAACAAAGACAGGATGTGACGTGTCCTCACGTGTTGTTCCAGGGGACGAACAGATCTAAGAAGGGGGCAGTTACTAATGAACAGTGACAGATAGAGGTCACTACGTGTGACCCCGGCTTGATGACACTGCAGCAGGTGTTCTCTGGAATCTACATGTATAAATAAAGACAGGATGTGACGTTTCCTCACGTGTTGTTCCAGATGATACTAGCAGTGTTTGTGCAACTTTGGAGGAGCGATTAGGGACTCTATATAAGCCAGAGAGTTAATGTGAAAGTCAGTCGTGAGTAAGTCGTATGGAGTCGTAGGTAGAATCGTCGGTAGTCTTCATTACTGTTGTCTACTGTGCGAGACAGTGGAAGAGAAATGTGTATGACTCGATGCAAGTTAACTAGGGTAGAGTTAACTGGAGTGGACTACTGTCGTTAAAGTCTATACAGCGAACTACAGTGGACTTGAGCCATTACAGTCGATGTAAGACGTGTACCGCTCTGATTCGGTAGACTTGAGTACGACTTGGTTCAGCTGTGGGAGACCTGGAGCGACACTGGGAAGTGTGTCGTTGGTCTTTTCTGTGGAATACGGCTCGATGCAAGTTGAGAAGAGATGAATTGCAACGAAGTGAAGAGATGAATTGCAATGAAGTATAGCTAACTGTAAACTGTCAGATATTGTACAGTCTTCTACGCTACATGTTACAGTGACGAATTGTTAGAGTTAATAGTCATTAAAGTTATATGAAACTGAAAGTTGAGTCGTCAAGTTCTTTGCATTTTTTTTATTTGTGTGCCTAACATTTAGCCACAAGATCAGAAATATGTAACAATACAATATATATGAGGTTTCTTTGACTTTGCAGCGTTCTATTTAAATATTCAAAAGTCTCTGTGATGCTTTCAAACATCATCAATTTTTTAATTGCAATAAAACTCATTATTTTTTTTAAAGTTATTGTACGATTAGAGATTTGATACTCTACCAGGTGTAACTAGAAACAGTGGAAATTATGCACAAAAGTAAATGGAAGTATAATCTTGTAATTTTTTAAAATAAAAAAGGTTAGGTCGAAATCGCGAATAAAAAATAATTTTGAATGAAAAACTAATGTGAAAAGTTGCTTTGTCTAGAAATTATGTTGTAATAGTTTAACTGCTCTTGAATTACTGACATGTTTCTTAATAGACACTGTAGGTCTCAGCTTAGTTTTTAAAGTATACTTTTTCATGTTTCATTTGTCCTTCTTTTTGTCATCCTATGTGCATGCAGGCATCTTGTAACCCTAACAATGATTTGTGATTAAAGACTTAACTCTACATAAAGTATCTATGTAAATATTGTAAAATTTAATAACCTTATCAGGATTGTTATTCATAAATCCCAAAAATTACTTGTCTGAGCTCCCTGCCCCTCACCCCCTACCCCCAAACATTGGCTTGTCGGCAATAACCATTAAATCTAAATCAAAATATGAAATTACCTTTCATTACATTGCTGATCATTATAAGTCTGTATGTTTCTAGGACATTATAATTATTATAAGATATTTTCATCTAACTTTAT
Organism: Biomphalaria sudanica; assembly: GCA_036873155.1. Lineage (NCBI taxonomy): Eukaryota > Metazoa > Mollusca > Gastropoda > Planorbidae > Biomphalaria > Biomphalaria sudanica. The sequence goes on along the minus strand of JAZGLO010000052.1, from coordinate 44,667 downwards.
CATCTATATCGTGCTTCTATTAGATTACTGAAATAAAAAAATAAAACAATTTAATATGCATAATGTATTTTTGCAATTAGTTGTTCCAAGATCCTATGTATAATATTGATATGCTGTTGATGGCTATTAATGACTTAAGGCTCTAATATAGAATTGTTTTTCTCAATTTGTATTTCTTAGATCATGGCTCTTGCATTTTGTTCAAAGAAAATAGTGACAGGCTTGAAACTGGTCATAAATGTAAGTAAAATTTTAATTATGATGCAACATCACAGACACAGCTATAGAAAGTTGGAGGCAGGGATTTCCAAAAACAAAATATATATATATCAGTTTAGAAAATGAAAATGTTTTCTTGTAGCTTCCAGAAGTACAGAGCTGATAGTTAACTAAATAAAGAATGGAGGAAGTTTTAAATGTGAAGCATTCAATTTATTACTCATATATTTGAATACATTCACTTTATTACATTGAAGCATTGTACTTGGAGAGGGGATATTAAAATGTATAGGTTTTTGTTTCATTGGCTGTGTTACCATGTTTTCTATTGAGCCTAACAAAGATATTCAAGCGAAGAACAAATATGTTGTGACAGTCTCTGCTTAAATGACTAATATAATCACTAGGTGAAATATTAGCTTGGTAAGGACATCCACAGCCAGAAATAGAATGTACCAGATGGTAAGTTATTTCAGCTGGTGTTGAATCTGTTTTGGAGTATTTGCATGTCTTGTAACATGGACATCCCCTGCCCATTAGTCCATAAACTTAAATTATGATTGATTCTTTAGTAGTTTAGGAGGCACGGTGGCTAAATGGTAAAGCACTTGGCTTCTGAACTGGGGGTCCTGGGTTTGAATCCTTGTGAAGACTGGGATTTTTAATTTCAGGATCTTTGCGCACCCCTGAGTCCTCGCAGCTCTAATGGATACTTTACATAAGTTGTGGAAAAGTAAATGTGGTTGGTCGTTTTGCTGGCTACAGAAACAGATGGTGTTTACACCCTAGTGGATCCAGAACTCAGTGTTACTCAAACTGGCAAAAAAAGAAAAATACTCATGTTGACAAGTACAGGGTCTGTGGAAGCACTGTAAGCTCCCCCAGTGGGTTAGGGGCAAAGCCCCGACGCCAAGCGTTTTCTTGCATTCTTCGCTGCAGAAACACATTCTCCTGACATCTATAGCTGATTATTCATCCTATTCAGAGGGCTAGAGTGGGGAGGCAGTAGATGCAATCCCCCCACACACACACACACACTGAATCGGTTGATACCAGAGTGGAGTGACATAATATAAAAATTATATTGTAATTCAACTAATTTACATCATCTGCCCTATAGATCGCTAGGTTGGAATAGAGGGCAGGGACTTTGGTAGCTTAAATAGCTTAAATAAAGTTAGGTACAATACAAGCCTTTATAAATTGTATTTGAATATCTATACAAAAATGTGGATATGTTTTGTTGCTTTGCATTGTAAGGTTTTTTTTTTTTAAACATTTGTAAAAAAAAAATGTTTGTCTCATTCTAACTCTTTTATCATTTTGTTTCTGAAAATTTTTATTGAAGTGTAGATTAAAATGTATTGGTTGTGTTGTTATTTCCTTTTGTTCAGGCATCCCAGAGACAGTCAGCTAGTCAGTTAGATATGTTGACATATCTAATCAATGGGAAAAAAGTTCACAGTGGAAATAACATTTTGCAAACAACATTTTCAGATATAAATGCCAATCTCTTAACATCAGAGGTAATTTATGATTGTTTAATTAAATTTATTGAAAAAAAAACAACATTTAAAACACTTTTAAGTGCATAAAAAAAAATTAAGTTTAATCCACTAATAGTCTCAATACATTCCAAAAATATTGTGTTTGCTCTAGAATATTTAGCATGCATAAAAGACAGTCATAAAAATACTAATGACTCAGATTTTAGTTGCTGATCATTGTTTGAGTGAGGGCTAGAGACAAATCTCCCTTTAAAAAGTCATGGAAATACAAACGCAGCAGTGTCTACTAGATTTATGTTTCCATATATGTAATAAGAAAATGTCTTTCTGTTCAAGCTGGCATACAGAGCATGAAACATTATTTATGGCATAGTGATCCTTTCAACTTTGTAATCTACACATTTAAAAAAAATTATGCTTGAATTGGTATATATATATTTTTAAATGTGGAAAAGGAATTTTTAAAAATGTTTCTGTCAGTAAACTTTGCATGAGTAACCAATGTTTCCATTTCATCCCTGTATTCTTTAAGGAAAAATGCAGTAACTTCATCAGATATTATAAAACCATCTCACCAGATGAGCAAGAGATTTTGCTATGTAACCTGGCTAGAAATTATGGAATAGACACTCAAAATGTGGTTGCTGTGCTAAATGCAGCTCTCTCTGGTCAGGTAAATAACTCAAAGATAAAAAGATCTCAGAAGTTAATAAAAAAATTCTGTTGATAACATTCTTTGTATTTACCTTCTAAATTTAATTTAACATAAATAGACTGCATTATTTTTACATGTCAAAAATAAGGAAAATAGAGAATTAGATTCAAAAATTGTTTTGAAATAAAACTATGTCTTCAGTGTTTGTATTACATATATACTCCTTTATAGACAGTAGAATATTCATCTAAATATTACTTTGTGTTTGTTGGTTACTTTGAATCTTAAACTGAATATGGTTCTTCTTGTAAACCACAAGCTGCCTCAGGGTCACTGGTTTCTGTTTTTGTCCTCAGGGTTGAGTCATGTAGCCTTTCCAATATTTAGGTATAGCCACATGGCTTTGTGAGTTTTGTGTTCAGTGTTTTCTTTCTGTTTGGGTGGCAGCGATAATATCCTCTCCTGCTTAAAGTCCATGTGTACACATTACAGAAAGAGCAAGCTCAGTTGTGTGGAATGTAAACATTACTCTTTAACTTAATGGTTTAACATTATAAAAGCAATATGATAAGGATATGTGAGTCTGGTAAAAACAACTTGGCTACTTATCTAGTGGAATTGAGCTCCTATCCCAACTTGAGTTAGGTTGTGTTTGCTGAGGAACTAAAGGCAATACAGAAACCTTCTCCCAGGTACCCCTTCCCCTACAGGTCCAAAAGAGATTAGACCATAGCACATTGAGCATGCTAGAACATGAAAGATAGGCTAAATAAAAGCCATACAAATAAAAGGTTGAGAAACAAAAAATAAATTATATTATTTTGATGAATTAGTATTTTATGAAGAAGGTGTTTTTAAGAAAGTATCCCAGACTTTGTCAGTTTTTTGGTTTCAGCGTTTGTGATGGAGTATAAAGTGTCTATTAGTATTTATAAATGTATAATATATATATATATATATATATATATATATATATATATATAATGACAAACTATCAAGTTTTTTATAACTTCAACTAAAATAATGCTGGTATAAAAGAGGGACTACTTCAAGTCACAGATACAAGGTTTACTATTCATATAAATAATAAATAAAATTTTAAATATTGTCTACATTCAGTATAGGTAACATTTCTTGATTTTTTTTTCAAACTTAAAATAATAGGAAGATATTTCTGAATATAGGTACTATAGCAAATGTATAATGGCATCAATATGAAACATATGATAGTAGAATGAAAAGAAAGTTGTTATTGAGAGAAATGATGCTCACATGCTTCTACACTCTATTCACCTACAATGACAATATGCTCAATAGAAATGACATCAAGTTGAGTCTATGTAAAAGATCACTAGAACAACATATCGCATTTAATTGTGTTCATTTGTTATTGGTGTATCCTGTAACTACACAATTTCTGATTGAAAAAAAATTCTTTTAAAATTTGAATGAGCATGGTCCCTGTGTTACTGCAAGTCCTATGTGGCTTGCCTATGAGTAGGTCTTTAGTGTGTGCTGATTGGAGCTTGTCTTCAGTTCACTGTACTTTCTTTAGGATTTTTTTCCAGGACTATCTTCTATTGTGGGCTTCTTATGCTATCATTTGTCATATTATCTAAATTAGACTAGTTATGAAGTAAGTTAAGCATGAATCAGCATGTATATCTCAGATTTAGAATTTCTTTTACAAATAATTTACTAATGCATTTACAGTAATAATGTGTACAAACTTTTGGCCTGACAGACAGACAGAGTGAGTTGATTTAATCTTTGTAAAAATAAATATAAACTTCTAAAACAAAATTCTAAGTGATGCTAGTAAGATAATAGGCAAGCTCACTTGGACACCTGCTTTAAGAGGCAGTTTCTATTTATAATTTTAAGTCTAAGAAATCACCATGACCTTAACATTTTACCATCACAAATAAGATATAAGACACAGATCACAAAAACAAATAGTCACAAGAACTCTTTTGTTCCTTTGTCAAATCATTGAACAAACTGTAACTTACTATTATAAATTCTGCCTGTAATGTTGAAGGGAAACTGGGGTATGAATGTATATTTTGTGTACAATTGTATAAATTGTTTGCTCTATTAATTATTTATTTATTTTTTTGTAATACACAATTGTAAAACAATTTTCCTCGTGGGTAATAAAGATTACTATTATTATCTAGTAGTCAATTAAATTATCCTATTTTATAATATTAATTAGTCATTCTGAACAGGTAGTGACAATGTCATTAGCCATATCATAAGACTGAACTAACTCCTGCATGATTGAAACATAAAGCTCTTGTTGTGCAAGTAGAAATCTCTCTGTCCCTTACATCTCAGGGAAGAAGTCACAAAAGTTAATGCCAACTAAATTTGAAACACAGTTCCAGATTTATTTATTAAATTATAATGTAATAGTCGACTGGCGGCATAGCATACGCCGCTATTTTGCAGGGCCGGCCTATGCAACCGCAGTGAGCCCCGCACTTTCATAGGACCTGCGCTAATTCAAGGTGTATAAATTATTTAATTAAACCATTTTATAACTTAAAACAGATTTCCCGCGCCCTCCTGTTGATTTACCTGGAGCTCCTGGAAATCTCCCGAAATTGCAAAATATACGAAAAAGTCCTTAAAATATACGGAAATATATAAACAAAAGTTGTCATTTTGGGGTGTCACTCACCAATCCAATGCGCACTAAATAGAATAAAAACGGCATTATACATAAGCCATAATTGTGTAATCTGGTGAAAGACAGATTGAAACATTTGGTAATTCATGCTATTGAGCGTGATCTATGTAGGAAACAGAATTATTATGATATACAGTATGACTTTGCTACAGGCAAGGCTCGTAAAATAATTCTGTACGTAGTAAAGAATAAATAAAATGCATAGGCGAATTTATTTTCTAATATAAACTCTTAAATTTCATTTATTGTCACTTCCCTACCCAAACCTTGGCCCCGCGAAATCCGTTTCGCATAGGTCCTCACAATGCTTAAGTCCGGTCCCCTGCTATTTAGTGACAGGTGAATATACATAGTAGATTACTTGTTCTCTTTCCATGACTTGTTGGTCACAATAGTTAATTCTGGCGCTGCTATTTAGTGTTTGTAAAATGTTTTACATGTTTTGGATGTTCCTTCAGAGTTAAAGATAGTTTACTTCTTGGTCCAAACCTCCCGCAGGACAAAGGGGGATGGGAACGGAAAGGGTTTGACAGTCCAGCGCACAGCCATCCATAGCGACGTGTGAATACCCACTTGTTCTCCCTCCCCCCCTTCTTGTTTTATCGTGGGGTGACTATCCGCAGAAATAAGAGAGTGATCTTTCCTTTACTTCTTGCTCATCCAAACTGTTAAGCGAAGAAGAGAATTATATATATAGATCATAGCTACATTTTATCTAAAATTTGCATAAAAATGACAGTATTTGTCCACATCAGTAAAATAATTTTAAAATCTTAGGGAATTAAAAAAAAAGATTCTCAATTAAACTGCATCATGTGATTAAATTAAAAATAGTTTATAGCCTTGTAAAATCCATCAACTTAAAATAAAAAAAGAAATAAAAAATTGTATTTAAATATTTTTAATTTGTTTATATAGGACAGGGGACAGATGCAAATACTAGCATCATCAGAAAGAATGCGTCAGGTCTTAAAACCCAAATTTAAGCTTCTTTTTTCACATATTGGAAAAGTAAAAGATGGAGTCAAATTTCTGGTGGATCTTCGAGCAGATGTTCTTGTAAGTCATCATAGTTTACCTTTCTTACCTAGTGAATAGATTATTTTGTATAAACTTGTGAAATGGACCTATTGATTTATTATTACAAATTAAGCTTTTTTTTCTGATCTGCTAATATAGTTGAATTTAATTATCAAAATATGAGAACTTAGGGATGTAATGACTATAAATATATAAACTATTATCAAGCTTAAGTTTATGCTTGCTATTAACTTAATATTAGAAATTCAGACAGAAGGATCAGACTGAATTGAATGGTGTTCTTTATCAAGAGCTAAACACAGCATTGAGAGATCTCCTCTTGCTCTGGTTCACTGTTGGATTGTTGAACTTAGAAAGAATTACATGGACTGCATCATGCGATTTGGTGGAAAAGGTCAGAGATTTTTTTTATGTTCTTCATATTGTCAAGTCAGCCTAATGAGACCACAACCATTTTGGACAAAAATTCTTGTTTATTGATGATTGTATTAGTTAAGATGCAACTCTCCTCAGGTGTCAATGTATGAAGCTGTACACAAAGTCAAAAATTGGGAAGACATAAAGAGGAGAGTGGGTCCCTATCGACGCTGCTATATATTTACTCACAGCAGTATGCCCAGAGAACCTGTTGTAGTATTACATACAGCTTTGACCCAGGAGATCTCCTCAAGTATTCAAGTGAGTTTATAAGCTTTGTATATTTACAAATAATTGTTATATTTGAAACTATTTTTTATTTTTTTTTAAGTTGTTGTTAACAAAAACAAACTAAAATGATTACTGAAAGTAAAGTACTTTTTTCAGACCTTGCAATCATTGGGGCATATAATGTGAAGGTCATCTGTTTCTATAGCACAGTGTTAACATGTCATGTGGCCAGTAGTACAATGACCAACCTCCTTTACTTTTTCAAACTAATTTCTGCTATCCATAAGAGTTGGCTTGGTTCAAGGGCACCCTAAAAATCCTAAAATTTCAATTTTTTTTAGAAGATGTACAAAAAAATGAACTCTCTAGTAGAAGAATGAAAATTAAAATATGAGTTCAGAGATTTTTTGTTTGAACTTTATTCATTTTCATTTTTTTATTTTGTTTGAACATACCTATATCTATTACAATTTTATCATGATTTTTTTTTTAGTTTTCATTCTGGACTTTTTTTTTATTTTCAATTGCTTCTGATTTCATGTTTTCACCTGTCCCCCCCCTCCCCCAAACCTACAAGTAATATCTTGTTATACCTGATTTCTTGAAGACAACCTCTAAAACATACGAGCTATATTTAAATGAAATTTGCAATAGTTTTTATAATAAATGAATTATCAATAAATTATAATTGTCTCAACAATATAACTGTTTCAAAAATATATTAACCATCAATAAATTAAATTTAATTGTCTCTTGAATTTATAAACTATCTATAAATTAAATGTATTTGTCTCTTGAATATATGAAATTTACAAATTAAACATCATTGTCTCTAGAGTATATTTATGACCACATTTTTTTTGTCTTTAAGTCTTGTATGAAAGATTGTCTGTTAAGTTGTAAAAAGTTATCTTCCTTGTCAAGATGCTGTGTATGTTTATGTTTCAGGGTATTCTTAGAAATGTCAGATTGAGATACTCATCTATAGCTGATGACCAGACTATAGGGAAAGGATTAGAATATTTTTCAGGACTAGATGAGAAGAACGTTAGGCAAAGTGACTCTGATAACATGAATTTCAACTCTGACACTGAGGATCCAGAATTAGTGAAAGCAGCCATTTTTTATTCTATAACATCAACACAAAAAGGTAAATGATCCAGTCAATTGTGAAAACTTTAAGAGAGGCAACTCAGTGAATTAAAAAGATGATGGATGCTTATTTGAATAACAGCACAAACAATGACTGTAAAGCCAAGGTTTCACACGTAGAGCCTAGTTCTTAGGTGCACTGGTCCATTCTGCCTATTCACTTTTCAGACCGACAACCCACTTGCCAGTGTTGTTCTCGGACCATGAGCCAGTTATCAGGCAGGAGGAAGGATTCCTTTCTTTCTCTTGTCTTACAAAAATTGACTCCCTAATGACTTCTTCTTGCTTTGAGACAGAAGATTCTCTTTCTAAATAGTCATGTCTTTGTTCCATGTTGAATAGTGCACCAGTGTAGGAGAAGAGTTATTACCATACTGTTCAGTTTTTGCTTATCAAACTCTATCTATTAACTTGTTCATTTGTGCACAAAGTACTGATTACTTTTTAGCTCACTTACCAATAGAAAAAAAAGAACACTATGGCCCTCCAATTTATTGATACTTATATATTAATGAAAAAAACTGTAAATATTTTATGATTTTGTTTTAAACAATAATTTATTATATTCTTTCTAACCATTTTTTTAGGTTTACAAGGTATAGATTTAGGTTACTATCTAATCAAATCTGTTGTTTCAAAACTCAAGTCAGAGTTTCCAGATTTAAGCCAGTTCTCAAGTTTGTCACCTATACCAGGTTTCAGGGATTGGCTTCTTTTAAATTTAAATAGAAGAGGTGGGAATATTTTCTTATATTTTGCTATTTACGTATTTAAAAAAATGAAAATAAAAAAGACCTAAGGGTTGATGAGGTACTTGCTATACAGCTAACCTATTTCCATGGCCATAGTTGATGATCATCATCATCAAACTCCATTTGAGTGAGTGAGTGAGGTATTTAAATCATCTCTTGCAAAAGCCCTGGACAGAAACCCTGCTGTTTTGCGAAGTGCATGTATGTCAACATACAGGTCGAGGATTTGTGGTTTTCCAGACCTGTCAAGATGGAGATCAGCAAGTCTGGGGCAATCAAAAAGCATATGAGACACGGTTTCTTGTTCTTCCTTGCAGCAGGGGCACAGTGAGTTGAAGTTTCACTTGAGCTGTGTGAAATATGAGTCCATGGGACAGTGGCCTGTCCTGCACAGTCCTATAATAGCTTGCTCAGGCCTGGGCAGCCTCTACCATCGGGAAACGTGATCAGGGCACCCAATGTGCTTCTTTTTTTTTATTGTTGCCAGAGCATGATGGAAACTCACACCCTGCTCGTATGTGGTGTTAGCTCTCCCTTGTGGGCCAAGGAGTCAGTAATTATGTTGCCAGTCACACCTATGTGACTCGGTACCCACAGCAGAGTAGAGTAGAGAGTCATCAACTTCACAGATCACTGCATCAAAACTGCAAACACTACCACATGTCCAAAGATTTTAACTGAGCCAAGAAACCCTATGTAGGCTCCATATTCTGCTCTTCCAGGGTTTATTGATGCCCACCCATCAGTAAATGCAAAAATGGCACTTGGCTTGAAGGCATAGATGGTCTTCAGTGCTAGTATTTGAAGGTCCTTAAATGAATGCCTTAGCTTAGTGGTTAATGGGTCCACTATTTTCAAGCCAATGTTTGGGGTGGTGCGACACCAATAGGGAAGGTGGTGAAAACGTTGAATGTTTTGTCTTTTGGTAGAGGCCAGTTTTATCAGTTAGTCTAGTGGCATGATGCATTAAAGACTGCATCTGTATTTGTCTTCTGCATATCCAACCATCTAGTAGTTTTCTAGCCATAGTTGATGTAAAGCTAACCTCTTGCCGTGGTAATACTTTATGAAAAGCTTATCTGTTGCTGTGTCCATACTTGATGTAAAGCTCACCTGTTGCTATGGCCATACTTGTTCACCTGTTTCTATAGCCAGCACAATTACCATCCATCTTCACTTTCCTTTAAAATATCAAGCCTCCATAGCAGATTTCAGCAGTGAATGCAAACAACTACATAAAAGAATGTACAATTTGACTCTATACAACCAAGTTTAATTCCTCACAGGAGCAAAATGTTTGAATTCTGTCTAACCCTGAAGTTCTACTTCTTGTTTACAAACACTCACATGTCCTATGTATAGCTATTTTAGCTCTGGATCATCATTTGAATCAATGTATCTTTTCATATCTTACACCTTCACACACAACTGAGTCTACTCACAGATACTTTACAAATCCTTCATTAAATATCACTTTAATTCAAAATCCAGACCCTGCAGTTTAGGAACCTTTTTTTTTTTTTTTTTATCAATTCATCTATTTTTTTTATTACAACTAAATGTGTTGAAGACCACCAGGACCAAAACTATTAATGTTTTAAGTGTACTATTTTGTTTCTTAAACCAAACTTCCATTTGATTGTTATTAGCATTATAAACAAGTTTGGTAGATTACTTTCTCAAAGCAAAATAGGAGAGTTTCTGGTCTCACTATATCCACCTCTCTAGAACACAAATCATGCTGAAAACTCTAGTAGAAAGTCATTTCTTTTTTATATTAGACACCTTGTGTACAAAAATATAAGCACTTAAGTTGTGAAAATCTATGCATATGAACCTGTACAACGAATTCCTACCTTATTGTTAACCCTTTTCAAACTTTCAATTAGTGGGAAGCATGGTTGAGAGGCCAAGTGCTCTTGAACTTGGCTTGGCTACCTAGAAGGGGGCTCAAGGTTCGACCTGACTCTGGCAGAGTTGTGTTTACTGAGCGCCTAAAGGCAGCACGGAAAACCAACTCCTAGATACCCCCTCCCCCCACTGGTCCACATATGAGATTGGACCAAAAGCGCTCTGAGCATGCTATAAGCATGAAAGTTGCGCTATATAAAAGCTATAATAATAATAATAATAATAGTATATGCCAAGTTTCAAACTTTTGTAGCTATTTTGTAATAAATCATAAGATCAGAATGTTTATAAAGATGAATTAAATAATCTAGGGACAGTTCCTGAAAAATGATATACTATTGGATTAAGAGAATATGAATTGTTTTTACAACCAGGTTCAGAAGCAGGTGATCCTATTTTATACCCAAGTGAGATGGAAGCATTAGCCAGATACAAATGGTTAGGTAGCAGTCCACCTTTGGATAAATTTAAGCACCTCATTGTATCACATGAGTGGTACAGAGATAAAGAACTAATGCAGGTGAAATTTTTATCAAATATATTTCTTTATTAACACATAATTGACATAGTCACCATCACCTCATGGTTTCCAGTTTATATGTTGCACAAGAGTTATTACTTGAATTCTCCCTAGGATATGGAGTTTGAAATGTGCCATTATCTTTGGATCTTTCTGAGTGTTTTATTAGATTATGATTTTGTATTTGTAAATTATGTTTTTTTTTGTGTTTTACGTGATACTGTTACTTTAATTTTTACTCTAATGTCCTGGAGTGTTTTTATGTTTAGTTTAATACTGGTGTAACTTTAGGTAAATCTGGGTCAAAGTTAAACATAATTTTGTTAATTGTAGTTTCAACTTTTCATCATTTTGATAGAAGAATCAACTAAAACCAAGTGTAATTTGACCACTACTATACTTGTGTACAATGATATTCTCTTTGTTGCCCTGACACAGGTCATGAAAGTGCCATTGATGAGACTTTGTGCTCAGTATTTGTATAAACAAAAGAGACGAAACCTTGCTCTGAATCCTGTTGGTAAGTTTTTCTCTTCTTTTTGTTATATCCAGCAAAGGATATGCTTGGATTAGATGAAGGTGTTTTTGAAACCTAAAACCAAATGCTTCAGTTAAATGTTTGTTTTGTTAGGTTTCAAACATAAATTTGCTTAATTTAACCAATGATAGAGCTTAATATATAGACTATTTTTTCCAAGTAAGTGGCACCAATTAATATTTAGTGAAACTTGTTTTAAGTAAGGGCTACAAAGAAATTTATGTTTGATCCTGTTATTTAAGTTTTATATGAATTGAGTAACAGATTTTTAACCCTTTTTTTCTTAGCAAATTTTCACCTTGGGAATGGAGCTGTATTATGGCGGATAAATTTCCTTGCTGATACTTCACTCAATGGTCTCAATCGATCATGTACCATGATGGTCAACTATCGATACTATTTAGAAAATGCTGATGCAAACAGTAGAAATTATCTTGAAAACTTCCAAATTAATGCTTCTAGTGATGTACTGGACTTGTTGAAAGAGCCAAAATAAACTCTGCCTAGGAATAATTTATTTACTTCTTTTTTTCTATGTTTCTATATCCAACATGTAAAGAGAAACAAATTGTCTTTACTCTGAACTGTGTGCATTTTTTACACCATCAAATGGATCTAAAAAAAATTTTAAAAAAATCAACTTCAATGAAAACTGTTATATATGAAAACTGTTATGTATTTCATTTTAAAAATTAGTACCAGTATTCTAATAGTTTGCTAATATTTATGCAAATATTAAAACTTCAATGAATATTCATAATATATTTTATAATTTTTTTTTATATTACATACAAAACGTTACATCTCTCTCTCTCTCTGTATACATATATATATATATATATATATATATATATATATAACTAGTCATAAATGTTATTGCAGTAAAATAATTAGAGCAAAGTTTAAGAGAATGTTAATAATGTAATATATATATAGATATATATTTCAAGCTAAATTATTTTATATATCATGTTATACTTTTGATTGTCCTAAGATTATTATCTTTTATAAATATATAGTTTTCTATTTGTTTTTCAGAGAATAGTGTTTGGTCCAACAAAATTTAATTATCATTGACATATTAGAATGTTGATTTTAACATTATTTAGATATTTTAAATATTTAAAAAATATATAAATTCACTTTCTCACTGACACAGTTTTTATTTTTCATTTTTGAAATCCTAGTGTATAGACAATTTTAGTTGCAATAGTTATTACAGTATCTATCCTTTAACCTTGAATAGATTACATTTATTTGATGAGCTCAAAATTATTTTTTAAAAATTAAAATACCCTATGTTTACTCTAGAGACAAATTTTATGGCTAATAAACAGAATCTGGGATTTTATTTATCATCCATGTTTACCTGTACACCCACAAGTAGAGTTATTGCTAACTTGGGGCTAAAGTGTTGATTCATACAGTTTGGATAGTTTCTGTTCATTATCACTGACGTTTGTATTTCATTTGGCTATATAAAATAATGAAGTCCCATAGTGTTGGTCAAAAAGCAGGTGTTGATTTAGGATGATTACATGATTATTCTAGAAATAGTATCAACAGTTTCAGGAGAATTTATGAAAGATAAACATGGTGTATTTAATTTGTATTATGTCTGTATTTTTTTTTTGCCTGACTTTTATGAAATGATATATTTGATAAAAGTTGCCTAAAAGACTTGAACAAAAAAAAATACATTTACATCAAATATCATTGAAGTATGTTTTTTTTTATATTTTAATTGTGTGTGATGTTTTGCTTTCCATTTACAAGTCTTTGATTTTAAAAAATCTATCAGCTAGGAATCTCTATTTTATGAATCACCTGCATTTGGATTATTAAAATGATAAGAATAGTGTTTCTGTTGTAATAAAAAGACATTACAGTTTGTCAGTTTCTTTTAAGTAAAAGCAAACAAACCAAAATAATTTATGTTCGAAAATTGTTTATTAGGAAATATTTGTAAAAAATCAACTAGTATAAAAAAAGTAGGAGTACAACAAATTATGAAATAAAATCTGGACCAAACATGTCTCCCAGAAATGTATTTCCTTTTGGGAACAAGGATTAAAAAAACAAAACTAAATGTGAAATATAAATGTATTGCAAACATGATCTATAAATACATTGTCTAAACCTACTGTGCAAAGAAACAAGTAGCTAGTTTGCTTTACAAAATACACATTTAATTTCTGAACATTTTATCTATAAAAGTTCCTCTGTAGTTGTTGATGCAGTTTGTTTTCAAATTAATAAAATAATATTTCAACCTTTTGAGTTCACTCATATTTCCTATTTATCATTCAGACTGCAATATAGTTTGTGAGGAATGGCTGCCAGGCAGATGAAAAAAATCACACTGTAATTTCATCTTTTAAATATTTTTTTCTACAATCAATTATCTATTTAGAGAACATATTTTCTTTGATGCTAAATTAATCTGTTCAACATTTTGGTAGCTACGAACAACTGTTACCATTGTTTAAGTTTTGTTTTGATCTAGAAATGTCTTGATAGTAAAGTTCCCTTTTCAGACCTTGCAGATGATGTTAGGTCATCTTCTTCTTTGGCCATTGTTAATGAGCAGGGTGTCATGTGGCCAACACAATGACCAACTGCCTTTACTTTTCCCAACTAAATTTGAGTTGGGTGGACTTAGGGGTGCCCTAAAAATCCTGAAATTCAAAATCTCTATCTTCATCAATAGTCAAACCCAAATTCAGCCACTCTTACATGTCTTGATATTTGCAAGAATGCCATCTGAATCTATCATTGCGGGGAAGAAATCAGTAATGATTTTCATTATTTTTTATTTGAATAAATAAAATGTTCATTCTTTTCTAAAATTGATAATTAGTTCTTATGATAGCCTTCATTAGAACTAATTAGATAATATTTAAAACTTATGAATGATGATGAATTGCTGCGTTAAAAATCTTTCCAGCTGAATGTCATTTCAGAAAGTACAACCAATGCTGCAGGTATAGTTAATGATAACAAGAGCATTATTATCTACAATTACACTATAGATAACAAGAGCATTTATTATCTACAATTACACTATAGATAACAAGAGCATTATTAACTACAATTACACTATAGATAACGAGCATTTATTATCTACAATTACACTATAGATAACAAGAGCATTATTATCTACAATTACACTATAGATAACAAACTGAATTCTGGCTTAAGATTAAAAAGGTTCAAATGTTATGATCAACAGAAACTATAAATATGCATCAGGGTTGAATTGCAACAAAATATGACTGAGGTAAAAGGGAATGCAATCCTCTAACTCTAATGGTGACTAGAATAGTGCATTTTACTTTGTCTACTAAAACATAAGTTACAAAGAAATGAACTAATATGTACAGCATACATTCATCTTGACTAGGATTCATTAGAACTTAATAGTGACTTGTGAAAACTTGGACATATTGGTGACAGATAACTCAAAAAAAAATTTCATATAAATGGTGGAACTGTATTGATGCTGATTACTAACTTATCACTAAATACATTTAAGAAAAGAAACAGTTGCAATGAAAATGTCAGGAATGTCCAATACAAATGAGATTCCAATCTTGAACTAGTTGATCATGGTATCCATTAACAGTAAAAGAACTATATATATACAAAAATTAAATTTTCTGAAAGGATGTTACTGTGTCAATATAATTATTAAATATCTTATTTTCATAAATATGTTTAGTATTGTATGATATTTCTGTAACTTGGTGAATACTGAAATGCTAACAAAGCATAGAAAACACACAAGAGCATAAACATGAAATAACTTACATAATGTATACTGAGGCTGCAACTTGAATAGTGTACAATCTCATAAGTTATAACAACTGTTATCATGTTGAATGTAATAACCATGCTTTAAAAATATTAAATGGTGTCTACTAGACTTGAATCCCACTGATCATGTGTTAGAAATGATGAGGTGACTGTCTTCGTAATTTTGTTGCATCATGTGATAAGAAGGCCTTTTTTTGTGACCTCTAGTATCACCATCCAGAGAAGCACTAGGACTTGGAAAGTTGAGATCCTATATTATTAAACTTTATGAATTACGTGTTAAAATCAGCACCTTAGCTGCCCACAAAGATATATGTTTCTGCATTACAATGAATAGCTATTATATATCTTTTAAGAAAAGACTTGGATGCAAAAGATGAATCATGAACTGTTAAATAATTAAATGAAGTTAAACAGGCAGGCATCAACTCACTATGTCAAAATGACATTGGTCTTTTTAAAATTATTACACCATAGAATTAGGTTGTTTGCGAACAAGACAATTTGTGTTTCACATCAATCCATAGACAACATGTTACAATTATTTCTAAAAGCAGACCTGGTCAAGGTCCAGTATATCAGGTAGAAGAGTATTATCAACAATAGCAGAGCTGGCACCATCTATAAAACTTGTTTGCAATATCAGTTGACGATTGAAAGATTCATGAGATGTTGTACCCTATTTAGAGAAGTAGAAAATGTGTTTCATTTGAACAAAATATTTTCATGACTTTAATTTTAAGAATGTGTTTATTTAGGTAGATTATTTTGCTGTGTAATATTACTACAAGAAAGTGGAAAATATATTTATTCATTTTGAATTTATAAATGTTATAGAATTTTTCAACAATATGCCTTGGACAATGTTAAACATCTGGTAGAAACAATGGTGGATAAATTTTAAAACAATTACAATCTATTATAAAAAAATCAAAGCATTACAAAATCAATCTATTATAAAAACAATCAAAGCAGTTTCATTTATATTTATATGAAAAAAAGAAGTTCAAACTCTGCCATGCGATGGTCCCAAGCCCGGCTGAGAAAGGAGGAGGGTTGAGCGTAGGGCTAGCTACCCTACCATGTAAAAAAACCACTAGCTACAGAAACATCAAACAGCTAATCAACAGAAGTCACAGACCTGGGAGAGGATGGACCTCCAGCTGGAAGGTTTATGACGCATGTCGGTGAAAGCCAGAGTCATCTGGAAGCCAACAGGTCAAGAACCATCATCTCTAACAGGACCACCATCGGTACTTGGAATGTCTGGACCATGTATGAGACTGGGAAGGCAGCACAAGTGGCAGCACAAGTGGCAGCTGAGATGAAAAGGTACAACCTCACCATCTTAGGATCTCGAATGAGGAACTGTGGCAAATAACAAAGCAGCAGCTCATTGAAGTAGATATCCTTCAGAGACGCTGGAGATGGATAGGTCACACTCTTTGCAAGCCTGCCATAACAAGGCAAACCCTAATCTGGAACCCCCAAGGAAAGAAGAAGAGGGGATGGCCCAGGAATACATGGCGCCATGATTTAGAAGCAGATTGGCAAGATATGGGGACAGTTGGAGAGATTCGCCCAGAACCAAGATGCCTGGTGGAAGCTGGATGGTGGCCTATGCCCCAGAAGGGACCACAGGCAGAGATGAGATGAATAAGTTCAGCTTGAGATCTAAATTAATTTGTCCTCCCTTCTTTCTGCCACATCTTTCAAGATGACTGTATTTGTGATGGTCAAGCTGCCACATCTTTCAAGATGACTGTATTTGTGATGGTCAAGCTGTACATTGATACATTTGTATTTCTTATCTTCACATTCAAAAAGTACTGGTAATAATGCATATCTTGGATGCTAGATGTATGACTTTGAATTAAGAGGCATGGTGGCCTTGGGTAGTGGTCTTGCCAAAATGCCTGACCTGCTTTAACACTGTGGAACTATTGATGCTTTAGAAAAAGCACTCAACTTTCTGAATGAACTTTGGCAATATGTATTTGTTAACTTTCTGTGACTGCTAGCCTGACTCTTTGTCAATTATTGTACACATTTTCCAAACCTACTGATGTAACTCTCAAGTTTAAGGTAAAGTTTATGTCACTACTGATCTGACTCTCAAATGCATGGTAAAGTTTGTCACTAGTGACCTGAGTCTCAAATTTAAGCAAAATTTTCTGGTGACTACTGACCTGACTCTGACTGTGTGTCAGATGTTGGTCTTGTGAAACAGATTTCTTTACTCGTTTACTTTTGTAACAATAAATCACAAATATAACCAACAGTACTATTGCTAGACTGGGAACACTTATACAGGTGGCAATGATCACTATCTCTCTTTCACCTGAAAACCAGAAAAGGTCAAGGTTACAACAAGACAATATCATTTTCAAGGTCTAATTTCAAAATTAAAACTGCAACACAGATATACTTTAGGAATAGGACTCTTGTCTAATATTTTAAGAACCACAGCCATGGCTGTGCCATAAATCCAACTAAGTTGGCTTAAACTAAAAAAAACAACTCACATTTGCGTTCATCACTGTCATCATAAGGTCCACAGTTGTAGACTCCATCGCAAACCAATTTTTTAGAAATGCAATATTTAGGTAACTTTGTACATGGCAATCCACTTTGGCAATATTTTCCTCCTTCACACTCAAAGGTTTTACAGACCTCTGTGGATAAAATGAATGCACTCACAATCTTAAACAAGCCAAAAAAAAAAAAATAAAAAAAAAAAAGCTTACAAATTGCATCAATTTGTTTGGATCAGTCATGTAATTAAATTTGTACTAGATCTAGACCAAACATAAATCTGTGTGATTAGAAATATTTTTACCAATTGTTTTTGTTAACAATTTCATGCTTTTAGCTTTCTCAATAGGCATATGATCCTATCACTTGTCTGGATCAGTTAGGAAAATGGGGAGGGGGGAGAAAGAAAGGATATTTGGGTAGATTTTTACCATAATTGGTTTTTAAAAGCAATTACAAAAAATGAAAAAAAGGGAATGAACTGAATTCCAACTTATGAATCATGCCTCCTCAAGCCGACATTCTAACCACTCTGCTAGGGAGGTGCCTATGACTATAGAAGATTGTAAAGTTATGTATTGTTTGATTTAAACTTACTTTAAAGCAGTGACCTACAAAGGGGACTAATTCAGCTTATATCCCCACTTCAGTCAAGTACATTTCTTTCCCTTGTTCAAGATACCAAACAAAATAATTAATTACCAGTAATTAATCACTAATTGGTGAATTTTTTACATTGATTCTTGTGTTGTCAGGTAAAAGTAATAATTGTGCAAAATTTCAGCTTGGTCCAAAACTGGGAGTCGGAGAAATAATGTGTAAAAACTTTTTACTAGACAGAGTAAGTTGATATAAACTTGTTAAAAACCATACTTTTTTTTAGAAAAGCCTATTAGATATAGGTTAAACAAACTTGAGAGTGAACATTTGTTTACTACTTGTAAAATATAGACTTATGCATTTGCTACATAGTTTTCTCAAATTAAAATTGACCAAAAGAATTTCACCTGCTGGGTACTTGGGGAAACTGACTGCCATCCAAAGAAGTTTAAATCCCTTATGTCTTTTGTTGCTGCTTGAACCAGATAAAAATCTGAGAACAGATCTATTTGTGACTGTCACATACTCTAGTTCATCAGGATTGTACATTGCCTTCTGACCACACCATTCTTTGGTCTGTAAGCTCATTGTTGTTGCATAGCCATTGTATAAGAATAATTTAGCATCATGGCATTGTGCTGAGAAATAAACAGAAAAGTAATACTTGGGTAGTAAATTAAACAAATTACTAACTGAAATATGATAAGTTTGAGTCATAAAAGAAGAATATCTCAAATGCTACATAGCCTGAGCCTGTCATTTGCTTATCAGAAAACATTTAGATTTATTTTTCCATAATAATAAGGAACATTTCTAGAGCCTTTCCATTTAAAATCTCACCACTGAAACAGGATTCCTTTCTTTAATGTTAACAGAAAGCAATAAAATTCTAGTGATCTGGCAGCATGAAACTATCTTTAATTCTTAAAAAGGAACCATTTTAAGACTTTTACAAATCTTATTTTTAAGTAAAGTTTTTTTTATATATAATTTCCAGCATCAATCTTATTTTATATAATACAGACGTTACTTCAAAAAAGAAGATGATTACATCCAACACATCATGCATTTAGTCATGCATATTAACCAATGACTTAAATTCTGCCAAGTCACTGGTTTTCCTGGCTAGCTCAGGCAACCCATTCCATGCTCTAATAGCACTAGGGAAGAAGGAGTATTTGTACAAATTTGTCCTAGCATATGGGACGAGGAATGTGTCTTTATCTTTGTGTCTTTCAGAGTATTTTAGTAATTAAAACAACTCATTTTTCTACAAGTAGTTATTTTGTAGACTGCTGGTACTTCTGACAAGTCATCCTATTGGTAGAAATAGTTTACATTCCACGATCTCCATATTCTACATTTGAATAGCACACTATGTAAACAGACAGTAAATGTTTAACTAACAAAGTTTATGAATTTAAAAAAGGGGCAGTTGACACAATAAAAAAAAAAACACTTACAGTCTTGGCCTATATCAAGTTCCAGTACTCTTAAAAGAATTTGTTGTTTTTCTGCTACTTTTATAACCCAAGAACAATTAACATTCTGTGGATAAATCCCTGGATAATTCGGGGATTGGATGAATCCAGCTATTCCTGATAAACTATCACTGCCACATTTAGTGGGCTTGTGATCAAATGGCTGCCAATCTGAAATATTACAACATATCACAATTACAAATAGAACTGGAAAGTGTGTTAGGTACATGAAAGGGTTGACATTGTTTCAATTTTGGAGCTATACTTTAAGGACACATTATCATATTGATTCATCTTAACCCAGTTTGGTTCAAATACAGCATTACTGAGCTAGTAATAAACCACTACATTGTATGTTGGGTTAGTAAGATATTTTTAGTTTCCTGTTTAAATTAAAGGTGATATCAAGACACAATGTAATGCCTTGTCCAAAAAAAAAAGTCATATCCTTATTTTTTTAAAAATCCAATTTTGTTGCAAGATTTGAATCATTTGCTAATAATCAATTTAAAAAAAAACAACCTTTTTTCTTATTCCTGTAATGCATTGTTTTATTTATTGGTAATTTTAAATTAAAAATTGTATTAAAAAACTCAATGAACCTTCTCCAAGAAAATGGTATCTGCCAAGAAATCCTATAGCAGAATTTTGCCAGTGGTCTGTAACAAATACAATTTCAAGCTTTGACTGAGGAGAAATAATTGCCTGAGGAATTTTTCTTCCACAGAATTTATTTAGAAATGTTTTAAATCCTTGAGAATCCAGTGTGTAGACATCAATATAATCATACCTGCAACTGACAAAATGTTTGTTTAAATATCAAACATGCTAATTATCACAATAGAGGAAAATAATTCAAAGAGTTTGTGACTTTAGGAGTTTAATGGACTATTGTAGTAGCTATAATATATATATATATATATGTAATAGTTGTTTTTTTTTTGCTTAAAATTGAGGACCAAATAGAATAAAAGTCATTTCCCCTTGATGTTTCAAATATGTTATTTGTATTGATTGTAAGCATATAAAATATGAGAAACAAATACTAATGTAGCTACAGATGAGTTGGGAAATTTTAAACATAGAGTCAACTAGAACTTGTACCCCCAAAAAAACAACAATTAACAAAATAAACAAGCCAGTTAAACACTTATACCTAATTATATTTTCAGAAAAGATCAACATATAATTATATATCTAATTTCTTTGTCCTTTATTTTATTATTTTTAAGATATATTACTCTTATAAAAATTAATGTTTATTCTTAAGCCTCTAAGTAAACATGAAAATAATTGAACTTACATGTCTTCACCTTCTCCTTCATCTTCAAGTTCAAAAGCATCAAATTTGATTTCTACACCTCCATTTCTAGAGGCATCAAATAAGTAAGTGCATCTGAGAAGGGGGGGATAAAAATCTGGAAAGCCTGGACTGCTAAAGTTTCCTTCAGCACCATTTAAATAACTAAATTTGTATTCACAACTTCGTGTGCCTGAAAGATACGAATATTTCATTTCATTTTTGTCAGCTCAAAAACATAAATGTTTTACACATGTACACACTTATATATATATATATTTATATATTAGATAGATAGATATATGCAGACTGTAGATATTTATTGTTTATTATTACAATTCCACCTTGCCAAATGACCACACTTGACTCAACTGTGTCTTTGTATTCATTAAGGATTAAAGTAAAGTTTCCCTTTCAGACCTTTCAATCTATAGGGCAGATGATGTAAAGGTCACTGTTTCTTTGGCCTATGGTTAAAGAGCACAACAACCAACCACCCTTACTTTTACCTAAGTAATAAGTCAGGTACCCATTAGAGCTGGGTGGACAGAGAGGCGCCCCAAAGATCTCGAAATTAAAAATACCAGCCTTCTTTAGGATTCGAACCTGGGACCCTTTGGTTTGTAAGCCAAGTTCTTTACCACTCTACCACAGCATCTTCCTTCATTAAGGAATAGAATAATTAAATAGACATAAAAGAAAAATGTGTGCATCAACCTAAGTACAAATATAATCAGGACTGTTAATAGAAGAAGCTCTTTGGAAAGACTCCTTGCAATAGTGAAGCATCATTATTTAATGAATAGAATGATAAATTATATGCTTCATAAATAAGAAATTGATTTTTTTCAATTTTGTTTTTTTTATTTTAGACTGTGGCCTTACTAACTCACAGATATTGGACATGGTTTTCTGATTTTATTATATGCATAATGATAAAAAAAACAAATTTTTATAATAGAAGAGTGGGAAAAAAATGTTTTTTAAACCAAATAGAAAATCTGACTAAACAAATATTTAATAGATTGCAGTACTTGAGTGTTCCAAAGGATCATTAGTGTTAGAGTAAAATATCAGTACAGTTAAAATGTATCACATGAGAACATGCTACAGTAAAAGAATGGATCAAATGGCATGCAAAATCTGCAGTATTCAAATTAATAACCAATGAACATGCTACAGTACAAATATTAATTGAATGGCATGCAGAACTGTGGTGGATCAATACATTGATAATCATGCAATAATGAAAGAATTGATCAAATGGCATGCAATAGTACAGTAAAAGAAATGATCTTATGATATGCTGTAAGCCTACTAAAAATAAAGAATTGAGCACTGACATGCAGTTCTGTAGTCAATGGATTTATCTTGCTATAGATATACTTTGTTCTTTCTTGGCTAGAAATGTTTAGTTCTACATGCCTCTAATCATCAAAGTAATTAAAAAAAAAATGATTGATAAAAATAACTGAAAAAAAGTCTTATACCTCCACAAGGCAAAAAGTATTTGAGAATCATTGAAACCATCAGATAGAACTGTATGTCACATGGCATCATGGTGGTTGCAGGTCATCATCCATCATATGACAATGATGACCAAAGACCCTTGGTTTAAGTAAATACACAAAAACAAATGCCTTCATTTTATTTGGCTATGCTGTTTTAAACGTTTTTGGCCTAATATATAGACATCTAGAAGTCTATACTTATTTATTACTGCTGCAGCTTAAGAATATTACAAGTAGTAGGTTCATAACTAGGCTGAGATACAACAGTACAACTTGAATAGTGTTACTTCTTTGTCAATTAGTCAGCTGAAATTTTCAATATCAATATGCACTCTTTTTGTCCTATATAAGTAATCTATAATTTAGGCCCTATATCAATAAAACTGTGACTGAATTTCCCTCTTGATCAATTATTCACCAAATTGAATAAAAATCATTAAAATAGGCCTAACCTTATAACTTTTTATTTTATAATGCAATTAATTTACCTAGTCAAATTTGCAAAATATGCCTACAAGAGTCAAATTTAAGTAAATTAAACTAGATATATCTCTAGCTACGTATAATAGACTCAGAACCGTGATGGTTAGAACTCTAATTGATGAGAGGTTTAATTGCATGACAACATGGGACTAACAAAAAGTACAATATAGGGCCTACAAATGATTGGTTCAGTCATGCTTATTAGTCTATATAAAGTAGGCCTATATTGTGTTCATCAAATTACTTTTTACTCATCCATTACCTCTATTTTCTTTCATTAAAATTATCCCATAATTTCCATAAAATTGTGCACGTGTGTTTTTGTTTACCTTGAAAAGAAATGATTTTCTGACTGGAGTTAGATCTGGCTCTCAAGTCTAATCCGAACTCAAAGAAACGGGAAGCATTGTCGTTTAGTACACTCAATTACCTACTAGATAGATTCTATCTGACGAGAGAGGCAGGGGAGGGAAGGAGAGAGAAAGCACGGCGAGGATGACGGCCAGTGCTATCGCAGGCTCACTCCCAGTGCGTTGCTCGCGACATGAAGACGTATTACTCACCCTCTCATCAATGCAGCAGAACAAAGAAATCTCTAGAACGGAGTCGTCTGCGACATGACAAAGCGGTTCGCTCTTTCTGTGTCATGCTTGATTTGAACAATTTAGAAGAAAACACGCATGAGTTATTCTTTGATTATTTCGTTTAGAGAGAAAAAAATTCTTCCGGTATTTTTATAATTGAAGTTTCATTAAATACCGCATGTATTCATTGACTTACTAAATGATTGAGCAGACAAGACACTGATATTCTACGAGTCTCAATAAATGAAAATATTTATACTAAGGCCACTAACCTGAGCTCAAGAAATCATTGATTTTGGAGCGCTCTCGCCCATACTGACTTAGAGACACACAGATCTATTCAACGCCGCCGTGCACCACTAGCGAATCCAGAACTTTAGAGTGGGGGGGGGGGCGATTTTTTTCCAAACCCTAACCCTAACGCCCAGTAAACCCTAACCCTATGCATAAACGTGCGTACAGCACACACACACACGCACGCACGCCGCACGAACGCACACACACACATATATATATATATATATATATATATATATATATATATATATGACAATTTTTTAAAAAGCAGCATTTCTCAACCTTCAGCGAAAAACAAAACAACTGGGGCAGCGCTATGAGGTTCTCTTGTGGGGTTTGGGGCGAAGCCCCGACGCCAAAAGCGTTTTCTTGCATTCTTCATTGCAGAAACTCATTATCCTGACAAGTACAGCTCTTTATTCATCAATGAAGTTCGAAGCTCATTATTCATACTATTAAAAAAGGACCTTTTGAATAATGTTGTATTTCAAAATTATTTTAATATGAATTTATAGGCCCTTAATACATTGCAAATAAAACCGATTTGTTCCTTGAAAAGATAAGATACCCCACATATTTAGATTTTGGCTTTGGGGATAGCCGCCGTAAAAAAAAATTATTCAATAAATAGTATTAAATACAATTGTAGTATATATTGGGAGTTATAGTCCCAAATTTATTTAACTAGAAAAATATCAGATTGAGTAAAGGTTGGTAAAAGGCGACTATGAATACATTATTTGAGTTTATAACTCATCTCAATCATGGCTTTAATACTGAAAAATTTCGTTTGAATTCTAACTTTTCCAAAGCAAAGTCTTACTTAAAATAATTATGATAAATTCATGTGAAACTAAATAAACTCTGTCTGGAAATGGGAGGAGCGGTAGAGTGAAAACAATTAATCCTCGCTTCTTTACTAATTTCTGCTAAAGATTGCATTTGGCATTAAAGAATAGGGGTTGGGCGACATAATATAAGAATTTGATTTATAGTGTATAATAGTGTATATAAATTATGATGGGGGAAATGCGATTGCATTTATCACCCCTTCCACCTGGTACAATCCTTTTTCATTTAAATTTACTAATGATACTATTTGAGATTAGATACGACATAATATACAATGGGTCACATATCAATACGTAGTTCATATTATATAGATATTCAACTAATTTTGTTCACAAACTATGATTCTCCACAAAAATAGGACCGCTCCCCCCCCCCCGCAGCACTCAGAGGGCTAGAGTGGGGAGGGCAGTACACGCAATCGCCTTCCTCACCCCACCGAATCGACCAAAATACCAGAAAGGGAGCGACATAATATAAAATGTATTTATTAATTCAACTAATTTTGTTCACAAACTATGATTCTCCACAAAAATAGGACCGCCCCCCCCCCGCAGCACTCAGAGGGCTAGAGTGGGGAGGGCAGTACACGCAATCACCTTCCTCACCCCACCGAATCGGCCAAAATACCAGAAAGGGAGCGACATAATATAAAATGTATTTATTAATTCAACTAATTTTGTTCACAAACTATGATTCTCCACAAAAATAGGACTGCCCCCCCCCCAGCACTCAGGGGGCTATAGTGGGGAGTGCAGTACATGCAATCGCCCACCCCCTTTACCCCACCGAATCGGCCAAAATACCAGAAAGGGAGCGGCATAATATAAAATGTATATATTAATTCAACTAATTTTGTTCACAAACTATGATTTTCCACAAAAATAGGACCGCCCCCCCCCCATACTCAGGGGGCTATAGTGGGGAGTGCAGTACATGCAATCGCCCACCCCCTTTACCCCACCAAATCGGCCAAAATACCAGAAAGGGAGCGGCATAATATAAAATGTATATATTAATTCAACTAATTTTCTCCATAAAAAACGGACCGCCCCCCCCACTCAAAAGGTTTAGGTGGGAAGGGCAGTAGAGGTATTCGCCCCCCCCCTCCCGCCAATTGGCAAACAGGGAACGACATAATATAAAGATCGGTTAAAAATCAATAACAAGGCTACATAATATAGATATTAAATTGATTCTATTAGCAAGCTGTGATTTCTACAAAAAAATTGGACCGCCCTCCCACTCGAAAGTGTATGGGGGAGGGGGGCGGGATTGATACCATCGCCCCCTCCCGACCCCACCAATCGGCCAACACACTAGAGGGGGGGGGGCGAAATAGTCTAAAAATAGGTTGAAATATAAATAATTAGTATTTATTTTTAACATAAGTAATAAATTCGTATACAAATTGTGTGAATTCTATAATAAAATTCGCCCGCCCCCCCTTCCGGCGGGGTGGGGGGCGGCCGAGTTTGGGGAAGGCGATCGCCACTACCGCCACCCCCCCCCCTGGATCCGCCAGTGCCGTGCACACACATAGAGATCTACGACTATCAAATAGAACTAATACATTTGAAGGTTTTTAAATGATAACCAGCAGTGGGTCATCAAACTTAATATTAGTGCGCCATTTAATGAAGTTTACACTTCGTGCTTAGGCCCTATATAATTAATTTAAGCAACATCTTACAGCTCTTAAAAAATTATGTATTTAACTAGTGTAGTTAGATCTACAAAACAATATAATTCATAATACTCTATGCTTACAAGCAAGGTTATTAATAAAAGAATCTCTTAAGTTCGTTAAAATAGCCTAATGACAGGTTTTCGTCGACCTAAGCTAGTTGAGATATGGACCCTTTTTAAAATATAGGCCTTTAGATATCATGTCAATATTAAATATGATTTTCATATTGGGCCACTATAACAATTAAGAAGTATATAGATAGTGAGATAATAAATCTTAAAAGAAATTATATATTTCTTCATTCTACTGCAATCCATTTCTGCACTATAGGCCTATTAAGGGTTCAAACCCTGCCCGCTCCCATCCCCCGTCGTCCTGCGGGAGGTTTGGACTAGGAAGTAAACTATCTTCAACTCTGAAGGAACATCCGAAATATGTAAAACATTTTACAAAACATTTTACAAGATTCAGAGAAAGGGGACCATCACATGGAATATATCTGACATACTTGTTCATCTCCAGTATTATTTACTGCAAACTCTTGTATTTGATGGCATGACTATCTCGACATTTATTTCTTAAATTGACATTATTTAAATAAATCGCATATTGTTTTAGAAATACGTGGGACTTTATCCTCTATACCAAGTTTGTATCTGACTAGCTAGAAAAGGAGCAAAGTTTGTTAAAAGTTCAAGTAATCCATGGAAATTGCCACCGTGAGAACCAAATGTTTCTTTATCTGCTATGAAAAGTAAACTTCCACTAGTCGTTCAAGAACGTGTTGCAGTTCAATCATTTCTTATAGCTGTTCTTCATGACTTCGTATTCTATTCAATCACAACATTCATCGCTGTAAAAAAAGATATTGACAAGATTGTATACACATGAAACAGTACAAACCATCTATTCTCAGCACTATTTTCAGAGCATTAGTACGTTTGGGATAAAACAAGGTTTTCGCAAAAAGCTTTTTTGATTTTTTAAATAACCCAGTTAATTGCTGACGGAATCTTTATAACCAGTATGATATCAACTTTACTGCAATCATTCCATAGTCTAACATATTCTGTTTTATTTTATGCTGAATCTTCGTTTCTTTTACTTCTCTCGAGTTTATAAAGCCTATTTGTTGCTTCTCTCGTTCAAGTAGATTCTTTCCAAATGAAAGTTGTATCTTACAGAGAGATTGCAATTTGTAATGTTATAACTCTGCTATTACGCCGACGCGTACCAGCGCGCTATTCAAGACAAGGGATAAACAGATCTAGAGAGGAACACTATTGACCAAAATAAAGTTACAAATAGAGGCTAGAAATACAGCTGCATGGGCTAACAGCTATTAAATAGTGTATCTGAAACGAACGTGTATACTTGTATGTCTAAACTCTACCTTAGTTCATGTAACTCTAATACAAGTGTTTCACTTCATGTGAACTCTTTCAGAAGTATGAAATCTATCATTTCCCATGCCCAAAGTCTAGATCAGTGTTTCTTTAAACTTTTTTTCTTAACGGAACACTTCACACATTCTGAGCATTTAGCAGAAATTAGTTCATTATTTCAGTACTTCATGGAACACCTATTCGGTTTGTGAAACACTGTTCTAGAGCATTACATCTTCTTCTTATATAATACAGACATTACTTCAAAAAAAGAAGATGATTACGTCCTACGCGTCATGCATATTAACCAATGACTTAAATTATCTTATATAATACAGACGTTACTTCAAAAAAAAAGATAAATTCTGCCAAGTCACTGGTTTTCCTGGCTAGCTCTAATAGCACTAGGGAAGAAGGAGTATTTGTACAAATTTGTCCTCGCATATGGGACGAGGAATGTGCCTTTATCTTTGTGTTTCTTTCCAGTCCTTTGGTACTCTGCCCTGGTTAAGCGATGCCTGAAAGAGTATTTTGAACACTGGGGCTAGATCATTGCTTAGTTCTTTGAGTAATCTAGCTGGAATACCATCAGGTCCAGACGCTTTATTTGGTTTGGTGTTAGGGTTAGGAAGTCATTCATTTGTCTGTTAAAGGTCCACATTCAGTTAAGCATTTTTTTTTTAAACCTGTCATTCGTTTAAAAAACAACAACTAATTAAAGTACCAAAGCAAAACAAACAACACAACTACACAGAAATAAAGCAACAACAACAAAAAAAAAGAACCGAGATTTCTTTTTTTTTTCCACCAGTGTTTTCTTCCAATTATTCTGCAGTAAGAAATAAAGGGTAACAACTCTATTTTATTTCAAGACTTTCATAGTTCATACACATTGGACAGAATTCATTGAACATAATTGTACACATAGGTTCTGTCCCACAGAAATTTATATTAGTATAAAAGACTTTGAATTTCAAAAAAAGTGACAGTGAAAGCAATGCAGTCAATACATCCACTACATGCCCTTCCATTCTGACAAATACACACACTTGATCCAAGAAAATAAGAACAAAGTAATTTAATATATACAAGATCAGGTGAGTCATTGACTGACATCATTGTCTAGGTCTAAGACTGATGATCTGATTGGGAAATAGAAACAAACAAACCATCCTGAAAATCATTTCCAATGCAATTCTATTTTCTCTAAAGACACAGATGTTTCTTTGCACAAGTCTCAACTTGATGTAGTCTACAAGTCTCTAAACATAATTGTTTAGAAACAATAGTTTAAAAAAATAACAGAAACTAGGATTCGAAAAAAAAAAAAAATAAAAAAAAAAGTTTACAAGGAAAATTGCCCTTGACTTTTAAATGGATATAAAAAAGTTACAATAAATATTCAGAAATGTATTTGAAATGTGACAACTTGTCCACTGATGTATCTAGTTACAATGACTGTAAAATTAGTTTTTTTTTGTTTTGTTTATTTGCATAGATGTACACAGTGAACTTCAGATCTTTTGTTTCAGTTTCAATTTGGTGTGAGTTTTGACATGATCCTCAGTCAGACATTAAAAGTTAACAGGAACAAACTCAACAGTTTGATTGAATGTGATGAAACAAGAAAGCTTAGAGAGTAGACACTATCTCAATCAAACCAATGAGTAACACCTTTTTATTGTGAACCAAAGTAGGGGGCGGGGAACCTTATTCTTATCATTCATAATGTTATCTTTAAAATCTATCATCATGAAAACAGGAACCTGCAACCAAAATGGTAACTTGGGAAGCTTTTGATACTTGAACATTTTGTATCAATGGCTTCATAGAAACAATGCATCCTTATTTTAAGAAAAAAATAGAATTCAATGTTAATTCATGTTGAAATTTATCTGCATCAATTCATCAAATGACATTGTAAATGACAAATAGAAAATTAGTGTCTGGAAAACACATGACAAAAACTTGCAGTTTTATTTTTACAAAAACTAAAACAATTAAAAAAAAAAAGGCACTAACTGCCTTCATCATATTTTTCAATGGTGGTCTTTGGGCGGGGCTTTGAAAAATGTGCCAATTTGTCTTCCACAGAGCCAATCAACTTATTGTTTATAAATCTGTCTACATGATCTCCAATTTGTGGCTGATGTGTATCTGGCCATGCAAGTTCCTCTTTAGGTACACTTTCCAAACTCATAACAAATTCTTCTATGAACTGACTCCTACAAAGAAAAAAAAAGAGTAAATTTAAAGAATGCATGGAAAACATTTTTCTAATTTGTCCATAATACAACAGTAAAACATGAAGGATAACAATACTCAGTTCTGCTACAAAATACTCATGTTTTTATATTCTGTAAAGCTTATCTATCATATCTCTATCAATGAAAAAAAGCTTATCATATTCTCTATCAAAGAATCTGTTTTAAGTCAATAAACAGTAATGTAACTAGTTGAATATTAATAAGCATTTGTTTAGAGTATATCATATTTTTAAGTAATATGACTTGCCTACTGTTTACTTATAGACAGGACTTTGCACAAGCTCTAAGGGATAACTAATATATTATTTCCTTGTAATCTATGTAGATTTAGAAGTGAATCTTTACCATTGAGTCTTGAACTGGTTATCTATATCCACAGGTGATGTATTCCTAAAGTAATCCTCTCCAGCCTTGATCAGACAACATAACAAAGAAATACCAAACTGGGAAAACAGGGAGAATGAATAGAATGAATGACCAATTAAGCAGCAACAATTTTAAATAAAACAAAAGATTTCAAATACAATAGTTGCTGACTGTGACAGCAACTGGTACACTATTGATATTAGTTGGGAAAATTAAAGGTTTATGTGCTGGCTACATGATGCCCTCATCCCAAGGACTGCATGCCCTGACTTCACAGGTTTTCACTAGGTACCCTAAAATGTGAACCCTGCCATTATTGAAAGACCACTGTAAGATTGTTTGACATAATACTGACAGAGTCAACTAATTAAGATTGTTTGACCTAATACTGACACAGTCAACTAATTAAGATTGTTTGACCTAATACTGACAGAGTCAACTAATTAAAATTGACTTACTGAGTTGTGCAGCAGAAGTGAAAGACCTTCTATATTCTGTTGTGGATGCTTCTGTAGTATTGCAGCATAATGAACCAAAACTTCTAAATCACATTGTGCAATATGGCGAGAGAGTGGAGGTAATAAAACCTGCAAGCCCTGTTGACAAAAACACAAATCAATAATTGAATCAAAAGTGCTAACATACAACAAGCTACATATCAGCACAGTGCACCTATCAAAAGCTTTTATACTTTAACATTTAGGATACTGCAAGTCACAAATGCTCTTTTCAGACAGAAAAAAAAAAAATGTATGGGTCACTAATGTAGACATTGTAGAAAAAAAAACAAAAAAAAACAAGCTTTATTATAGAAGAATATCAATTATCCATAATTTGTTGAGTAATTCATGATGAGAGTACTTTTTAGAATCATATTGCTATCAGACTAACCAGCTATGGTTGTGATGATTCAAAGTATTCAATGAATAATAAACTAAAAGTTATAACCACACTTGACTGGGTGCAGAAAACAGGTTAAAATAAGTAAAAAAGAGACAAAAAAAGATGAAGTTTGATCAAACAAACAATATGTCTGATGCTATTGAAATGACAAATGTTTCTTTTTAAATTGACTAAGATCTCTTATTTTCATTGTTTCCAATCTTTTCGGACTTTCTTCCAAATAAATAAATACAATTCCTACTGTATTAACAAAGACTAATATATTACCTTTTTAAAATTAGTCAAGGATACATTAATTAGGGTAATTTAAAGTTGATATGATTGTCAATGTACTGCTGTGACTATTCACTAAGCAGTTTTATTACAATTATAATTAATTTGAGGTTTTGAAATGTAAATAATAATAGATAGTTGGCATGTTGACAATACAATTATAACATTTTATTTGTTTATATTTATCAATATCTTTGGATAGTTTATTAAAATGATACAGTAGCATAATGTAAAAAAATGTCCAATTAAAAAGCAGTAACTAATAGCAGTTATATATTTACTACTAGTTAACTAGTTTTGCCATAGGCCACTGCAACCTATGCGACCGCAGTGGGCCCCGCACTTTAATAGGACCCGCGCTAATTCAAGGTGTATAAATTATCAAATTAAACCATTTTATAACTTAAAACAGATTTCTTGCGCCCTCTTGTCGATTTTGCAGGAGCTTCTGGAAATCTCCCAAAATTGCAAAATATACGAAAAAGTCCTTAAAATGTATGGAAATATGTAGACAAAATCCAATGCGCGATAAATAAAAACGGCATTATGCATAAGCCGTAATTATGTAATCTGGTGAAAGAAGCTTCTCGCGCCTCAAACTAATGAAGAATTACTTGAGGCCTGCAATTCTGAAAGACATTGCAACATTTGGTAATTCATGCTATTGAGCATGATCTATGTAGGAAACAGAATTATTATGATATACTGTATGACATCGCTACACGCAAGGCTCGTAAAGTAATTGTGTACGTAGTAAAGAATGAATAAAATGCATAGACAAATTTATTTTATAACACAAACTCTTAAATTTCACTTATTGTCCGCTTTCCTACCCAAACCTGGCCCTGCGAAGTGTTTGTAAAATGTTTTACGTTTCGTATGTTCCTTCAAAGTTGAAGATAGTTTACTTCTTAGTCCAAACCTTACGCTTGACGAAGGGGGATGGGAGCGGGCAGGGTTTGACAGTCCAGCGCGCAGCCATCTGTAGCGATGTGTGAATACCTGAATACCCACTTGTTCTCCCCACCTCTTGTTTTTTTGGTGGGGTGACTGTGCAGAAATAAGAGAGTGATCTTTCCTTTACTTCTTTTTCGTCCAAACTGTTGAGCGAAGAAGATATATATATATATATAGATTAGCTTACCTCTTCTTCCTGGTCTTTTTTAATCAAGACTGGTAAATGTGATAGAAATACAGTAACAATAGATAACCACTGGACCTGTTAATGAGGACAAGAACAGGGTGAAACTATAATAAAAGCCTTAAGGAAAAATCACTCCTAGCCTCCTAGTTAAATGAGTGAAATGAGCAAAGAAGAATGGGTTTGTCACGGATGAATGTGTGTATGTATGTATAATCTATTTTTACAATCTGCGCGAATGACTGGAAGTGTGTTTTGTTGTCAGAGGTTCACCATTGTGAAAAGGTCAAGGACAAAGAAGGCCGTGAAGTGTGTGTGCTCACGGGAAAAAAACTAAGTCAATCAGCCGAGACGAAACTAGGTCAGACACAGTGATAAAGTAACTTGTTTTGTTTTATTTGATTTTGATTCTACACATATAAACAAAATGTCAGAGAGATTAACACAGTTAATAGCCGCTGGAAAAGAGATGGGATTGTCAGGGACAGCTCTACAGGAGTGGGTGAAAGAAAGAGAAGTCAAGCTGGAAAAGAAAGAAAAAGAAGACAGGGAGCGTGAGGAACGTGTAAGAGAGAGAAGAAAGAGCAATGAGAACATGATGCAAATGGATACATATTTGGCGAGATTTGAAGTAGATGCTCAAGCTACAGATATACCTAAAACTCAATGGGGAAGTCATCTATACACAATATTACAGGCAAAGGCACTGCAAGCTTGTATCAACTTTTCTAAGAAAGATTTAGAAGAATATGACTAGGTGAAAGAAGTATTAATGAAAAGACTTGACAGATGATGGGTATAGAGAGAAGTTCCATAAAGCTAAACCAGAGAGCCTTTGTGGCCTATCGAACGAACATTTTTGTTGTATTGTGGTGTAATGTTTGATATTTGTTTTATAATCGTTTTATTTAGTAATCTTTGTAAAAATCGATTATAATTTTAGGAGGGGTGAGATGTCACGGATGAATGTGTGTAGGTATGTATAATCTATTTTTACAATCTGCGCGAATGACCGGAAGTGTGTTTTGTTGTCAGAGGTTGTCAGACAGAGACCAGCGTGTGTGATATGCAGTAAAGCTGATTAAAGTTTATGTGTTTGATTAGTGGTTTCATTGTTTTATTTCGTTAACTAGAACTGAACCAGGGACACCTAGACGTATCGAGACCTAAAGTAGATTCTATCGAGTTATTATAAGTATAGATATAATAAGGAATCTGTGACAGGGTAGCAACTAAAAGAAAGAACTCACCTTATTTAACAGAGGCATTAATCTGGCTAAAAGTTTACGGCCTTTTCTTACAGTTAGTGTTGGTACAAAATTTTTATAGGTCTGGTCTTGCATAAAGTAATCATAAACAATTTGTATTTTCTCTATACGCTCCTCAAATAAGGGCATCCTAAAAATAAAAAAAAATTAAATTATTTTCAAACACAAGGTATACAAATGTAAAATTGGCAAATCTTCAGACATTAGAATTAACCAATGATATAGTTTTTATGTCTAACAGTATTTGTTCCATCATGTCTTATTCAAGCACAGCACTGAAAAAGGGATTTAAGATAGTGGTGCACAGTTTCCCAAAATCAGAACATATTCACTTGTTAAGATTATAAATGAGAAATATTTTAGTCTAGTCTAATCTGTGTGGTATCTAGTGTCAACATTTTTATTTGAGAGTTGTGTTGTTTACACTATCAATTAAGACTTTTGTATCTCAAAGTTACATAACATCTGCAAGTTTGGAGCTACCATACTGAGGAAACGCAGAGTTTAAAACATTTGGCTTAGAGTTTAATGACTTAAATATGTTCAACAAAGCACTGTAGACCATAAATAATTACTGATCAAAAGACTAACAAACTGATGATCAATGAAACCCAATATCTTGCCTCAATTTCCAATTATAATCTCCCAAAAAGACTTTTCTAGACAATTATGTTATTCTTAATTCTTTCTTAGAACTTTCTCTTTGTGAGCCACTATTTGTTACATAATTATATCTTCAATGACTTCCAGACTCTTCCAATGACCCAGAACATGCATAACTTGTCTCATCACATGACCAGGCTCCACTACACACTCAATAGCCAAAATGTGCAGTCAAGCATGACAACTATTTGGAAAGAATTACTTTGACAAAAAACAAAACAAAACAACCTTTACTTTACAAACCTGTTCTCATTGGGCAGAGCAAGTACTTTTTTCTCTATGTCATCAATATCCAAAATCACATTGAAACCCTGCAAACAGAGAAAAAAAAAAAATTCAAATCACATTGTGGACATTTAAATAAAAACAAAAACAACTATGGCTTCCATGACAGGGCATCTTAATTTAAAGGTACAGAGTGGGCATACATTACCTGATTATTTTTATATTGACATTTTTATTGTCTAAGAATTGCTGACACTTAGAATATAAAATTATTTAGAACATAATACACAAAGCAATATAATACTTTGTGGATTTACCCACCAGTATTAAACAAATTAAGTTTGGTACTGTTCACAAAAGCGTATATATAACAAACAAGACTAATATATCAAAACTTCATTATATAAAAATATAATATACATTTTATAAATGTATATTCTTCTTCTTCTAGCCAGCTTTATTGCTGCTGAGCTGTGAGCTCTTTTGCAGACTGTGCCAAGGAAAAAAAGTGTGCTGTTTTCTTCAGTTGTTCAGCACTGCCGTACAGGGTGTTGGTTATGTTGGGCTGTAGTGGAAGTAGGGTCTGCCTAAGGTGGATTAGGAAGGGGGATTCAAAGAGGATATGGTTTAGGGTTTAAAGGGGTGGGCGCAGTGTCTACTATGGGGTAGTTGTGTGGAGTTTATTTTGTTCAGGTGGTAATTTAATAGTGGTGTGTGTCCTGTTCTTAGTTGGAAGATT
The DNA here is from genome assembly GCA_036873155.1 of Biomphalaria sudanica. Classification (NCBI taxonomy): domain Eukaryota; kingdom Metazoa; phylum Mollusca; class Gastropoda; family Planorbidae; genus Biomphalaria; species Biomphalaria sudanica. Next base: position 8,652 of record JAZGLO010000052.1, on the reverse strand, counting down.
GTAGATTGTTCTTTGCGGGGGAGGAAGTTATTACTGTCCAGTTTGTTAGGCGTAGTCATTTCTCTGTACATGGCTCTGCCTGTGTTTCCTGATGCCCATTGGTTGAGCCACTCCTCTTTGTGATTGTTGACTAACATTGACCTTAGGGTGAGGTAGTTAACAGGTCTATCTAGTTGTTCCATAGATGAACCTGCCTTTGATAGCTTAATGTAAATGTATATAAATTTTGTATATAACAAATATGGAATGCATAAATTACAAACTGTATGACTCAATGGTATGTACATAGGTCTTTACTTTGACAAAGCACATCTTTTAGTTATGCAAGCAATGGCAAATGATTGTGACTTATTAACCCTATTATGTTTTTCTATGAAGGTAGTCACTACAGTTCTACTAGTATCAAAATATTAGCACTAAGCATACTGGAACCTTTAGAGAGAAAGCATCAGAACTGGTTAGATGATAACAGTACTGAGATACGAGAACTATTTGATGTAAAGCATAAGCCCTATAAATTGCATTTGAACAACCCAAAAACCTAGTCCATCAAAGTTATATTTATCAACATCTGCAAAAATGTACAAAAACAGCCGAATGCAAGATACCTGGCTCAGTAAGAAAGTGGAAACAATGCAGGAATCCACTGACAAGCACGACCTTGAAGAACATCTTCCATGCCATAAATGAGGTCTATGAGCCCTTGGCATGACATGAAGAACATCTTCAATGCCATAAATGAGGTCTATGAGCCCACAAATTCAGGCTCATCCTCCCTGCTAAATACTAATGAGACAAAACTATTGACAGATAAGGAAGAAATCTTGAAACACTGGACCAAGCATTTTTAAAAAGGTTCTCAATACACTCTCCATTATAAATGATGTGACCATAAACAGGCTATAGCAAGTACCAATAAATGAGAAAATGGATGACCCTCTATGCTAAAGGAAATTGATCTTGCCATTCAACAGCTTGCAAGTGGAAAAGCCGCAGGAGCTAACTCTATTCCTGCAGAGATCTACAAAAAAGGTGGATTAGCCCTGACTTCATGAGCTGTTCTTACCACAAGTCAATACCACAAGATTTAAAAGATACCACAATCGTCCATCTTTACAAGTGATAAGGAAACCGTCATATCTGCGACAACCACAGAGGAAATCTCTTCTCCCTATTGCTGGGAATATCCTTGCATGTATCCAACTAAATCAGCTCATCTAGAATTTGGACTACTACCAGAAAGCCAATGCAGCTTCAGAAAGGAATGTGTAACCATTGACATTATCTTTGCAGCAAGGCAGTTCCAAAAAATAACAAAATGTTGACCTAACAAAAGCAGAGAACCAGTATCAAATGGGTAAAAACAAAGTTGTGTCTTAGCATCCACACAGTTCAGTACCATGTTCTCCTCTATGCTGACTTTATCTTAGTCCAAATAGACATAGAATTGAAATAAATATAAGGTAGAGATTTGACAGTGGCCTATTCAAACCGAGTCGACTCAAAGCAAAATAAAAAACAAAATCAGCAACAATCACGGACCTGCTATTTGCTGACGACTGTGCTCTTAAAGCCTGCTCTGAAATCGATCTGCAGGGCATTGTCAATGGCTTTTCAAGAGCATGTTCAGACTTCGACCTCACTATAAACATTAAAAAAAGACAGGAAGTCTTACATTTGCCTGTTCCAGGTAAAGCCTACTCTGATCCAAGCATTAAGATAAATGGACAGGAAATAAATACAGTGGACAGATTCATCTACCTTGGCAGCGCACTCTCCCGAAACGAAAACATGAATAATGAAATTGACTTCCCTATCGCCAAGCCAGGGCATACTATAGTTGTCTACCAGTTTCTAGAACCTCGAGGTCAACCAGTGCAGGTGTCCAGCGTAAACAAGTTAATTTTAGATGTCCAATCGAAGAAAGAGGTTAAGGGGAAAAAATAGCACACGTCAGCTTCTAGAAGGTCAAAGTTACTAAAATAATTATCGGAGAAGGTTCCAGGATTCTGGAATATACGATCAAAGAAAGTATAAATTAAGGGAAAGTGAGTCAGACGGGGTCCTCGCATAGTAGTAGTTCTTGTAGAGCGTTGGTCCTCGCATAAGTAGTAGTTCTTGTAGAGCGTTGGTCCTCTCTCAGTAATGAGTTATATGTTATTAGCGGATCCATTAAGTAAAGTTTTAGCAGTTGAAGTTGAAGTTATACTAAGAGAAGTTTTATGTAACATTTAAGTTTTATTTATGAAGTATCAAGTCAAGTTGTAATTGAATTAAGAAGTTAATTTTGATGTGAAAGTTTGAAGAAGTTATTAAAGAAGTTTTGAAGAAAATACAGAGAGATGTTTCTTTCTTCATTTCATTGATATGTCAAGTATTGAGAATATAATCCCTGGCAAATGTGCTCGTCACATATATTGGCACCTCCGGCAAAGAGCATCGAAGAGTAAAGGCGTCACATATATTGGCACCTCCTGACGAAAAAAGGCATCTATAAATAAAGACAACGACGAAGTCAAGCATCACATATTACATTTTCAAAGAGGAAAGTCGACACATTCTAGCAAGTTCTACGAATTTTCATAAAGCCTCTAACGAGTGATTTATAGCCTCTTCTGAACGACAAAGCCAAATAAAGCCTTATAAGAAAAGCCTCTTGCAGAATACTTCAACAAGACGGCAATCTTTGAAACGAAACTTTGTAATGAAACGTGAAAGATCATCTGTTTTAAGGTCAGTACCTTACATTTTATATTTACTAAGCTGTGAAAGCTATATTTACCAAGCTGTAAAAGCTATATTTCCTAAAGCTGTGAAAGCTATATCTATTAAGCTGAGAAGGCAACGTTACTAAAGCTAGAGTACACTGGTTTGTTTACATACACTGACCACTTACACATTCCTCAAGAGGAGACACCGATCGATAATTAACGTAGGTCAGCCCTCTCTCACTTTTTACCTGTCCACCTACATTTCTGCTATCTCTAATCTCATACTATGGCGTCTCAAGCAGACTTATTCAAAGTATATTTCAAATTAGCCAAGGACATTGGTATTCCACAAGAACATCAGTGGGAATGGTGTGAAAAACAAATTAAAGAAGAAGAAAGAAAACGTAAAGAAGAAAGAGAGGCAGAAGAAAGAAAACTTGAAAGAGAAGAAAAAGAAGACAAGAAGAAAAAGAGGAAGAAAAACAAAGAATTTTAAGAGAAGACAAAATAAGACAAGAGGAAAGAGAGGCAGAAGAAAGGAAACGTAAAGAGGACAGAGAGGCAGAAGAAAGGAAACGTAAAGAGGACAGAGAGGCAGAAGAAAAAAGATTAGAAGTGGAAAAATTCAGACTTCAACTTCAGGAAGAGGAATTAAAATTAAAAAAAGAAAAAACAGAGGTTCAATCGACCTTACCTACTAGCAATGCTTTTGACAAGTATATACCTTTATCTAAAATATTACCTTTTCAAGAAAATAAAGATAATATAGATTCGTATTTGATGCGGTTTGAGGAGTTAGCGAAAGCATCAGGCTTACCAGAAGAACAATATGCACACCAATCTCTTGATATTATTACAGGGAAAAGCATTAGATGTATGTGCACAAATACCCATCTCATGAAACAGCGTACTTATAAAGAAATAAAAGAAGCTTTACTAAGACAGTTTGGAGCTACGCAGAATGCTTATCGCAAGAAATTTTTTTTCGAAAGGACCAAGGCAGGAAGATGATCCCACAGTTGTTTGTCTCTGATATGGTAATGTGGTTTGATAGGTGGATATCTTTAGCTAATATTGATAGAACGTATGAAGCATTAAGAGACCACATATTAATTGATACCATTACTCACGCATATGCAGAAAATATTCGATCCTTCATAATTGAGAGAAATCCTAAAGATTTACAGACCCTGACAACAATAATACGTCAATATAAAACTGCTTATCCAAGTAAGCAAATCAGATCAGCAACTGATGAAAACTTTATTTGCTTTTCAAGAGACAACAGAGCATTGCCATCTTTTCAGACCGACAAAACTTTAATATGTTATAAATGCAATACTAGAGGTCATTTCGCTTCACAGTGTAGAGTGAAGGTCATAGAGTGCAGTTTTTGTCACATGAAAGGACATTTAGCAAAGGATTGCAGAAAGAGACATAATAGTATCAGTGACAGATCTAATGACCAGGCATATTCGCAAAACAGACCATTAAATGTTAAGAATTCAACATATGGAAATAGGAAACAGGTTTTTACAAAAAACTCGAAGGCACATCACTCAACAATGACTGTTATCACCAAATCACAAGGACTTCAGTTTTATCCTGGATTAGTCGGTTCTCAAAGAGTACAGGTGTTACGAGACACAGGTAGCACTTCCGTTGTTATACGGGCAAATTTTGTGAGATCAAATCAATATACAGGCAATGAAATCGAAGCCACTGCTTTCAACGGTACCGTAAGTAAATTACCAGAAGCTTTGATACATATTACGACTCCATTTTTCAGTGGACATGTAGAAGCTTTAGTAGCTCAAAATCTACCTGTTGATCTCATAGTTGGTAATATACAGGGAGTGCGTGACTGTACTACACAAGATCTTATTGAATGGAACAATACAATAAAAATGAGTCAAGACTGCAATGTAGTAGTCACAAGGTCAATGCAAAAAGAAAAGGAAAGACTTGAAACTAAACATATTGAACACAAGAATTCTGATAAAGTTGTTCAAGAAAATGGAAATGGTAAGCAGGCAGACCAGTTGCATCTACAGACAAATGAACTTGAAAAATTTCATACTGAAGAATTTAAAGTTGACCAGAAAAATGATGAAACGTTATTTAAAATGTTCAAAAAGGCTCAATCAAACATCAATCAGCAGGAAAATAATGATCCTTATTTTAAAGAAGGAATACTTATGAAGAAAAGTCAATACAAAAATAAAACTGTTGAGCAAATTGTAGTTCCAAAAGTATACAGAAAGACCATTATTAATACAAGCCACGATGTACCGTTCGCTGGACATATGGGAGTTACCAAGACCAAAAAAGAATACTTCAGGATTTTTACTGGCCAGGTATTACTAAAGATGTAAAGAAGCACATTAGTACCTGTCATATTTTGTCAAATGAAAATGTCCAAAAGGTAACAAAATACAAGCGCCAGTGCAGACAATGGAATTGACTGAGAAACCATTTCAAAAAGTAGCAGTTGACTTAATTGGTCCCATGCCAATTGAATCCAGCAGAAATCACAAATATATTTTAACTTTAGTAGACACATGTACTAGATGGCCAGAAGCTATTCCGTTAGTCAATATTTCTGCAATTGATATTACCAGAGCTTTATCTGAAATTTTTTCAAGGACAGGGTTGCCTGAAGTTATACTTTCTGACCGAGGAAGTCAGTTCACAGCAGATATAACTAAGACATTCATGGAGATGTACAACATCAAGATGAAGTTTACTACACCATACCATCCTCAAAAGCAACGGGCTTTGTGAACGATTTAACAAAACATTGAAACAAATTATATCAAAAATAGCAAATGATAATCCGCAGAATTGGGATCTCCTTTTACCAGCTGCATTATTTGCTTATAGAGAAAGTATCCAAGATACTACAGGATTTTCTCCTTTTGAAATGTTATATGGAGCTAATCCAAGAGGTCCTATAACTACTTTCAAAGAATCACTAATGAAGTCAAACCATGATGCATCAGTTAAGAAAACTGCATTTCAGCATGTTCTCAATACAAGAAATACAGTAATAAATGCATGTGAAAAAGCTAAGGAAGCAACAGCCAAAGCTAACGCTGCAAGTCATAGAAGAATAAACGTAAATAGACAACTTAGGTACTTTGAACCAGGAGACAAAGTTAAATTATTATTACCTGATAAGAAAAATAAGTTCTTTATTAAATGGCAAGGTCCATTTACTATTTTAAGAAAAATCACAGATGTAGATTATGAAATCTATATCAATAACAGAAACAAAGTGTTTCATATCAACATGTTACAAAAATACAATGAAGCTACTGATACAGAAGACGAAGACGAAGAACTTGAAAAACATATTTCATGCTTAGCGATTATTCCAGAAGAAAATGAGGAGGATATGGATGAATTAGTAGTACCAACTACAACTTCTAGACAGACTGAAACCTGGCAAGATGTCAAACTGGACAATTTATCATCACAAAGAAAAAAGGATATAACGAATCTACTCCAAGAATATGCTGATATATTTACAGATGTTCCAGGTAAAACAACCATTATAAATCATGAAATCAAATTGACAAGTGACAAACTTACCAAGTCACGTCCATATCCACTACCCATTCACTATAGAGATTTCCTTCAGAAAGAAATCAATGATCTTTTAGAACAAGGCATAATTGAACACTCGAATTCATCTTATGCAGCTCCAATAGTGCTAGTAAAACGGCCACAGTCATCATCGCCAAGAATGTGTGTAGATTTTCGACAGTTGAATAAAATAACATGCCTCGATTCTTATCCAATGCCTAATCCAGAGGATTTAATGTCACAGTTTTCTGGAGCTAAGTATTTTACGAAACTCGATTTGACAAGAGGATATTATCAAATACCTATGACACAGGATTCAAAACAATACACTGCTTTTACTACAGCCTTTGGCCTTTTTCAATATAATTACATGCCATTCGGTTTAGTAAATGCTAGCAGTACTTTTAACCGAGCAATTCATAGGATGTTCGGACAAAGAAAAGACACAGTGTCCTATATTGATGACATATGTGTATTTCATAATACATGGGACGATCATATTAAAGGACTCAAAGAAATCTTCCAACAGTTGAAAGACAATGGTTTTACTGTAAAACCAAGCAAAGTTGAATTAGCAAAATCAGAAGTTACATTTTTAGGTTATAAAGTTGGACACAATTCACTGAAAACACAGGACAATATTATAAAACGAATCTTGGACATTAAAATACCTCAAACAAAAAAGCAGGTTAGAAGTATTTTAGGACTTTGTAATTTTTACAGATGCTTCATTCCAAATTACGCATCACTTACCACACTTCTTACTAACCTTACGAAGAAAGGACAATCTAACACAATTCCATGGTCATCAGAATTGGAAGAGACCATAAAGAACATTAAGTATGCTTTTGCACAAGAATCCATTTTGAAATTGCCAGACAAGAAGAAGCGGTTTTATCTTGCTACAGATGCTTCCTCGTCAGCAATAGGAGCATGTCTGATGCAAGAATATGAAGGCATTCTACATCCTGTATTTTTTATAAACAGAAAACTATCTTCAGCAGAGACCAGATACTCGACCATTGAGCGAGAGTGCCTGGCGATTGTCTGGGCTATTTCAAAATTTAGCAAGTATCTGTTAGGAGCACCCTTTACTTTACAGACAGATCATGCACCACTGGCATTTCTCAACTCTAAAAAGATGTCAAATAGTCGTCTGACACGATGGAGTTTGCAGTTAATGGACTATCAGTTTGATGTAAAGACTGTTCCAGGAAAATTGAATGTTTTTGCTGATACTTTGTCTAGATGTATGTAGATACTATACAATATATTGTTTATTGTTTAAGTGTATTTTGTTTTAAGTCAGAAACACAAAATTTATTCATTTTTATTTCATGTGTTTAAAGACATTTCAATATTCAGATACTCTATAAAACACAATTAGCAAAGGAGATATGATGTATTATTCAGTTGTTTTTGTCATGTTTTAGTTACCCAAGTTGGGAAATGTTCATATTAAATATATCGATTATTAACAATAAATGTATAGACCTAAGGTGTATATTATATATTAATTATATATGCTGAATAAGTACGACATTTTGAATTTCTTTTCTATTTATATGTTAACATAATGAATCATTTTTTATTTTTAGTTATGAGTTTTGTACATTTCATAGAGCAATTATATCAGTGTTTTAGGCATATACTATGCTACTTGCTTTTATATGCAATTTTATCAATGTTATAGGCATATGTTATATTGTTATTTTACGCATTTTATATTGCATACAAAATGCTAAAAAGGCAAGGGGGTAATGTCACGAGTCGAGTCTGTGACCTATTTCGACCAGTTTCTAGAACCTCGAGGTCAACCAGTGCAGGTGTCCAGCGTAAACAAGTTAATTTTAGATGTCCAATCGAAGAAAGAGGTTAAGGGGAAAAAATAGCACACGTCAGCTTCTAGAAGGTCAAAGTTACTAAAATAATTATCGGAGAAGGTTCCAGGATTCTGGAATATACGATCAAAGAAAGTATAAATTAAGGGAAAGTGAGTCAGACGGGGTCCTCGCATAGTAGTAGTTCTTGTAGAGCGTTGGTCCTCGCATAGTAGTAGTTCTTGTAGAGCGTTGGTCCTCTCTCAGTAATGAGTTATATGTTATTAGCGGATCCATTAAGTAAAGTTTTAGCAGTTGAAGTTGAAGTTATACTAAGAGAAGTTTTATGTAACATTTAAGTTTTATTTATGAAGTATCAAGTCAAGTTGTAATTGAATTAAGAAGTTAATTTTGATGTGAAAGTTTGAAGAAGTTATTAAAGAAGTTTTGAAGAAAATACAGAGAGATGTTTCTTTCTTCATTTCATTGATATGTCAAGTATTGAGAATATAATCCCTGGCAAATGTGCTCGT
>JAZGLO010000051.1:0-19637 GCA_036873155.1 Biomphalaria sudanica | reverse complement strand
AAGTGGGTCCTATATAGCTTTACATAAAACTCTATAAATTGGATCAATGTATAAACATTTAAAACTTTCACGCCCGCCCCCCTCAAATGTAGAGATTTATATCTAGTTTAGATGTCATATCCAATGGCCTTTAATGGCTTTAAATCTCGTCATCATCCCTTATCATGTTTTTAAAAAAAATCAGTTTAACACAGCACACTTTAATATTTCATAAGAATAAAAAGTTTTAAATGATTGATAAGCTATAAGCTGATTACCAAATATACAACAAGATCTACTATCTGCACTATGATAGCAGGACATTATTAGTGTGATGATGATAATTATAGATATAGAATAAAGATGGCAATTTATTGCATGAAACTTTGCTATGTTCATTTTGCTGAAGTTTTCACGTTTGCACATAGCTGGTAATAGAAAGTCTTCATGTATTTGTCATTCTATTTTCACATTAGTTTATCAATGTTTTGATGTGATATATTCCTTTTAGAATAAGCCTTGTATGTGTTACAAAATATTTGCTAGAAACATTGCTTGACAGAAGGAAAAAAAATATATAAAGATTATTAATGATACATTTTTTTTCTTTATTTCCTTTTAAACAATTCTGTTTAAAATTATTAACATTTCTGTTCTTTGTTAGGTCATGAAACACCATTTTCTGTTCTTTGTTAGGTCATGAAACACCATTTTCTATCAAATTCAATCAACTTCATGAAACATCCAAGACAAAAACTAGAGATGACAGACTGAGAACATCCTCTAGTGCATCCTTCATAACAGAAGAAAATCCAAAATGTGAATTTTTCATCAAGCAAAAGAAGAGTCAGAAAAAATATTTCGGCAAGTCCTACATAGTTGATATCATTGTTGGTCTGTCAATACATTAGGAATGGCATTTAGCCCATTTTTTTAGGCTCTCTCGCTGTAGTATTTTGTCTATAAATTGTGTTGAAAGCAATTCCTACTTCTACTTATAAATTCTTTACGAATAACTTTTCACAAATATTGATCTTACTTGTTCTGAACATTTTGTTCTCTACAGATAATACGTTTCAAAAATCCATGAAGAAAACTCGAAGATCCCCAAACTTTATCAACAATTTTTTGAAACGACTCCGTCCAGCTCAACCATCAGTCTTTGGACAGACATTGGATAATATATGTGATGAGAATCACAACCCTCCTGATGCTATTATTGTAAGTACACTATAAGCTTTACTGTATACCCTACATTATTTGTATTTTTTAAGTATTCTAAGATATGCTGTATACCCTGCATTATTTGTTGTAAGTATTCTAGGGTTTGCATAATTGTTGTTGCCTTGTTGCTCTTCCCCTCCGTGAGTTAATGGTAATTTATTTGTTGTTTTTAATTAAGTTTTTGACTTAGAGATGTGGCCCTAAATACCATTTAGCTGCTATTAAGTCAGGAAGAAAATGGTACACATTTAATTCAATTACAGCTTTTAATCAAAATTATTGCTACTCATGGTTTTACAAAAAAAATAATTTTTTTTTGGCTTTAGTATGGTCATCATTTAAATCAGTGAGAGAAAGCTTAAACTCAAATAAATTAATTAATTTTTTTAAAATACTAGCTAATACCCATGCTACACTAAGGTTGAAGTTGTTCTATATAGAAATATGTTTATTTTGCACAGAACACTCTTAAACCCATCAATAAATTGGCCTGCAATGCTCCCCCACCTCCAACACATTTTTTTCTAGCCCTCAAATTCTATGTCCTTTTTTTTGTTGTCTCTTTCATCTATAAACAAAGCCCCTGTAACACCGGCTATTATAGAGTATGCACAAACACTCCCATTAGTTGTAGACTTCCTTCTCCCTATTCTATAGGCCCCCCCCCCCCAATATTTTCAAATGAAATGCCCCTCCCTCAACAAAACACTTATTGGCCATTGTATCTTCTAGTGAAACAGTGTTGAATTCTAAACTGGCATAACTATACTTGATACCCATTTGGTTTATGTGTATATTGCCTGGAATACTTTTAAATCCATCAATAAAATGGCCCACAATACATTTTGAACACAACTAACACAATTTTCTAGCCTTCAAATTCTGTCTCCTTTATTTTTCACTCTTTCATCCTTTTTTATCTTTCAAATGAAAGACTATTAAAACACTATTTGAAACAAAGCGTATGCTCCTAGCATATAATAGTGCACCTGCACTACACACATTTGTTACCTGTAAATAGTAGAAGTACTTAACTGAACTGATAAATATTTTTGTTCATGCCACAAAACAGCTTGAAAGAAGAAGCATCACCAGTCTCAACTTAGTCTACTCTTTACATATTAATTTTGTCAGTCTTAGATCTAGACCTTGAGAGATAACTTGTTTAGAAGAATCCATCTTCACAAACAGTATGATACACCATCTCCTCAAAACAAACATACACAGTCGCACTTTAAATAGGCCCTTATATTCACTGTGACAATTTTAGGACTTCAAATTTTTTATTTATAATAGAGGCCTACTGGTAGACCTAGATGTAGACGTTTTAAAATTGTGCTACACATTAAAGTTAACTATAGTAGGCCTATATACATTTCAAGTTGTAGAGGTTTTCTCCATACACATATACACACACACGCTTTCATACAGATATGTAAAAACACATTTGATAATTACACAGATCTAAGGATCAATCCTCAAATTCACTCTGATAATTATCTACAGCTAAAGAAGAATTAGATTTAAGATCTTTGAAGAAATATACATACATTTTAATTTACTCACCAAAAAAAGTTTTAATACATGCTGTCGATAGACAAGGGACAGTACTGCTAGTTCACGCAAATATGATTAGTATTATGGTCATGTGAGAGAGACAGTGTGTAAGAAAGGACAGTTGAGTCCATGACAGCAAGGCAATAAGGATGATGTGATACCGTGAGTCCTCGAAAATGTAGCTGTACGAGCTAGAAAGACTTGTAATGTTTAGTTAGGCAGTTCTGTTAAGTTCAAGAAAGCATTTGAAGTTAGTGTAGCCAATTGTGTTGAATTGGCTGTCGATGTATTTATAATTAAAACGCCATTGTTTATTGAAGCTTTTGCTGTCAAGTTCTTGTGTTAGATGTGCTGTGTTATGTTTAGCTGTGTTTACAGAAGGCCTGATAGAGAAGATTGTAACTATATATATGTATATATATATTTATACACATATATATATATATATATATATATATTATAAAGTAGAAAGTAAGATGTATGTATGTATGTTTCGAATAGAAATCGAAAAGGGTTAAACAATCTTGATAAAACTTGACTGAAATGTTCCTTGGGTGCTAACTTAGACTGTAGTGTATGTATTGTAGCCCTAAATCAAACTTAAGACCCTCAAAAAAAAATGTGACCAACTCTATGAAAGCATTATAACTTCATCAATCTAGGCCATATTTACATGAGAAAAGATCAAAATGGTCTGAATCTAGATCTAATTTTAAGAACTACACTTTGCGCAGATAGTTTTTTACTTTGACGCATGAAAATACAAAAGATAGTCTATTGATTTCATTATGTAATAAAATTAACCTTCAATTTTGTGTTTCAAAAACATTTTACATAAATTCGTTCCATATATCTGCGAATTCAGACGTCCTGACTTACTTCATAATCCCTTTCATTTTACAAATCGGGTAAATCCATTTTAATTGTACTTTATGTCCTGTTCATCTATCGCTCCTTTCATTTTTAATAGATACGAATGTATAGGCTTCGGGTAAACCCATTTTCGCAAAACTTTTATTTTCGTAGCGAAAGAGAAAAACTTGAAAGGATCATTAGCTAAGTTTAACATACATCTAAATCCAATCCACTAGATTAGTAAACACAAACTAAGGCCCCCAGGCTGCGGGTAATGTCAAACTAGTGTATATATATATGCTTTTTAACAATCTTTTACCGTAATTAATTATCTAATCCTTTTTATTTTTCTTAGAAACTGATGATTTGGATTTATCAATATGGACCTTCTAAAGTTGGAATTCTTCGCCGTGGAAACAATGCCTCTATAGGCAAAGAACTTCGTGAAAAAATTGACAATGGAATACCATTTGAGCTAGATGATAGTCTGACTCCCACAGCTGCATCAGTATTTAAGGTGCTCAGAAATACATTCTTCATCAGCTAGTTTTGGTTGTTATGACTTCATTTTTAGGGAACAGTTTAATGTTTCCTGTTTTCTACTCTACTACTAAGTTTAACTCTGTTGCACTTAAAAAATTCTCATCCATAGTTATTTTGTGCTTACAGGAGTTTATTCGGCATATCCCAGAAGGACTTATGCTTAAAGAACTGCACACAGAATGGATAAAGATAAAGATTGATGACCCAGATAATGAAAAAATTCAACAAATAAAAAAGTAAATAAAAACAGTTATTTTTCAAAATGTAATGTAAAATAGGTTGTTTTTGCAAAGCTTAGGCTTAGGCTTAGAAACATAAAATGGCCAGTTATATTAGCTCAGTTTTTCCCTACTGGAGTAACAACATTCATTTGCTCACTTCTACCCCTCTAAAGCTTCAACCATCAAGTCTCTCCTTAGTATAACCTACACTGTATTACTTATAAGAACAACAGCTCATCACTTTTTACTGGCACAGGCTGCAAAGAGACGAAGTTGGGCAGCAAAACCCTGGCAATATAAAAAAAAAAAATAGTAATTTGTCCTTAACTATTGAACCACCTTGCTGAGTTAGTGATGTGAGGTTAACCACAGGAGAAAATTATTTTTTACAATGTTTAGGCTAAAATAATATTTTCAATTTGTCTTTAATTTACACAGCAATACTTATGTTGTTTCTTTTTGTGTGTTTTTTTTTTAAATAAGGGTGTTGGACCAATTGCCACCTGCTCATTTTAATCTACTGAAGATGACAATGTGTTTACTTCAACATTTAGCCAAGCATAGTTCATTTACTCAGATGGGACCAAGCAATCTAGCCACATGTATTGCACCATCATTTTTTTCTCATGGTGCCAGTGAGGGTCGGAAGAGCAAAAAAGAACATGAAAATCTGGAAAAAACTTTCCATGAAATCACACAATTTTTGACACCTCTCATCACCTTTATGATCAACAAACATTTGGAAATCTTTGGAGAGGATGTTCTGACAATGTTTGACAAATATGGCTGTAAGAAGTCTCCTGTGGTGCATATCACAGAAGACAAAAGTCCACTTCATTCTTCACAAATAGCAGAACAAGAAGAGGAAAGTTTTGATGATGAGGACATAAACAATGAAACTAAATTAAAAGTTAAGGAAAGGCCAGGTTTTCCAGATTCTAATTCTGGCACAGACTCTGACAGTCTTCACAGTGTCTTAAATTTACCTACAGACACTCGCAGTAAGTTTTAGCCTAGATCCTAGTTTAGTTTATCTTATCTTTCAATTGAAAGTTTTAACAAATTAACAATTTTACTCATTCAACCCTAATAAATGATGGTAACTTATTAAGAAGCTTACTATTTTACTTGTGGAAATGTTATACCGGTACTAAAGTCATTGGTTTCTAATTGTACTTTTCAATTATAGCCTTATAGCATTGGAAAAAAACAAACAACTAATTACTACATCATTAGTGCATGGAATGTGTTGCCTGAATCAGCCAGGAAAACCAATGACTTAGCAAGATCAAGTCTCTAATTAACAGGACTAGAATAACAATATTATTATTATTATTATAGCTTTTATATAGTGCTACTTTCATGCTTATAGCATGCTCAGAGCGCTTTTGGTCCAATCTCATTTGTGGGGGGGAGAGAGTATCTAGGAGTTGGTTTTCTGTGCTGCCTTTAGGCGCTCAGTAAACACAACTCTGACTGAGACAGGTGTCGAACCTCGAGCCCCCTTCTAGGTAGCCAAGCCAAGTTCAAGCGCACTTGGCCTCTCGACCACACTTGTGTATGGATTAATTTTCATCTCTTTTGAAGGAAAATCTGTCTGTAATTGATCTAATCATTCTACAGTTTGGTTAAAGGAGAAGGAACACAATTTCAGCTGCATGTGTTGTTACTTGAATTGCACAATTTAAGGGTTGTTGGGTTTTTTTTTGGCAAAAAGGAAATAAATTATTCATTTATATACAAAGTAATAAATCCTAATGAAATATAGACTAAAAATCTGAGACAGACATGTGACTTTTTAAAAAGATAAAAATGTATCAACATATGTGTACAGCTTGTTGACAATGACTATAAGAAAAGAGTAACATAGTTTTAAGTTCAATGATCTAAGAGAGAAAGTTACATTATTTCCATTTCTTTGTTCATTTGAAGTTATATTTCATTTTTTGTTTACATGCACACATAAACTGTTGAGGAAAAGTAAAGAGTTTAAAAATCTGATTTTAATCTTAGAGTGGTGTGCAGAATGTTAACATTTGTCTTTAGAGATAAATTGCAAAAACTTAAACTAGTTTGTATGGCTTATTAACCTTATTTTTTTCTTTCCGTTTACAGGTGGCATACAGCAAGATACATCCTCTATAGACAGCTTGGTTGACAAGGAAGACTTTTCTAATGAAATAGAATCCAGTCCAACTGTTATCAAATCTCATCTGTCACCAACTAACTTGAGTAGAGACTCTGGTCTTACTTTAAGTGATACACAACTTTATGATGAAGATGCTGGATTGGATTCCACAGCCAATTTTAAAGTCATCAAAGATTCTCCTGTTTTTAGTCGTGCCCTGACGCCAAGAAGATATTACAAAAATAAATCTAAAGAAAGGGACAAAGGTCTTGAGTCATTAAACAGAACTCAGAAATTCATGAACAATTCTTCCGCTACTTCATCAGATTTGACATATTCATTGGGAAATGATCACATGTTGACTGAAGATTCCCATAATGAAGCATCCTTTTCTCCAAACTATCTCTATTTATCTTCACAGCAACATAAAATGCTAACACAGACTTCTGTGGATGAATCTGTTTCCCCTGTATCTACTCATGCTAGTATATTCTCCCAGTCTGAAGAGGGCTCAGTTCATTCAGCACCCCAAACCCCAGATGATTTCCATACAAGATCATTGGATTGGAAAGCTAATGGTAGCCCTAATCAATTAGAAATCCATGAATCTTACTTCAGTTTGTCCAATTTCAGCAAATCTGAATCCAATTTAAAAATGGAAAGTAGTGAGTCTGATCAAAATAATGAGAAGAAAGTGCTTGCTTTGAAAAATGACAAACGCAAAGTGAAGAGAAACTGGAAATCACACGAAGCTGAAGAGGTGATGACTCGTAGGAGGTATCAGCCTCGACTTGTTCTTCCTCCCAGAGAGATATCTGTGGATGAATCAAGTCCATCACCTTCTTTTGCAGAGCCCAAAACTCCTCACAAGCATAACATTCCAGTGGATCATATTAAAGGTTCTCCACCTCCAAATGTTATTCTTCAAAGCTTTCATCAAAGTTCACATTCAAATCCTCAAGAGATACACAAGAAAGCTGTTTCCTCTTCTAAGAGTTTAGATGGAGTTTTTATGAAGGATGCCATTCAGAAGAAATCTAGTTTCAAAATCAATGCTCATAATTTCCAAAGTGGACAGACACCCCAAGATATGCAGAGTGTTTCACAGCATGTCTTGGGAAATTGCAGAGAGCCAATAGAAATAACTGAATATGAAAGGGAAAAACAAAAAGAAATCAGTGCCAGAGCAAAGGCAATTTATGAAGACTCCTTACAAAAGTATTATGAAAAAAGTGAAACAATATCTTCAGATGTTTTATTTCATGTTAAAAAAGAGCAAAGGCCTAAAATGGTTCAAAGGGATCACCTTAAACCCAAAGACAATAATGTGATATTTGACTGTTCAGTAGAGTCTCCTTCAAACAGTTTACTTCTGAAGGAAGAATCTGACAAAGGTTCTTATTCAACCCTTAACCTATCAATGTCAGACAACCCAGAACGACTTACATTGGATTCATCTGCACATATTTCAAACACTTCAAATGAGAATGTGAATTTAAATGTTAAAAAAAGTCCTAAGGAACTTAATTTGGAGAGCATTAAACAAATCCAGGTCACAGAAGGCATTCCACATAACCAGATGAAAGGCAAGCTATCACTTCAATCATCATTGTCAAATGTATTCAGTAAATTACCCCCAAACTCATCAGAACAGTGTTCAAAGCCTGTATCATCAGATGGCCCCAGTATTTTTAAGAGTATAGTCAATGACTTGCACAGAAGTCAGAGTGATGCTAGGGATTTTAAAGTTAAAAATCAGGTTTCAGAAAAATTGAACAATAAAACAGTCAATGAAAATCTACAAGATGTTGAAACAGAAGCTATAAATAGAAACAAGGAGTTTGAAATTACTTCAGAGGACTTGCATCAAAACTTTTTAAGAGCCAAAAATGTTTTTCAAACTATGAGTCAACAAGGAAAGGCTGAATGTGCGTATATGTCCCCTACCAATCCTTTAAAGTCTTCAAATGAAAGGCTGCTCTCCAAGACATCACCTTTGATTGGCAACTATAAAACTGAAACTCTTCCACCTGCTCAAAATGAAGCAGATGCCAATCCTCTAACTGCTTCCAAATTTCAGCCAATTGAAGACCCTGTGCTGGATTCTAAACATAGGGTGATTGAAACCCCACTTTCTGCTTCCAGGCACAAATCTGTGTCCACCATTGAGCTTTCTAATTTAAGAGACCATAATAACATACGTAAAACAAAGGCAGAGTTACCCTGGAGTGTTAAAAATCTGAAATCACAATGGGACAAAGGAAGTTCAAAGCCTTTATTTAGCAGCAACTCTTTTAAAATTAACTCTGTTTCAGCTTCTCAACAAAACTTATCCTCCTTAAATTCAACAAAGATTAGAGATGTCGACAACAAAATAAACCCAAATAATGTTACTTCAGCTTCTCAACAAAATTTATCCTCTTTAAATTCATCAAAGATTAGAGATGTTAACAACAAAATAAACCCAAATATTTACTTATGAAAGTTTATCAGAAAGAAGTAGATCGTTTGTTGCTCGAAAATCAAGAGAAAATTCAAGTTAAGACAAAGATGTCGGTTGTGTTTGTTGTTGGTTTGATGCCCCTTTATAGCATAATGCATGTATACATTTTCAGATTCTGTAGTTTTGTATTTGACAATCAAAATTTGTTTATAATTCATTGTTTAATATTTGACAAAAAACTTAAAAACATTCCATCATAAAATGTGATATTCAAAACAAATGTATACGCAAAGACAGTTACGAAGATTCACTTTCAATTTCCATAAGATCTATAGATGTGTACGATTATACATCCTAATTGATCATTTCTGACTTTTAAAAGAATTAATTCAGTGACATTCCCATGTTTCCATGTACAGCATAGGGCTGTGAGATTACATCTATACTAAGAGATTGTTGGCAGCATATCTTTATGTGTATCATTTTCAATGTCATATCATTGAAGAGCTCTTGTCCTAATGATAATTAGCATGACAAACTCTTTTGTTTCCTTCCCCTGATGTCATAAAGACAATTCTCTTCTATAGCATTTACTTTTAAAGGATTGCATTAGCCTTTCAACTTTTGAAACCATATGATGGGTGCTGTTTTAAATAATCTGGAATAATGAATGTTTTCCATAGTCTAAGCATGCTGGAACAAGTTAGAATGAAACAGGTTTTTACATTTTAATAAGTGGCTAATTGAAACTGATGGTTTGGATACAGAGATTTCATTCCTTGGCCAAGATCATCATCCTGTGTTCATAAGAGAAAAAAGAAGAAAAGTTACAAAAGAACAGCTGGTTTTGAACAGAGCTAATGGCTTTTGAAAGAGACAAATGGACAACCTTGGTTCCATGCATTGTTACAGCACTTTAGGACAAAGTAAGGGATAGCCTTTGCCATAATTTCTTATTCATATTTAATGGAAAATAAGTAACTATTCAATATTTAGTTAAATTTGCATACATAAAAGTGGTCAAATTAGTTTGTATATTCCAGTATCTTTTTATTATTTATTATATTCAGGGTAACCAACAATCATTTTTTCTTTGCCAATTGGGGAGAAAGTTACTTTGTACTTTGATGTCTAATTGTATCAATTACTCTTTCCAAATGTCCCATTCTTTGTATTTATTTATTCTGTTGTTAACAATTATACAAACAATACTCTTTAATATTGATGTATCCCACACATGTTGCAATACTTGTTTCTGAACAGTAACATTACATTCTTATGTAATATCCTTAGTCACAAGGTGTAGCCTTCATCTTTAAATGTCTTGATACAAATAATTACAGGAATAAAGGAAAGTCATGTTTATGTATTTATGATTGAATAGTTGTCTAACTTAGTAATAATTTTAAGCCAATTCGTGACTCTTCTGCTGAAAAAAAACAATGCTTGTTATTAAGAATCTGTTTAAGATGCCTACCACAATAATTACAACTTGGATTAATGTTTGTCGGTTTGTATACTCAAGACATCAAGTAGTATTAATTTTTAAAAATAGATATTATCTTTATAATATAAAATAGAAATGTACATTTTGTTAGCAAATTCTTAAACTTGATTAAGACTCTTATTATAATACCATAATATTATAGAAACTTTGTAAAAGAAATATATGTCAGTGCTGGAGTCAATGAAATTGTTATACTCAACTACCTCAGAAACTGGAATAACATTTCAATCACCACAACTATATACAGTTAAATCTTCAGAGCTAGACATAGTGTATGAAAAGTTGCTTGTATTTCAAATCTCGTACAATTATCTAAGCCAATGTTCTCTTAAAAAAAAACAAAGAAGATTGTCTGAAGAAAAGAAAATGTATGAGAATCCAGAAGAAGAAGAAAATAAAATTTATAAAAAATAAAAATTCAAAATGTATGCATATTAGTTATAAACTATCAATCCATTTAAAGTACCTGAAAATACTTCTGTTCCAGTTCTGCCAGTCGTTTGCTGAACTGTAAACCTACTTTGTTGTCTTTTGTTTTCGTACTTAACACTGAGTTGATGTACAAGTTCTTTGTCTTTTCATAGTGAAATTTGAGATCAGAGTTGAATGTTTTCTATTGTTACTTCTTGCAGCCTATTTTTGGATTTAGGTTTGTGATTCTTGTAGCTACATTTTGAGTTAGCTCCCTTAGCTGCATCTAGAAGTTTTTTTTTTTTTATTTTCTTTGTAACTACCACCACAGTAATCTGATTGCAGTATTCACACCATTTCACTGCAATAAATGTCTTTGAGGCCATTGTCAGAGGAGTAGGCAGTAGAACCATTGGTACAGTTGGTCAAGAGACATAATTGATAGTTCTTTGTCAGGCTATTATAAAGTAATACATCATCAGTATTCTAGAAACATTTCTGCATACAAGTATCGGTACTGCTGATATATTTGATTTAAAATATTATTGTTGCTTAATTTAGATTGTAAATTTTGAATATGCAATTTGAACAAGTGCCAGTTTTAAAGAGATATAACTTTATATTTCATTGTTTATTTATGTAAAAAAAATAATTTGCTAATCAAATACCTTGTTTGTATTATAAATGCCCAGAAATCCTTGAACTGAATCATTGCTTCTGAGTTTTTTATTGCTAAATGATGTTTCAGTATAGCTGAGGGGAATTATGTATTATCCTTTAAGCTACTTATCTTTGTATTGAAAAGTTAATTTTGAAAAAAAAAATTTTTTACAACTAAGATCAGAGCATTCCAATCATTTGAATAAAAAGTTTCACAAGACCTTAAGGACCTTATCCTCAAGTGTTATAAAATCTTAAGTAACTTTGCAGCTGAACAGTTTTTCTCACATATCAAACATAATTAGTTCTAAATATAATTTTGTTTTCCTACATTGTATCTTCCAATTGATGTAAATAAAATGTGATTTCTTTTAATGTAAAATCAATCATGGGTTTCCTATTGTATTTTATTTTTTAAAAATATAGATTCTCAATATAGAAATTGTGTATGAACACATCATACTAAAAAAAACTATAAGATATTGTTAATAAATTATTTTGTACTTAACTAATGAACAAATGCACTCTAGAACTGATAGTAAAACTGAGTTCACTATTATGCTATTTGCACTAATATGTTTCACACTGGTGCTGTATAAATAATGGTCCCATTGTTGTAGTTTTAAAACTTGCTCATATATTGACTTACATTTGTTCTATGTTCATAAATAAATTTAATAAACATAATGACATACTTCCTAGTTTTATTTTGTTTGACAAGTATTTGTTTTCAATTGATGTGGGTTGGCTTAAACCACAATGAACAGCAACAAACAAGACTAATCTGGTTCAATGAATAAGCAAAGAGAATTTAGAGTAGTGTTCCTGTTGTAATGTAGGTTATGACTTGTTGGACTTGACAGGTGTTCTTGCTTGAGGTAAACAGAGATTATAGAAAGAATCTTCATGTAGTTCTGAGACTGGTAACCAATGAATGAATCCCAGTTCCAAAAGATGCTTAGCTGAGTTAACAGTGCCAAAATAATGGGGATCCTACCAGAAAAGGGAGAAAAAAAAGTTATGACATATATACTGACTATGAACACTAGTCTTAAACTTAAAGCATATTTGGATGAGAGGCTTTCGCAGTTGAAAATATTGTATGAAACTATACAACCTTGAATGTATCAGAGTAAAACCTTTTCAGTAGTGCATGCTTCTCCATTGTGCTTCCTCCATTCAGTGTTTTGAAGAATTTTCCTTTCTTCTATTTGGTTTTCTGGGGGAAGGGGGGTCCTCAGTATTGCAAACACCACTCCTGATTTTATTTTTAACTGTAGCCTGTCCATTGCTTGCATTTATTCTTTGTTTTACTTGTGTCATTAAGTCATTTTTGTAATTTATAAGATATTTAAAGATTTCTTCTTTATCAATCAAGTGGTAAGTAATTCTATATTTTTAACAATACTACTCACAGCAATAAGTAAAGCAGGGTTTTTTATACTGACTCCAATGATTCCTTTAGAACTATTATCTGTTTCTCCTCCTGTAGTGGATAAATCACAAACATTATTTCTTTCATGTCCGTTAATCTTTTTTCATTCTGAAATCTACTTTTCAAAGTATAAGATAGCAAAAAAATGCATTTTCTAATTTCACCTGCTTCTAAACCAAAAAAGGTTTGTTGGGTTGTTTTTTTAACAGATAAAATTTAAAACCACTTATTCCAAGCTTTTTATGTGTTTTTTTTTTTTTAAATAAAGCCTTTAACTTAAAGTAATTAAGATGGTAATATAAAAAATATTTTGTTAAGTACATATCTCATTGTTAAAACTTGACCGTTTTACCACCTTTTTTTTATTTCACTGTATAATTTTCATTAAATTCATGTGTTTTCATTAACATTGAATAATTGTGTGAAATTTCAACATGATCCAACAATGGGAAAGGGGGGGGGGGAGAATCCACCCAGAGAGACAAATGGATTTAGTTAATATAAGCTTTGTAATAAATATAAAGTATGAAATTTCAAAGAACTACCAAAATCTGCCCAAGATTTGTTTCTTCTTTCTCAGTTACCCAATACCATTTTGGAAAACTTGTCAGACAAGTTTCACAATAAAGATCATAGATTGGCCAATCATTAAAATAACAACAACATAAGGCATTTCCCAATTCAGTCAAGTTCAGGATTTAGCCTTAACATATATAGAAGTAGTTTTATAGTGACTAAAGCTAAGAAATTAATATGTATCACTTAGCCAAATAACATAGACAAACTAATTCTATAGAATCCTTTTTAACTTTCACTTTCATATTAAAATGTTTAAAAAATGAAGTCATTTAGTGTACATATGAAATTACCCATCATTATGGGAGCTCCAACATTGACAAAATGATGAAAAATCTCGGAACAATATTGTTTGAACTGTGATCCTTTTTCAATGTGAATGATTTTGCAAGGAACCTGGAAGAAATGTTACTTGCAGAAAATTATAGAAAACATTCAAACTCCATCTGTATATAAACTTAACCTTTTTTTTTTACCTAAAACAAAGAACTAAATCTATCAAATTCATTTACTACATAACTACATAATACAGATGGAAAAAAACAACGACAAACTTACGTCATAGAAAACATCTAGACAGAGACATATTTCTACACTTCCAATCCACTGCTTAGAATGTCTGAAATTGCTTGGCTTGTCACCAATGTCAACCAGTGCAGTCTGTATTTGGTTAATGCTTGGTACTGAAGTTGGGCTAGTAGTACCAGTAGCCACTTTGTTCAATGATTCTACCCATGAGCATAAAGTTTGCAGGGTTCTGTATCCACAACCCCAACCCTGAGGACACAAAGATTAAATGCTTTATAAATTTGTCAACGTCAAATTTTTATTTGAACATGCCATTTATTTCCTTTTTTTTTCAAGTCTTTACCAAAGCTTTTTCTATAGTTGAATTCTGAACATTCACTTAAGAATTTTTTTTTTCAAAGTTTGAAACTGTTAGTTTTTAAAATTCAAGGCAAATGTTCCTAGCCTGAATTACTGAACTCAATCTGCTTTTTAAATTTACTAAAATAGCATTCTGCAAATCGAAATGTCATGAATCTTTATATTTGACGTGTGCTGCACTAAAATTGAGTAAGGAATGAAAGAATAATAAATAAAACCATCTGACACTTTTTGATTGGTTTTAATAAATGAACCATATTATAGTAGTCAATTGCCAATTATATTGAAATACTACTTCCTGAGAGATGAAATGTTATTATGATAGATAAGGACTTCTATTTGTAGACAGAAGTAGATGGAAATCAATATTTCCCTGTCAGTTTTTTTTTTTTTTTTTTTTTTTTTATTAGCTCTATAATTAATGACTAATATAAAGCAAGTTGTATTAATCCTCTTTTTTGAAATTTTGTAATTTGTAAGATATAAGGTGATTAATTTTCATTTTCAAAACAGTTTAAATTTAATAAGGACCTTGGCATTGTGTTTAGTTTTTAGCATAGTAATAGGAATCATTCAAATATTGGTAAAAATGTGTGACACAGTAAATTATAGATTTGGCCCACTTGATTATTTTGAATCTTGGATATAAAGGGTCTCCCCCCCCCCCCCCCCAAATGTATACACAGTTAAAATATTTGTAAATTAGTGTTTATTATGATTTTTTAAAATATTTGAATATAATATTATAATATTTTTTCTGTTCTCAAACAAAAGCCCATTTTGATACACACACTGCCGGCAATGCAATGGAATCTCACACATCATGAAGAAATCACACACATCATGAAGAAATCTCACATATCATGAAGAAATCTCACACATCATGAAGAAATCTCACACATCATGAAGAAATCACATACATCATGAAGAAATCACATACATCATGAAGAAATCACATACATCATAAAGAAATCTCACATATCATGAAGAAATCACATACATCATGAAACAATCCCCTTGTTACTTTGCCACATACATGTTCAATGGCTCCTCTCAGTTCAACACCCATTGCCAGTTCATATTCATAGCGTAAACATTGTCTTTTAGGTGGAGGATATTTAATTATTTAAATTGTCTACACATTTTTGGGGGACGCCTAGTATATTATATAAGAATATAGCATTATCTGAGTTGTGATGCATTAAGATTTAATTGTACAGAAATATAATTTAATATACAATAAATCATTACAGGAAGAGGAAATTTCAAAAAGTTCAAATCATCTTATTTTTCACCTGTCCTTTCTGCCAAACTTCTTTCCAGACCAACAAAGCAAAAACACCTGTCCCAGTGTCACTCCAGATTCACAATTTCGTTCACACAAAAGATATCTCTTCCCTTTTCCAGTTCTAGAACTCCTTGATTACTTCTGTACAAGTCAGAAAAGGCTTTTCTCTATAAACAGTGTGTTCTTATCCACAATAAGCACCAATGCAGGGCAGATTTACAATAACATTAATTGATTCCATTTATTTATTTAGTCATCAACAATGTCATGCGAATTTGATGCATCTAAATATAGATCTATTTACCCTGTCATCAACACCATCACATCCATAATGGTAGTAAAATAGATCTCCACTACAAAAGACAGCATCATCATATACCAGGAGCTTAAAAGCATCTGACAAATTCACTTTATATACAGCTTTGTTCTTTGATTCCTAAATAACAAAAAATGATTTCAAATTATTTATATCTACTTATATAACACAATTTACACTAAAACACCTGCGCATTTTAAAAAGGTATATATAAGTCTATGGGTTAGAATTTAGAACAATTGACTTCTATACAAATTGTGATATTACGTTTTATGTATTGCCCAATTTTTGTATGAACACCAGTTTTAACGTAATTAAAAAAAAAAAAAAAAAAAGCTTTTGCCTCTACTCCCTCTAATAGACAGTTGTTGCTTTTTTTGCTGCTGAGCTGTGAGCTATTTTGCAGACTGTGTCAAGCAAAAATATTGTGCTTTTTTTCCTTCAGTTTTTCAGCACTGCCTCACAGAGTTTTAGTTATGTTGGGCTGTAGTGGTAGTAAGGTCGGCTATATGGTGAGGTCTGCCTAAGGTGGATTAAGATGGGGCATTCGGTATCTGGAAATTTAGGCACCGGATATTTAGTCACCGGATATTTAGGCACCGGATATTTAGGCACCCGGAAATTTAGGCACCCGGATAATTAGGCACCCGGAAATTTAGGCACCGGATAATTAGGCACTTTTTGACAAGGCGGAAAATTAGGCACCGGATAATTAGGCACTCTTTAATTAGCGACCTTAATTTTGAAAGTAGTTTTAAAGTGTTAACGTATATGTTATCCTTAGGCTATGGGCTATCGGTAACGTTATCAAAAAAATAGCAACTAGAACGATTCTTACTGAATTTTCATGGTATAAAAGGAAAGCTGACAAAAACGAGGAAAAAATGTGACAATCGTGAGAATGTGTGGAAAAAATGCCTCCAGATTAATAGTCATTATAAAATATAGACCTCACAGGATTCAGGGAAAGGGAGGTAGAGTTGATTCTCCTCTCATTGCTTCCTGACCTTAGCCCTTCCTCCTCTACGCACTCCCACTAAAAGGAGAGGATTAGTCGCTGGTAGATGTTGAACTAGGTCGTAAAAATGACGTAATGAGACTCAAGGCTACATACTGGAGTACAGTGCAGGGTACAGCATTGTACATTACTGCTAAAATGGAAGTCTGGAGAAAATTCTTATAGTGGGAATGGGAATGAGCAGGAGGGACTTATAGGAATTAAATATGTTGATAAACTAAAGCAGCATACATATTTTATAATAGCATTAATATCTATTACCAACAATCCTTCTTTTATATTGTTAATGGGTAACCTCTTCAGGAAGATCTATTGTGTGAGTGTATAGGTGTGTTACGTCCTTCAAATGTGGTAATTAACTTTATTGAATATATATGTAAATTTATGTAATATAATATTTATATGAATTGCAATGGAAATCGCAAAACGGCTAGAAATTACGATAAAATATAATGCTTTGAAAATGTAAAAAAAAGTTTATGGAAAAGACAGATGAGTTAAAAATTTAAATATCATTTTTTTGGAATATTGATCTTTTATTAATACTTATTCTGCTTATAGAAGATTGTTGATGTTCCAATTTAACCCCGCCTTCTTTATCATAAACCAAACATATTTTCTACAATTTTCGAGAAGGTATAATTCCCCCATTCCTTTTGTGTTCAGTTCCATAGACAATTTTTTGTCTTCAGAATGAAAAAAAACAACGAAAAAAAAGGTTTCATACACACATTATTAAACACACACACACACACACACACATATGATTTAAAAAACAACAAAAAACAAAACGTTTCCCTTTCAACACTGCCTTATGAAATTTAACTATCTGCATTTCCCTTATATATTATTATTATTTGTATTACTGTAATTATTATTATGATGGTTTTAACAGAAATGTGTCTACCCAAGTTTTTGGAAGGCCTCTAAAATATAATCCCCAGACTTCCATTGTAACACCTTTGTGTTTCCATACCCTTTAGTCCAGTGTGTAGCCTTTAGATTCACTACGTAACTTTACGACCTAGTTTACATCTACCTGCGAGAAATTCTCTCATTTAAGTGAGAGTGTGTGCGCCCCACCCCGCCCATCCCATTTTAAAAGTACGACTCCTCCCTTTCCCACAAGCAGAGGGCGATTGCGATTATATTTATCGCCAACACTCCCCGACATAATAAAAATATTTTATAATACTTTTTAATTCTAAGTATTTACATTAGTAACTAAATATTTACACAATTTGCATAATCACCAATTTAAAAAACTCACCAGTCAACCTTAGGGGTTGGTGATGGACGGAAGCAATGAGCGGAGAATCCTCTCTACCTCCCCTCCCCTGAATCCTGTGATGTCTATATTATATAATGACTCTTTTTTTTTTTTCACACATTCTCATGATTGTCATTTTTCCCATTTTGTCAGCTTTTCTTTAGTTAGAATCGTTCTAGTTGCTTTTTATTATAACGTTACCGATAGCCCATAGCCTAAGGATAACATATACGTTAACACTTTAAAACTACTTTCAAAATTAAGGTCGCTAATTAAAGAGTGCCTAATTATCCGGTGCCTAATTTTCCGCCTTGTCAAAAAGTGCCTAATTATCCGGTGCCTAAATTTCCGGGTGCCTAAATATCCGGGTGCCTAAATTTCCGGGTGCCTAAATATCCGGTGCCTAAATATCCGTAAATACGCGGTGCCTAAATATCCGGTGCCTAAATTTCCTAAATTCGGGGCATTCAAATTCTACTTCTACAAATTCACAAAGAAAGCGATGGGAAGACAACATAAAAAGAATGGACAGAGCCTGTTATTGAATGATATTCTATCCAAGGCAAAAGACAGAGATAAATGGAGAAAGACGGTCAACAGATTTTGTGTGTTGCTACAACAGACTAACTAAGGGCATATTAATGAAGACATTCATCTAATTTTAATTATTTGAGAAAATTTTTAAAAAACTTAAAAGGCGAAAAACAGCAAACCCAAACTGATTCAGATCAGGTGGCCCTAACTCTCGTCCAGATCTAATTTGATACAGAGATTATCAGATTAAAGTCTAGAACTTCTAGATCTATACTAGATATTCGGATCGTGTCAACTAAACTTAATTCAATATCTATTTAGATCTATGATGAAGATCTAGATCTTTAGTGAAAATGAAAACAAATTGTGATGATACAGATATATTTCATTCAGTTACCATGACTGAAGACGTGTAAGTTTCAATGTTTTTTTGACAGTACTTTAACTTTTAACTTTTATTTTCAATAAATGGATTTGAGAATGCTCTCCCCTCACTCTACAGAAGTACTTTTACTTTAAACAGTCAGTGAGTTTTAGATTCTAGATCTAGATTAGAATTGATTAGATCTAATCTGTGTAGAGTGTAGATCAAAGGCGACAAAGGTCTATAAATCTATTTACTAGACTTAGACTCTTTTTTTAAATATTTATGCTTATGTAATCTATAGTAGTTTATTTAATCCGGACATTACATCATGAATAACAAATCACTTGATAATCTGGTAAACTCATTTTCGCAGTATTTTATAGAAGATCATACTATTACTAAGTCTTCTAAACTGGT
>JAZGLO010000050.1:2390000-2570242 GCA_036873155.1 Biomphalaria sudanica | reverse complement strand
CCTCCTCCCCCCCTTTTACAACTTATCAAACTTTCAAACCAAAGATCTATCCCCCCCCCTTTTTTTTACAACTAATCAAACTTTCAATCCAAAGATCTACCCTCCCCCCCTTTTACAACTTATCAAACTTCAATCCAAGGATCTATTCCCCTCCTTTTACAACTAATCAAACTTTCAATCCAAAGATCTATCCCACCCCTTTTTTTTTTACAAATAATCAAACTTTCAATCCAAAGATCTATCCCCCCCCCCGTTTTTTTACAACTTATCAAACCAAAGATCTATCCCCCCCCCTTTTACAACTAATCAAACTTTCAATCCAAAGATCTATCCTCCCCCCCCCCTTTTACAACTTATCAAACTTCAAACCAAAGATCTATCCCCCCCTTTTTTTTTACAACTAATCAAACTTTCAAACCAAAGATCTATCCCTCCCCCTTTTACAACTTATCAAACTTTCAACCAAAGATCTATCCCCCCCCCTTTTACAACTTATCAAACTTTCAAACCAAAGATCTATCCCCCCCCCTTTTACAACTTATCAAACTTACAATCCAAAGAACTATCCCCCCCACCCCTTTTTTACAACTTATAGAAATTCAAACCAAAGATCTATCCCCCCCTTTTACAACTTATCAAACTTTCAAACCAAAGATCTATCCTCCCCCTTTTACAACTAATCAAACTTTCAATCCAAAGATCTATCAACCCCCCCTTTTTTTTACAACTTATCAAACTTTCAAACCAAAGATCTATCCCTCCCCCCATTTTACAACTAATCAAACTTTCAATAAAAAGATCGATTCCCCTCCTTTTACAACTTATCAAACTTTCAAACCAAAGATCTATCCCCCCCCTTTTTTTTACAACTAATCAAACTTTCAATCCAAAGATCTATCCCCCCCCCCTTTTTTTTACAACTAATCAAACTTTCAAACCAAAGATCTATCCTCCCCCCCCTTTTTTTTACAACTAATCAAACTTTCAATCCAAAGATCTATTCACCTCCTTTTACAACTAATCAAACTTTCAAACCAAAGATCTATCCTCCCCCCCTTTTTTTACAACTAATCAAACTTTCAAACCAAAGCCATCTAGGAAGACTAGGACAAACATTTCTATTTTTTAGGAGGGACAAGTGGCCAGCTCCTCTCCTCCTGAAACATGCACTCTTTGACTTGAATGAGGAGATCCCATCCCAAAGTGTCCGGAACCTGATGTTTAGCTGGTACAATGACTTTGATGATACATTTTAGATAATAATAAAACCAAAGAACACTTAATATTATTGAGAGAGAGATAGAGATGGAGAGTGGGGAATGCGCCAAACTGATAAGCCCGAGTGATCTTAAGGGCTAGTGCTAAATCCTAGAAACATAGCTCGAAAATGATTGGTTTCTGATTGTCCTGGCATGACCCCAACCGGTTTTCTTGTATTCTGATACTCTCATTCTAAAGTTATTAAATATTCTTCAGGTAATTCTAAGGTAAATAACTTTTTATGAGTAATTCTAAGGTAACTAATTACTCTTCAATTAATCCTAAGGTAACTAAATGATTAAAGTTATTCTAAGGTAACTAACTATTCTTCAATTATCTTATCTTATATAATACAATTAATCCTAAGGGAAGATTTCAAATCATTGTATAGTCGACACATTACTTTCTCAATAGTCCTCTCTGTTCCCAGGGCCAGTTGGTGGTATTTGGTCATTAGTCACGGGGGGACACGGTGTCCTAAACACACAAGGTCATTGGTACACAGTAGAAAGAAATGGAGGCACTGTGTCGTGTCTAGAGTCTAGAGCATTGACTAAGTGACTAGGTCGCGAGCGTGGAGACTTCAAAGCAAATTAGAGAACCGAAATTTGGAGACTAACAAATGTTAAGTCTAAACACCGAAACATTGAAACAAAGACAAATATAAGATGTCAGTCCAAATATCTAAGCTAATAAAAATCATGACGCAAGATAAAAGAAAGAAAAAAAAGGACATGCACAATACAGGTCTACACGCTAAATACTTTCTGCTTTAAGAGAGATTTTGGCTGAAAGAAAATCTGTTTGTTTTTTTTCCTATTTTTGAAAGTAAAACTTGATGAAATAAACGCACAGAATACAGAGTTGCACAAACTATTGAGATTTAGATCTGAGGATACTGTATGAGGCTTCTACATCTATCGGTAGCTGGAATAGATGAGAAATGACTTTCCATAATCCACAGTGGAACAGAACAATCACTCTCTTCAAGTCTTGACTGCGACAGAGAAAGAGAGGGGGGGGGGGGAAGTGAGAGACGTGGACACGTGTGATACTGTTCTACTAGTACACCAACAGGTGAAAGACTTTGATGGCAATGAGTTCTAATCAATGGTGGATCCCATCTAAAAGACTAATCAGAGATAACAGGAGCTCAACTGTTTGGTTCATCCAAACTCACATTCTCTTTTCATTGTGTCATGTTGAGGGCTGGGGAAAAGAGCAGGTAGCAGTGTGGCTACAACTAAAAGAGAGAAAGCCTTGCTAGAGTCAAAGTACGTTATGAAAGGCGTCTGCTATCTAGCAACTAAATTACAAGACAGCCAAACAGGCAAGTGTACTAGCAACTAAATTACAAGAAAGCCAAACAGGCCAGTGTACTGGCAACAAAATTACAAGACAGTCAAACATTCAAGTGTACTAGCAACTAAATTACAAGACAGCCAACAGGCAAGTGTAGTGACAATAAAATTACAAGACAGCCAAACTGGCAAGTGTACTGACAATAAAATTACAAGACAGCCAAACTGGCAAGTGCACTGGAAACAAAATTACAAGACAGCCAAACAGGCAAGTGTACTGGCAACTAAATTACAAGACAGACAAACAGTCAAGTGTACTGGCAACTGTATTACAAGACAGCCAAACAGGCAAGTGTACTGGCAACTAAATTACAAGACAGCCAAACAGTCAAGTGTACTGGCAACTGTATTACAAGACAGCCAAACAGTCAAGTGTACTGGCAACAAAATTACAAGACAGCCAAACAGGCAAGTGCACTGGCAACTAAATTACAAGACAGCCAAACAGGCAAGTGCAATGGCAACAAAATTACAAGACAGCCAAACAGGCAAGTGCACTGGCACAAAATTACAAGACAGCAAAACAGGCAAGTGTACTGGCAACTAAATTACAAGACAGCCAACAGGCAAGTGCACTGGCAACAAAATTACAAGACAGCAAACAGGCAAGTGTACTGGCAACTAAATTATAACCATCATTAGAAGAAGACAAAATGATGACGAAAAAAAAAGGCAAAACAGAGAAGACGGTTATGCTAGACGAGACATAGGACAACAATACAAATAGATAACAAAGAAGAGGACCACAATAAAAGTACATCACAAACATTTCATCATTTAAATAATAACAATATTTATTAATTAATGATATGTATCGGTTAATTTCAGCCCGCAGGTAGTAGTTATACCACACAGTCCAAATAGGGTACATGAATGGCATCATCAATAGTCAAGACATCACGTCCGCTGAACCCAGGACGTAACCAGAGACTAGTCACACGATCAATGACTTCCAACAACAGCCTGGTACCACAACCTGTAGTTAGTCATTGGGGGGGGGGGGCTAAACACAAACTAAGTTATCTTATGACATTAGTTGTTACTTTAAATATTACATGAATATAGCAATTAAAACCAAAGGGATGGTACACTAAGGAAAACACCTACATCTATTTATAAACCGCCGCATTTCTAAGACAATAATGACGTCATCAAGAAATCCGTTTCCAAAGGTCTACAGTTTAGACAAGGCAAATTAAATAGAAAAACAAAAACTGGTGACAATAAAACAATTGCTCTGGATTAGTGGATGTGAAAGGTAGATGTGTCGGGTGAATGTAGATGTGTCGGGTGAATGTAGGTGATGGATGTGAAAGGTAGATGTGTAGGGTGGATGTGTCGGGTGAATGTAGATGGTGGATGTGTCGAGTGAATCTAGATGGTGGATGTGGAAGGTAGATGTGTCGGGTGAATGTAGATGGTGGATGTGTCGAGTGAATGTAGATGGTGGATGTGTCGAGTGAATGTAGGTGATGGATGTGAAAGGTAGATGTGTAGGGTGGATGTGTCGGGTGAATGTAGATGGTGGATGTAGATGGTGGATGTGTCGGTGAATGCAGATGGTGGATGTGTCGGGTGAATGTAGATGGTGGATGTGTCGGGTGAATGTAGATGGTAGATGTGTTGGGTGTATGTGTCGGGTGGACGTGTTTGGTGAATGTGTCTGATGGATGTGTCGAGTCGATGTGAGTCTTTGTTGGCATGTACTAGCAACACAACCCGATCTACTTAACACTTTAATACTTCCAAGACTTAAGGACACCGCTCTAGTTCACTAACAAGTTGTTGCGATCTGAGAATGTTTAAAACGGCTTTTAGAAAAGTTTATTAATATGTCCCCTGAGATAGCGTAAGACATCTTAGGACACTCAGCGCACAGTACACATAAGGTCATCACAACCACAATTTCACCAGAGATCATAATTACTATTATCTGACTTTGTGGGGGGTTGGCGAGACTGTGTGTCGACTTTTATCTTTCTGGCCTTGTGGGTAACGTCAATCTAGTATTTTTTTAATAATCCGAACTGCCTTTTCTACTTATTTTAAAAATGGTGTATACATATGTGCATATTTACATTATCAAGTTTAAAAGGCAAGCATTTGGAAGATCCTATGTGGCAATGACAACTTCAAACATAAAAACAAAGACTAGTGTTATGGAGTGTGTGTGTGTGTGTGTGTTTCTATGGTGACGGTGGAAGACGTTAGCGATTGGTTCTGGATGATGTAATACAGATGTCACTGGTCTAGTTAGGACAGACGAATCAAGAACGTGAGACTGAAAGGTTGTGTCATTGTGAGTTAGATTTTATCTGGTATCAACTTGTTTTTGTCTATATTAGAATAAAAGCTATATTTAGTCTTGCTCACAAAGAAGTTCAACAAGTTATTTGAAGTTTTATTAGTTCAGATGTAAATACGCCTACAGCGGTTGTGTACCAGAAGTTTGGTGCTACAAGTCAACGACAGTCCATAACAACTAGACTGAAACAAAATGTCCAATGTCATATTTTCATTGTTACAACTTTGACATTAAAGAAACCAAAACTTTTCAATGTACATTTGGACATCGCTACCTACAGATAATCTACACGCTAGACCCAATCTTCCGAGGACGACGGGGGATGGCAGCGGGCAAGAACCGGGACCATTGAGACGGCCGAACGACAGCCCAGCGAGCATACCGCACGACCAGGCAGCCATCCTATGGTTGGTTATCCTTGTTGATGTCCAAGGGCTGAGCCGAAGGCTCTTCGAGCCCTAAGTTTGAAAAAAAAACCTGTTTGGACGCCAAACAGTAAAAAATAACAACCTGTGAGAACACAGTTCTGTTTGAGAGAGACCCGAGTCAATGCCTATGTAAAGCATTGCTGTTTCCAATGCCTTGGGCCCCCGACGCATGCTTGGCTGCACATGGCCGAAGGCCGAGGACACCGGGAGCCTCCGCCATTTTCCTTCGTTATACCAAGCTAACTGTACGGGATCCGCCATTTATGTAAGGGTACCTTTGAGGAACAGCGCATGGATGTGTGACAGGATTGTGGGGACTTTTTCACAACCCCGCCCGTGCAAGAGGTTGACTCTCGTCTACCCGTGGGCATCCCCACGGGAGTCTTGTGTTGCTACCCATTTAGCCTAACCACTTCCTCTAATGGTCGTTTCCACACGAGCGCCACGATGAGGCAGAGTAGCGTGCACGCGATAGTTGGTTATAAGAGGCAATACAAGCAATGGCTGGGAAGCGCTGCTTTCACTCAAGAAAAGTCATGACGGAAGGAACATACAGAAAAAAAAAATACAGATTGTTACCTAGGTCAGGCCAAATTAAAAGAACACCGGTAGCATTCGTAGGACTAGTAAATAAAATTACATGTAATTCAACTTTGACATCACAACTACAGAGCGCTAGACCAAAACTTACGAAACATGAAATATGTGAAGTCCGGTTTACATTCTATCTTATCTTATCTTATATAATACAGACGTTACTTCAAAAAAGAAGATGATTACGTCCTACGCGTCATGCATTTAGTCATGCATATTAACCAATGACTTAAATTCTGCCAAGTCACTGGTTTTTCTGGCTAGCTCAGGCAACCCATTCCATGCTCTAATAGCACTAGGGAAGAAGGAGTATTTGTACAAATTTGTCCTAGCATATGGGACGAGGAATGTGCCTTTATTTTTGTGTCTTTCAGAGTATTTTATTAAATTTTGTTTTTGTATTTGAAGATTATGGTTCAGTGTTTTATGTATAATTGCTACTTTACTTTTGAGTCTTCTGTCCTGAAGGCTTTCTAAATTTAGTGATTTTACTAATGGTGTTACCCTAGTCAAATGTGAATATTCGTTTGTTATGAATCTCACTGCTCTATTTTGTGTTTGTTCCAGTTTCTTAATGTTTTCTTGAGTTGAGGGGTCCCACACGGTGGATGCATATTCTATTATTGGCCTAACCAAGGTTAAATAACATTTTAGTTTTATGTTCTTATTTGATTTATAGAAATTTCTTTTAATAAACCCTAATGCTTTGTTGGATTTTTTTATAGTTTCATCAATATGTGGATTCCATGACAGTTTTTCATTTATTATAACACCTAGGTATTTTGAGTTTTTAGTCTGTGTTACTGGTTTGCCATGAATAAGATAAGTGGAATTAATTTGTTTTAGTTTTTTTGTTACTCTTAACAACTGACATTTTTCTGGGTGGAAAGACATGCTCCAATTTGATTCCCATTTCTGTAATTCATCTAATTCTCTTTGTAAAATATCTGTGTCTTGTTTTGTTTTTATTGTTCTATATATTATGCAATCGTCTGCAAATAATCTGACTTTTGTTCCTGAACTAATGCAATTTGGTAAATCATTTATGTAAATTAAAAATAGTAGTGGACCCAAGACTGTTCCTTGAGGTACACCTGAGTTTACTGTTATTGGTGTTGATTTAGAGCCATTTATTATTACAGTTTGTTCTCTCCCTATCAGAAAATCTTTAATCCACTGATGCAGTGGACCGTTAATGCCGAAATATTTTAATTTTTTAAGCAAACTATGGTGGTGAACTTTGTCAAAAGCCTTGGAAAAATCTAGTAAGATAGCATTTATTTGTTCACTATTATCTAAACCTTTTGAGAAATCATCAATTAGTCCTATTAGTTGTGTTTCACATGATCTATATTTCCTAAAGCCATGTTGGTATGGGGTGAGGACATTATGTTTGTCTAAGTGGTTTATGATGTTGCTACATATTATGTGTTCTAGTATTTTACATGTGATGCTGGTAAGTGATACTGGTCTGTAGTTTCCTGGATCAGATTTTTCTCCTTTTTTAAATAGGGGGGTGACATTAGCTTCTTTCCAGTCCTTTGGTACTCTGCCCTGGTTAAGCGATGCCTGAAAGAGTATTTTGAACACTGGGGCTAGCTCATTGCTTAGTTCTTTGAGTAATCTAGCTGGAATACCATCAGGTCCAGACGCTTTATTTGGTTTGGTGTTGGCTAATAGTTTTTTAATTCCATTTTCTTGTACTACTAAATCTTCTATGTTGTCTACTTGGTTCAAATTAAGAAATATGTCTTTGTCTCCTGGGGCTGAGAATGCTGATGCAAAGTATTTGTTTAGGATGTTTGCTTTAGTTTCATTATCATTATGTATTATGTTATGTTCATCTTTTAATGGCGCTATGCCTGTTGTTTCCATTTTCTTAGACTTAATGTATGACCATAGGTTTTTGTTGTTATCTTTAGATATTACATTGTTTATGTATTCACTCTGCAGCTGTCTGCTTACTTTTTGGGTTAGGTGTTTAATTTTTATATACTTTTTGTAAACTCTTTCTGCCTTGGTTTCTTTAAATTTTCTATATAGGTTTTCCTTCTGTTTACAAAGCTTCTTTAGTCTATTATTAAACCAGCATTTATTTATTTTGTTTGATGTGTATTTAGTTGGTATATGATTTTCTATAATGCTTTTAAGATGGTTTTTAATGAAATTCCAGAGGTCATCGACGGGTTGGTTAATGTCTTTTTCTAATAAGAATGTTTGTTGAAAGTTTAATGCAGCTTGGTGTAGTTGTGTTAGGTTACATTTATTCCAGAGTAAGATTTTTCTTTTGGTTTTTGTATTGGCTACTGCTTTTATCTGACTGTGTATTTTTATGATCTCATGGTCTGATAGACCAGGGATAATATCATAATCAACTACTAATCCGGGTCTGTTGGTTAAGAAGAGATCTAATGTGTTGTTTAATCTAGTTGGCTTTTTAATGATTTGATCTAAACTTAGGTTGTGTAAAGTTTCTATGAAAAGCTCATTTATGTCCTTAAGGTTTTGGTGTTTATCTATGGTTAGTGTTTTCCAATTTATATCAGGTAGGTTGAAGTCTCCCATAATCCAAAAAACTGCATTTTTATTTGTCTCTTTAAGTGTAGTAATCTGATTACATAGTTCCTGCATGTATTCTAAACTAGAATTTGGTGGTCTGTAAATGCTGCCTATTATAAGGGATGTTGAGGTGGTATTAATTTTACAAAATGTAGATTCTATGTTTTTTGAGTTAGGTAAGGTAATTTCTTCAGCTATAAGAGTGTTTTTTATTGCTAAAAGAACTCCTCCATTCGTATCGGCCAACACGAAGGGACGAGAAACTAGAGAGCGGAAATTCAGTTTAGGTACACGCACAGCACACGCAATGCACCGCAGGAGACTTTTCATAAGCAATGACCAAAATGGAGCACCGTAAGTTGTCAAACCGCATAAACCTTACACAGCATAAGAGCTCCGCTTTGAAATGAGGTCACGGAAATGCAAAGAAGGAATGAAAGGAAATCTCAACTCAGAAGGGAGATAAGTGTAAATAGGGGGGGGGGGCGAAGCTTGGCTGGCACAAGTCAGGATTGGAAACACGATCAGGGAGGGGGGAGGCCGAACTGAATCTAATTCGTTTGTTCCACCTGACCGAACAGGTAAAATGAAAGCGCGTCAAATACAGGGCTAGGTGTGAAATTATGTAACTTTTTTTGAAGTGGAACTACATCCAGACTGCAAACAAGCGTTTCAGGCGACTGGACGACGTCTGGTACCATTAACAACCAATCTTTGACAGACGAGTATTTAGACAAAGAAATAAGACGCAATGACTTCATCTTGGAGGAAGCGTCTGTACCTTGTACTGAAGCACTCAACATTTGTTTTTTATTAGGGATTGATCTTTTAAAAATGACCAGAGAGCGCGCAGTTTACAAGCGGACATGGGGAAATGTTGAACAAATGGCGTCAACATCCCGGATAAAGCGGAAAGGGTTATCTGGGTTCAATGTAGACTTCGTAAGAAGGAAATGAAATGTGATGGTCTGTCGCATGCTCCCATTGGGCTTGGCAATCCGCTTTTGTGGCCGATTGGCCCAAAGCAATGGATGACTGGTAGGAAGGGACAGATCGGTTCTGGAACTATGGGACAGCTGCGAGTCGGCGTGTTCGTTCCAGGAAGGAAGAATCCTGTAGAGTCTATATTGTGTTTCGTCCTATTATTTTTTATTACCTTATAAATATAGAATCTTGGAAATAAAATTGGTTGAGGAAATGCGGACTAGTTGTCAAAATTTCCTCAGGTTTGGAAATATAAAATATGGCTAACAATAAAAAATAAAAATACAGCTTGAGTTGACGCTATTTGATTTCATGGTACTAGATCTAATTGATCTGAAGCTCTTAGGTCAATGCGAGTTGACGCTACTAGAGCTAGATCTAGTTGACGCTATTAGATCTATTTGATTTCACGATACTAGATCTATTTGACTTGACGCTATTAGATCTATTTGACTTGACGCTATTAGATCTATTTGACTTGACGCTATTAGATCTATTTGACTTGGGTTATCTATCTATCTATCTATCTATCTATCTATCTATCTATCTATCTATCTATCTATCTATCTATCTATCTATCTATCTATCTATCTATCTATCTATCTATCTATCTATCTATCTATCTATAATTCTCTTCATGGCTCAAGAGCTTGGACATCAAGTAATGGAAAGATCACTCTTTTATTTCTGCAAATCGGACGGACTAGAGTTATCCCACGCAATTTAAGAGGCGTAAAAAAAAAGAGGGGGGGGGGGGGACAAGTAGTATTCACCCGTCACTAAATAGTAGGGCCGGACTTAACCATTGTGACCAAGAAGTCATGGAAAGAGAACAAGTAATCTACTCTGTATTCACCCGTCATTAAATAGCAGGGCCGGACTTAACCATTGTGGGGCCCAATGCGAAACGGATTTCGCGGGGCCCAGTTTGGGTAGGGATACGGATAATAAGTGAAAATTAAGAGTTTGTATTAGAAAATGTATTCGTCTTTGCATTTTATTCATTTTTACTACGCACAGAATTACTACACGAGTCTTGCGTGTAGCGAAGTCATTCAGTATATCATAAGAATTGTTTCCTACATAGATCACGCTCAATAGTAAGAATTAACACAAGTTTCAATCTATCTACGAGAATTGTTGACCTCAAGTAATTCTTCATTAATTTGTGGCGCGAGAAGCTTCTTTCACTAGATTCCACAAATACGGGTATTACATAATGTCGTTTTTTTTTATCGCGCGTAGGATTGGCTTTTTCCATATTGAATGACACCCCAAAATGACAAATTTTGTCTATATATTTCCGGAGATTTGCATGAGTTTACAAAAGATTTTAATCATTTCCGGAGATTTCCAGGACTTTTTCGAATATTTCGCAACTTCAGGAGCTCCTGGTAAATCAAGAGGCCGCGGGAAATCTGTTATAAGTTCTAAAATGGTTTTGATTTAATAATTCACACCTAGAATTACCGCAGGTCCTATAAAATTGCAGGGCCCACTGCGGTCGCATAGGTTGCAGTGGCCTAAGGCCGACCCTGCAAAATAGCGGCGTATGCTACGCCGCAGGTCGACTGGTTAGATCTATTTGACTTGACGCTACTAGATCAATACACTTTGTGAGAGACACCAAGTCAAACGCTCAATTATGTAAGAGAAAAAAAAACATTAACAACAACAACAACAACGACTCAAAGGGCAACTGAAACTAACGAATCGGGCACTTGAACAAAGTCACATGACAGGTTGGGAAGCCAAGTCTCACTGTGAAAGGGAAGTTCCGGGTCTATATTGCAAGGTCAACACATTTCTCAAACCCGTTGACAAAGACTCAAGGGAGACAAGTGTTACTGTTCACATGGGCCAGCAGGTGATCGATTACCTTTCCCTGACAAGTGCAACACTATTTTATGGAGCCGAGCCAGGGGGGAGGGCGGGGTAAGGTTAGCGCCTTGACACATAAAAAAGATCTACCAAAGTGAACAGAACCATTTTTTATGACAAAAATGTCACATTGAGCAAGCTAATGGGTCGTGGTTTAAATGACAGGTGAAGATCAGATAATAAAAGCCACATATATTTCAAGTCAATGTATTTATGTGACCTGGGCTGTCTTGAGAAAGATTTCAAAATATGGCTTTAGTCGGCTAAAAGAACTAAAAGTAAACTTACCCAGGATTAAAAGAGATATTCAAGTAGGGAGGTGAGCATGATATAGACCTTCTTTGGGGCAGATGTCAATTTCACTTGATATGACATAACCAATCACTATCAGGTGAACGCATCCTAGCACAATGACATGAAGCCAGCGCTATAAATATAGTCTTTTGTTTTGAGGCATCGATTACCCACACCACCATCCTAACTACCTCTTCTCGTGCGTAAGTTACGATCAATGTGTAATAAGCGCTTACATTCAAATTGATAGCAGCGCGGCTACATTTCTGCGCGGTCCATTCGCCTGGCCCACCCCTCTCTCACACAGACACATAAGTAAACTTAAAATAATTGATCTGTGAATGGAGATATTGACAAAGGGTAAACATAGACCAGCGGTTCTCAACCTTTTAAGCTCGGTGACCCCTTTTTACAATATACCACTCTGACGCGACCCCCCCCCCCCATAGACACACACAAAGCAATAGAAGAATAGACAATAACAATCCTTATTTTTGATGGTCTTAGGCGACCCCTGGCAAATCGTCAATCGACCCCCAAGTGGGTCGCGACCCACAGGTTGAGAACCCCTGAAATAGACCTTGATAAGTCCGACTAATCAATAGTCTTGGATACAAACCATCCAATGTGCATTCGCAGTCCCGACATGTGCGGACCAGACACAACACGACCTGGGCATGACCTGT
This sequence comes from Biomphalaria sudanica, assembly GCA_036873155.1. NCBI lineage: Eukaryota > Metazoa > Mollusca > Gastropoda > Planorbidae > Biomphalaria > Biomphalaria sudanica. The sequence goes on along the minus strand of JAZGLO010000050.1, from coordinate 2,557,890 downwards.
TTGCACACACACACAGAGGCCAAGACAAGGGGAGACAAACACTACAGGTAGCTACACCGAATGGAACTCTATGGGGAATAATCAATATTGTGCCAGGGGAAGCTGTCGTTACTGAACACAGGGCTGACTTGGAATTGGAAAATGATGAATGTCTAACGAGTTGAAAGCGTGTGTGTGCGACACGGGAATAACAGAGAATGACTTGATACATCAGCGAGGTAATTTCAAAACCAACGGAAAGTCGTATGTCCAAGAACTAACAAATAATGCATTAGTTTGATTAGCAATGCAAAGACTTGGCTTCAATGCCGTCATCAAACGCAAAACTAAAAATGTGTGGCCACAACAACGAAACAAAAATCGTTACAGAAGGCCTGAGCCCTGGCCTGCAACGTCGCTACCCGTGGGCAGTGGAGACCAATAGCTCGTTGCCACGTCGTACACACCCGAGACGTGGCTGTTGGACTCCACTGCCCAAAGAATGCGACGTCACGGGTCAGTGTCGAGGCCTTCTGTAACGGTCGGTCTCGATATCACTGACAATGTCCTCAGGGATCGCAAAGATCTTCCCTTCATGGAACAGAACCTGGTAAAAGAAGAGGCAAACAGAGAGAGAGCGAAGACAACATAAAAGAATGGAGGGCCTGTCACAGAAAGAGATTTTAACAAAGGGAAAAGACACGAATGGAAAAAGACGGTGGACAGATCATGTGTGGTGCCCCAACGATGCAACAGACTAAGGCAGTGTTTCGATTACTTTTCCCTTAACAGAACACTTGCCATATTCTGAGTATTTAATTCACGTGGGGGCCTACTAGTTAACTATTCCAGTAGTGTTACACTAGGGTTTTGCAGAATACAGTTTGGGAACCACTAGACTAAGCGATGCATAAAGGTGTTTTTCATTTCAATACAAAGTTGACTTACTGCCGAAGGGAAAACATTGACCCACGTTAATGAGCAGATCTAACCTAGACCCAGCTTGTCAAACTAGAGTCGAGTCGAGAGTGTCGCAGATTTGACACACAGTCTAATGAGATGGGGGCGGACTGGCTATATGGGCATTCGGGCTAATGCCATGGTGGGCCGGTAGGGCCACCAAAAGGGCCGCACGAATGCCAGAAATTTTTTTTTGTAGATTTTCTAATATTCTCTTTCAGAGTAAACAAATCGTGATTTAAAACAAACAACTTTTACACTTGTAAGTCTAATGGGTACTGACCTAAAGCATTGCATATCGGTATATGGTGCTTCTAGTAGAAGTCAATGGACCTCATTCACCAATCGTAAAATAAACAATGGACGAAAAAGAACAGTTTACTGGTCTAAATAATAATAAAAAACATATCATATCAGCTTTCACATACTGTACTTAATTACAATTTAAGCCTATAAATGTACCAGAGAAGATAGTAATTACATAAATTTACATCAGCACTTGGTCGGATTACTGAGTGTGTCAGAAATTGAAGTGTCGGACTATTTGTTTGGAAAATTTATTTTGATTTTCTTATCTGAATGAAATTGGTTAAATAGTTTATCAATCATATCAATAAAAGAGAATGCCGTGTTGTAAATAGTTTTATCATTCATATCAATAAAAGAGAATGCTGTGTTGTAAATAGTTTTATCATTCATATCAATAAAAGAGAATGCTGTGTTGTAAATAGTTTTATCGATCATATCAACAGAAAAGAATGTTGTGTTGTAAATAAACAATTCTGTTGTCTTTTTTAGTTTATTATAATAAAACAAGAACAGCATAAAGATACTTGAAAAAAAACAACAACTTATATTAAGTGTTATTGTATCAATTAGATCTAGCTTGGATCAGTCATGTAATTAAATATGTAATAGATAAAACGTAGTCATATAGTAAGACTACACAAAATGATGATCAACTTAATGATAACAACTTAATTCTGATTAAGATAACGTTATGAGCGAGTAGATTTATAATGCCTAGATTCATTTGAGGTCTAGAATTTAGATTCTAGAATGGTGACCATTCTAGATTGTAATTCACAATTTCAGATTATTCTTCATTTTTAGATTTAAGTGTTGTACAAAATATCTGACGTGTCGCAAGTGTTTTGATATCAAATATAAACAGAGTCAGTTATCTCAAGTTCTAAGCTCCTTGTGTGTCATTTTGATTTACCATTGTTTCCAGCACTAGACTCTTGATCTTGAAGTTGATGTAACTGACTAATTTCTGTCTATATAGATCTAGATTCTAGAGTCTAGATCTAGTATTTTAATATTATATTTAATAATATATATAATAATATTATCTTAAATTAAAATATAGAGATCTAGATCTGTAGAATATATATATGTTTTATGTTTATACTTATTTTAACTTATAGATCTAGTATAGAGTCTAGTACTAGTACTACTACAGAAGACACTAGATTAGATCTATCATCTTCATCTACTCTATTAGAATAATCTAGATTTCTAGATATAATTATAATATAAATAATAAAATATATATATATGTATATATAGATCTAGACTAGAACTAGATCTTAACTAGATCTAGATCCAGATGACTAGACAGTAGATCATAGATGCCAAGATGGTATAGAGTATAATAATAATAGAGTCTAATCACTAGAGTACTAGAGTCTAGACTCTAGAATGTCTAGAATCTATCATCTTCATGATCATCTACTAACTAATCTATTCTGACTCTACTGAACTCTACTTAATTTTACTTAAGTTTAAGTCTAAGTCGTGAATATTCAGACATTCACATTGTCATTGTCACATTCTACTTTTCTAGATCTACTAGCTAGATCTATATCTAGAATAAGAATAGATATAATAGATCTATCATTTACCTTATGAAGAATTCGCTGAGACATAGACTCTCGATCTGTCTACAGGCACTAGACTATTCCAGAGTAGAATCTTGATCAGGTAATTGATTAAAACAGGTTAGCCTCACTCACAAGCTGATTTAATCCTTAGCCAGAGAGTAGGTGTTTTGATTTCAATCGATAACACATCAATCAATACGAAAGGCGCATGCGCATCGTGTTACTAGTCGCTTCCGCGTCCGCTCTATGCTATAGTTCCAGATTCTAGATCTAGTCTAGAATCTAGGTCTAGATCTATATATTAAATGTTATTTCAAAATCTTTTCGTTATTTTATTAATAATTATCTAGATCTAGTTTAGAATCACGATTACATTTTCCACACATGTAATGGTAATCGCAAGATAATTCCCTGCATGAAACTTCGATTTGTCCTACAATACTGACAATAGTATTATCAAGCCTTCGTCATGACATGTTTATTACAATATGCCTACAAGGCAGGGGCGGACAGGGTGTTCAGATCGGCCCGGGCATTTCTATCAAATCCGGCCATCAAAATTTATATCATTTCAGGAACACCCACTTCTACGTCTACCTGTCCTCAAAATCATTCTGTTAAGTTTGAAAATGTGTCGATAACTGAAAGTACGCATACAATGAACTATGTATCTTTATAAGAAATAAAAGCCTTATGTTGCTTTTTAATCGCTAAGTGTGTAGGCCTTAGAAAGATGAAGCCTACCAGTAGCACTGTCTACGAATATAGGCTATTACATTATTTTGGAAAATGTTTTAGATTAAATCAGTATTATATTGTAGAGTCTGTGAAACATTTTTCTCAGAAGGCCCCTTTTAAAAGAGAATATCAAAACCGTTAACAATTTACTACGTTCATTCATGAGGCCCTTTGGGTGGCCCTACAGGCCCATTTGGGTACCGGCCCACAGAGCATTTGCACAAATGCCCATGTAGGCAGTTCGCCCCTGCTACAGGGCCTATAAAGTTTGCCCACTCTTTTTATGCTGTGGGCTTAAAAAGGGTATTAAAAAAAAATTAACTTATTTTTAAAGTAAAGTTAACTTTTAAAGCAAGAGGGATTCAATGGGGTTCTGTCACGCCACTCAGGACGAGGAAGGGGTGTCAAATGTTTTCCGAGACATTTTCGGAAAATTTAAATTCCAACTTTTAAATATATTTTCTAATGAGATTTTCCATATACATATACATGGCGGAAATCTTACAAATAGCCAGCTTTTTTGTGTATCCGGTGTACAAAATAAATGCAACGTTGATAAGCTGTTTTTTTTTATGTTGCATGTTTACTACCGTAAACATTTTAGCACTGCAAAATCATAGGCCTATTTTTTTTTTAAATCTCTTCTGTTAGCAACTTTTATTAGCGTCCTTAACATTGGTTAGTTTATAGTGAAAATCTCCATTAAGCAAAAAAAAAATAAATAATTGCGTAATAAAAGTGCAAATTGTCAAACTTGAACATAAAGTGTAATTGAAGCTCCTGGTCTAGTTAACTGGATCTAGTCTATGTTAACTGGCTCTAGTCTATGAAAACTGGCTCTAGTCTATGTTAAATGGCCCCTAGTGTTAGCCTATATATGTATGTATGTGTATATATATATATAATATTATTATCTTATCAATTACGGACGTTCCTTCAATGAAGATAATTACGCCATAAGCGTCATTATCTTATATGTCCCTTGAATTTCGTTGTAGGGGTGCGTTGACAGTTCAGATAACCAAATCGCTCAATTTTTCACCTGTTCTTTGTAGGATATCAAGAGTGAGGCGGGTCAACTCTATTACAGTGTCCAGACAGGATGACTTTAGAGAGTGAGTCATGTCTTACAAGGATGGCTGCCTGGTCGTGCGGTTTGCGCGCTGAACTCTCGTTCGGATTTATCGACGGTCGAGGGTTCAAACCCTGCCCGCTCCCATCCCCCGTCGTCCTGCGGGAGGTTTGGACTAGGAAGTAAACTATCTTCAACTCTGAAGGAACATCCGAAACATGTAAAACAAACATTTTACAATATGGAACCAGCTCAGCTTTCAGAGAAGAAAAACAAGTCCAATGACAATAGCTCCAGCTGGTGTAACCTGCCCAGTGTGCAGCCGAACATTCCGGGCTCACATAGGTCTCACCAGCCACACGAGGAGGCATAAAACCCCCGGTGCAAAGCCCTCAGCCCCCTGGATGACATAGTGGTCATCATTGAACGACGATGGACGAACTATAATATCATCTTTTCTCATTATTGAGGAGATCCTCCTTTTTTTTAAACCATCCATAATGTTGTCCTTAACAATACAAAATCCTTTTTCTTCTTTTCCTGGTATCTGATAACCAGCAGTTTTCTGTAGCATTTACTCTCAAAGGCTTGAATTCTTCTTTCAGCCTTAGCGTTGTTTCCCAACTTAAACAACCATATAGGAGTACACAGACCACTAGCGAAGCATGTATTAATCTAGTCGTGGCTCCTAAGTATGTCACCTTGCTCCTAGTCAGGATCAACTGGCTCTTAGCCTGTGTATACTGTTGTAACTATGTCATGGCTTGTCGTATTGGGTACGCACCTTCGCACTATTTAGGACTGGGCCGAAACGTCGCTGTTGTTGGAAGTTTCTTTCCGCCCAAAGGGACATGAAGTGAGTCTGGTTTCTGACAAGAGGAAAGAGGCGCCCTTTGTCCTGTCTGGTAACTTAAGGAGGCCGTCCTTCAGGACCTGGAACAACCATCGGAAGTAGGCTGTTGGTGCTGGGGTGCCTGAAAATGTGGATGGGGGACTGGTGAACCTAAGAACTAGACTCTGTGTACAAAGTAGTGGTCATCATCATCATCATCATCAAACTCCATTTGAGAAAGGGCTTGAGAGGCTCAAATCCTCTCTTGCAAAAGCCCTGGACAGAAACCCTGCTGTCTTGCGTAGTGCGTACATGTCGCCATACAGGTCGAGAATTTTGGACTTGTCGAGACGGAGATCAGCAAGTCTGGGGCAGGGTTTCCTCTTCTTCCCCGCAGCTGGGGCACCGTGAAAGTAGCGGTAGAACTAGACTCTGTGTACAAAGTAGTGGTAGAATTAGACTCTGTGTGCAAAGAAGTTCTAGAACTAGACTCTGTACAAAGTAGTGGTAGGACTAGACTCTGTGTACAAAGTAGTGATAGAACTAGACTCTGTGTACAAAATAGTGGTAGAACTAGACTCTGTGTACAAAGTAGTGGTAGAACTAGACTCTGTGTACAAAGAAGTTCTAGAACTAGACTCTGTGTACAAAGTAGTGGTAGAACCAGTGGCGTCGCTAGGGGGGAGGGGTGCGTGCCTCACCAGGTGACACCCACCAGGGTGTGACACCCAAGTGGTAAAATTCACTTTTCCAAACTGCAACTTTTACAAATAAAGATTACTGCCTTGAATGTCTCTCACAACAGTTCACTATCGACATGTCCCAGATCGTCTTAATTTAATTTGACTTGTAATCTTCCTACAATGAGAAAAATAATACGTTGTACGCGCCAGGAGAAAGAGTTTCTGAAGCTCAGAAATGCAGGAAAACGCTTGGCGCCTTGGGCTTCGCCCCGGACCACTCGGGGTGTGTTTTTTTTTAATGACATCGTCGATGGCTAGAAGAAAGAGAAATGGGGATCAGATCTCAGCCATCTCGATGTTATAGTATTCCGTTACTCCACCGTCTGTTATGACACAACAGCTTGATTTGCTTTAGAGATGTCGCTTTATCTGGCCAAATTGTTGCAGGATTTTTATTTTTTTTTTGCTATTTTCCAGAATGATTCCAATTGACGCTTTTAAAAGCTTTTTTTTTTTTTTTTAAATCTACAAAACTGATCAACATCCTTTGTTGGTGTTCCAGGATTTGCTCGACAATGTTTCGCAGGATGAAAATCTGTTCAGTGCTTAATTTGCCTTTTCTGAAGCAGCTGAGAAACACTAGTACTGGTATAAAACCCGTTTCCGTTAGGACCTTTTAAATAATCTCTAATAAAAATATGTTGAACTCAATGTTTCTTAATTCAATAATGTTTAATTATTAATCTTTTGTAATAACTATTGGTAAAATTTCAAAAACAACATTCAAATTACAATCGAAAACCATTTTCGAGTTAAACCTCATTAACTAAAAGCTTGCAGTTTTATTGATCAAAAGTAGCACACTATAACCAAAGGAACAAAAGTTGTTGTTTTTATATTTTCCTTAGGGGAGGTGGTGACACCAACCCCGGTGACGCACTAGGTAGAACTAGACCTCTGTGTGTGGCGGAAGAAAACCAGACTGACAGTCGCTGTTTTGTCTGTTGTGATTATGTAAACATCATTCCTCATTATCAACATCCGGTCACCTAGCATTGCTCTATCGTCGAGTCCCCCCCCCCCCCCCAAATTAAACAGCAGCACTATCGTAAGACGGTACAATAGGGGCAGCCAAAGCTGGCAAAACAATCGAAGGAGATTGAAGAGAACATATTTTGTCATGTTTTCTTTCACATCGGAACAGAAGAGCTTTGGAGCCTGAGAGACTCGTAGATCACATTCTTTATGCGTGTCAGATCACAGTCTTCCACTGGGGATTCAAAGTCTCAACATCTGCGTCTTAAAGCAGCGGTGTGCAAACCACGGCCCGCGGTCCAACTACGGCACTGTGAAAGGCCAAATTCCTGCCCGTTACACAATATAATAATGATAATTACTCTTTCAATCGATGTACCGGTATAGACTCAAAGTAATATTTGTAATAGGTGATTTTTTTTTTTGGAGGTGGGAGGGGTTAACCCTCTTTCTGGTTATTACAACCTGATGCAGTCTTGTATTGGTGGGCACCTACCGAATAGTTAATCCTCTGTCACATGAACCAATTCGATACTATGACAAATAAGGGAAAACAAAGAATCAGTCTTGTTATTGACGTTACCGGCGGTCAACTTTTAGTAACTTGTATTTGCCGGTCAGATGATCCAGCTTTTAATAGAACATGTCTCGTATAACTAGAACATGTCATGATATTTTTAAGCTTATTGCCAACACTGATCTAAAGCATAGTAAAACATTCTTCCTATGTGAGCATCGTGTCATTTGGGGTCTAGCAAGCTCTAATTCGCTGGGTTTTGTCCCTTGTATCTAGCAAGCTCTAATTCGCTGAGTTTTGTCCCTTGTATCTAGCAAGCTCTAATTCGCTGAGTTTTGTCCCTTGTATCTAGCAAGCTCTAATTCACTGGGTTTTGTCCCTTGTATCTAGCAAGCTCGAATTCGCTGAGTTTTGTCCCTTGTATCCAGCAAGCTCTAATTCACTGGGTTTTGTCCCTTGTATCTAGCAAGCTCTAATTCGCTAAATTTTGTCCCTTGTATTCAGCAAGCTCTAGTTCGCTGAGTTTTGTTCCTTAGTAGATCCTTTGAGCTAGTCTTGATCGCGTCACAGACTGCATACAACATGTGTTATAGCAATTCAAAGAAAAACGGAATGGACTAGCTTTCTTTGCCTCCCAGCGGAGCAAAGGGCAGCAATGGTACTTCACTATCAAAATCTGGGCAATACTCCTTTGCTGGGTCCATGTCCATCAAACTTTAGTCTGGGTCAATGTCCAATCAAACTCTAGTCTGGGCAATTCTATCAGCTGGGTCCATGTCCATCAAACTCTAGTCTGGGTCCATTATCAAACTCTAGTCTGGGTCCATGTTCATCAAACTCTAGTCTGGGTCCATTATCAAACTCTAGTCTGGGTCCATTATCAAACTCTAGTCTGGGTCCATTATCAAACGCTAGTCTGGGTCCATTATCAAACTCTAGTCTGGGTCCATGTTCATCAAACTCTAGTCTGGGTCCATTATCAAACTCTAGTCTGGGTCCATTATCAAACTCTAGTCTGGGTCCATTATCAAACTCTAGTCTGGGTCCATTATCAAACTCTAGTCTGGGTCCATGTCCATCAAACTCTAGTCTGGGTCCATTATCAAACGCTAGTCTGGGTCCATTATCAAACTCTAGTCTGGGTCCATGTCCATCAAACTCTAGTCTGGGTCCATTATCAAACTCTAGTCTGGGTCCATGTCCATCAAACTCTAGTCTGGGTCCATGTTCATCAAACTCTAGTCTGGGTCCATTATCAAACTCTAGTCTGGGTCCATTATCAAACTCTAGTCTGGGTCCATTATCAAACTCTAGTCTGGGTCCATGTCCATCAAACTCTAGTCTGGGTCCATTATCAAACTCTAGTCTGGGTCCATTAGTCTGGGTCCATGTCCTTCAAACTCTAGTCTGGGTCCATGTTCATCCTGCAGTTTTTGCCTCTTGTTCTGTTTATCTCTCCCTTGTCTGCATTGGCCTCCCAGCCCTTCCCAGTAGTAACAAGACAAGAAACAAGGAAGAAAAAGTTGTAACAATTAAAGATGATTTATTTCATTTCAGGCATGTACCAATTAATCCGTCATTTTATTTTCTCTCTCATTTTATTTTCTCTCGTGTCACAAACACACACACACAGGCAACATGGGAATCAAGACGACTGCACATTAAAAACGTGGTTACCATGGAAACAACACTGAACAACAACGAATGAGTCTACAGCTACGAAATAATCAATGCTGCGTCATCCATTGATAATACAACATACATGATAGTACAACATGACAAGTGATAATACAACATAACTAACAATAGTAGCGATCCAATAAATATGAGGGGGAAAAAAACTAGTTAGAATTTTTTTTTAAAAGATAACAATATAATTAATTAAGCATTTTATTCTCTGGTACTTATATAAATCCCTTGTCTAGGGGGCAGTGTTGTACATTCTAAAAATCTAGTTTAGAGAGTACAGTCAATGCATTTAATAAACAAAATGAGGTAATCAGTGGTATAAATTGTCCAATAAATAAAACAAAACAACTATTGAAAAAAAAAAACAAAAAAAACTTTGAAACAAAATTGTGTTTGGATTAGGTTTTTCTGGGTTTGTAAAAAAAAAAAATTTAGTTAGAGAAAAAGCCTCATTTCTGGTAAGTGCTGGATATCAATTTATAATACAAAATTATTAATCTATATGAACAGCCATACAGTTTTTTTTCCTATTAGTTAAAATACATTTAAAAATATGTTTCATACTTTGACATATGTATCATTAGATTAAAAGTAAAATAAATAAATTGAAGCCAAGGATTGACCAGACTCTGGAGAAATAAATATAGCAGAGAATAAAATATTTAGTAACCCAATTGAAACAAAGAGTTGAATCAAACCAAACACTGAATTGAATCGTTTGTTTTGTATTCACTTGTAAGCCCAAGAAAATGTAACCCAAAAGAAAACAGAAACTGGAGTGGATGAGACAGTGGACAAACTTCAAACATTGAGAAAAACCAAAAAGGCATTTTTTAATGTTTCAATCCTTGGACTAAATGTCCATATAATTAGCCACTGAGGTGGTGAAACTTACTTGTTACATTAATTCCTAAGTAATATAACATTAGGATAATTTTAGAAAGGAACAAAAAGAATTTGAATAAAATTGTGGCACTGTTGAAGACTAAAAACTGATTTACAGCGACAGAAGAAATTAAAAGCCAGGTCTTGGGATACAATTCTTTAATTAAACTCATTATCTTAAAGACCAAGGTCTTTGGGCTAAAGGAAAGTTAAAACTAATTTAAATGTCATCATTTTCTTGGGCTTAAGATAGTCTAAATTACTTTAAATAGTGCCAGCATCTTGGGGCTCTAATGGTCTAAATTACTTTAAATAGTGCCAGCATCTTGGGGCTCTAATGGTCTAAATTACTTTAAATAGTGCCAGCATCTTGGGGCTCTAATGGTCTAAATTACTTTAAATACTGCCAGCATCTTGGGGCTCTAATGGTCTAAATTACTTTAAATATTACCAGCATCTTGGGGCTCTAACTAACTTGAATGTTACTTATCAAAGAAAAAAAACTGTGACGGTATGAACAAGACATGATGAGACAACTCAAACGATGATCCAGCAGTTGTACAAAATTAGTTGCCCTTGGTATAAGCTAGCCTGTACACTAACACACCCAAAAAGAAAACTGCTGCTTAACTGATCAAACAAATATTTCTGTGTCCAGATGAATGCTTTATCAACAACATTTACATATGATAGTGTGCTCATGGGACTGCTAGTGTGTGTAATTGGATGTGTAAATCTAGTGCCATCTGAACAACGTTATGGGGGTTTTTTTTTTGGCCATATCTTGATATTGAATGCATAAAACATGAAAACATTTTCAAATGCAATACAAAAATGCATGAAATTTAGTTTAAATGTAATGTACTTGACACAAACATTTCATTTCAGAAAAACAAAACAAAATGTAAAAAAAACAAACTTGTATAGAACATTTCTAGAGATGCACTTGAAGAAATAAAAAATCTATGGGGATTTCTAAGTATGCCCAGTTTTTGAGATGAAAAATTTTTTTTTTCCAAATAAAAAAAAAAAGAAATGAAACAATGTCTTCTAGAGTTAAGCTTAAACTCTAGTCAATGGGATTAAAGAATAAACATATTTTGTTTTATAGAAGGCATGATTACAAGAAAAAAATCAATGAAAGATCTATCCAATAAATAAAGTCTGTCATTTTCATCTTTAAACCAATCTGTCAGATGTTGTCTTCTGTCTGCTAGAGAAATTTGTCAAATTTTATGTACATCCACATCACAAACCATTTTGACAAATAAAAAAACTTTAAAAAAAAAAAAACTTAACAAAATAATTATTTTAAACAAAAGTAAATAAATGCTTTCATTTTGAAAAAAACTTTTGTCACAAGAGAGAAGTCTGGTTGCTGTAGACTTGTATTTACACTGGATCAAATGGGCTGAACCCAGAATTCTGTTGCTTGATCACTGACCCATATAACACTGAACCCAGAATTCTGTTGATCACTGACCCATATAACACTGAACCCAGAATTCTGTTGCTTGATCACTGACCCACATAACACTAACTCTAATACTTCAAAAAGTGGAAAGAGGCATGAGATGAAACAAATCTTTCTTCAAATGGATGACAAGAGAACAACTTGAGAAAGTAAAATATCAAGAAAAACATACAAACACTTACATCATAGAGCTGCCATAGATAAGGGGATTGGGGGGGGGGGCTCCTATTTGAAGACAAGATTACAAAAGGATCCCCTCAATTGAATATTTATCAAAATTAATTCATAATTTTAGAAGACCTACTGTATCTTAAAGTCACTAAATGACTGTATGATGTAGGCTAGTGCTACAGACCAGCAGTGCTCACTTAGACGATACAGCTAGATCATACAATAAAATGTATTTTTGAAGCTAGTTTAAAGTCAACCATTGGTACACTGTACATGCACTCTGTGTATATGTTTAAGATGTAGTTATAAAATTGAGATTTCTAGTTTAAAATTTCTAAACAGAGCTGCTAACAAAATCTCTGGCTTTCAAAACTAGTTATACATTTATCTAAGCTATCCTTACAGATGCTAACACAAACTCTCTGGCATTCAAGATTTACTAATACATGTAGTTATACATTGTTAACTAGTTATAGTCTTGACCTTTCATTTAATTGTCATTCTGAGTAGGGAGCTACTTAACAGACTGTTTTTAAGGAACTAACTCTTGAAATAATGTCAGGTAACTCTCAATGCAAAATCTGGCAGGGAGAGAATAAAGACGGGCAGACTACTCCTGATAACAAGGTCAATGCATCAAGTAAATTAGTGAAATACAAAGCTAGAGACAATGTGACATCAGGGAACATTTGATGGGGTGATCTCCCTTGCTTCTGTTAACATAAGACAAAACTAGATCTAGAAGTAAAGATCCTTGCCATGGGGGCATTGGTCTTGGAGGAGAGTGAGCCTAATCCTTGAATAAAAACAAATATCTGACAATCAACAAAAATCAATTGAGATGCTGTATATGATCAATCAATGAGTATTAATATTGTTTTTGTTATGAATAGATCAACACATGAATGTTCAGTTTAAACTAAAGAACTAACGAGATGTAGGGGAGGTTGGAGTTATCCCTTAGTGAACAATGAGTGAGTGAATTACTTGATGAATCATTCAAAGTGATGACCTTATAAGATGAATGCGTCAAGACATGTCAATCAATAGATAACAACCAACAAGATGTTCAAGACAAACAGGACAGCAGAAGTTTGCCAGATTTTTTGCTTTTCATTTTTTTAAATACCAACAAACAAGAAATGTAGTAACAGAGAGCCAAACTATATCAACTGAGGCTAGAAAAGTCTCAATTAGGTCAAGACTGGATGATTTCTGTAAGTCTACGATGTTAAAACTTCACCGAACTGAATGTTCACTTTTCCAAATCAGTGAAATAGGTTGAAAAACTCAGTCAAAAATTATGTGAAAAAAATTAAAACTTCTTACAGATTCGTATTAAATAAGAAATAAAAAAAATATAAAAAAACTAAAACTTCGATTATCTTCATTGTATCTCATGACCCAAGCAACAATTCTTTAATATCTCAAGTTCTATTGAAACATGAATGATGCTGATCTAGAGTAAAAAAAAAAATGAGTTGACAGAGCAATGCACAGATAATTAATCTGATGTCTAGACCTATACTCCTTTTTGGTATTTGGCGTTAAACTGCCTGAGAAACATAAACTCATGTTAGTCTATATTTTCAACTGATACTAGCCTAAACTGATGTCAGTCTATAAAATCTGATGCTAATAATGTTTAATCTTTTGCTCGTTCACATGCTAATTTTAATTTATTTTTAACTATTTAAAAATATGTATCTAAAAAATGAAATAACCCAGAACATATGTCTAGTAGAAGCTAACCGATCAAGAAAAAATGTTATGTTGTCTTGTATCCAAGCGAGACCAATCCTCAACACTGGTAGGCCTCAACACTGCGACATCACAACCTGTAGGTAGTGGAGACCAATAGCTCATTGCCAGGTCACAGGTCTGTATGTCATATCCATGATATGGCAACAAATTATTGGTCTCCGCTGACCAAAGGTTGCCACATCACAGGTCAGCATTCAGGTCTACTACGATGATTGGTCTTGATCTATGTCACTGCAGTCCAAGTGTAAAGTGTCATGGCAATTCTAACTGACAGTCTCAAACCAAAAAAAAAAAAAAAAAAAGTTTGACACAAAAATAAGTATCTGACTACTGGAAGAAAAGTGTCGATCCTGTGGGAGGTAGAAGTCATATGACTGATAAAGTCAACCCTGTAATTAAAAGTCATAATACAAATATGGCACAAACATTTGAGTGAAACAAGTAATCCAAAGAAAGTAAACTGATAAACCCATGTGAAGTAAAGTAATAAACCCAGATAAAAAAAAAAGATGAAGCCAGAAAAAGTAAACTTGTTACTGCTTAGCGTTAACAGGAATTTAAAAAAATTGTTTCTCTAATCTACACTGAAAACAAAAACCCAGCACTTTCTTATCAACTCCCAACTTAAACCTAGAAACGTTACAAAAGAAATTTTAATAAAAAATAATATTTAAGCTCTATATAAACATAACAAAAATATTTTTTCAAACATGTAGACAGTTAAACCTTTTTAGAAAAGTCTATAGGACTTGTCGACATAATTTTTATGTTGAGAACACGAAGAAACGCTAGAAGTAACTTGGATGTGGCAACACTCTTTACACCACACATCAAGACTGGCTACAACCACACATGACAATGACTGCAGCGTTAACACATCGCTGACGGTCACGCACATCTGTATACCCGTAAAGAGACACCAAAAAAAAGATCAATTTACACCCCATGACCTATGTACAGTGATCAAGTCAATAGGGGAGGGGCAGGAAATGGGGGCAACATAGATGTCAATATTTCACACTCAGTATGTACATTATGTAGGTTAATGGTACAGAACATCACTGACATGTGTAAAACAAGAATGAAATCTAAAGAAAAAAAAAAGAGTTCAAACAACATCACCGACATATATAAAACTAACATTACATTAGTTTCTGTAGGAGATTAAAGATAAACGAAGGATAATCAATGGCTGGATTGAAATGTTTACTATTCCCGATTTAAAAAAATTAACAAATTTGAAATTTTAAGATATTTTGTATTCCAATGAACAGCTAAGCTGTTAAACAAAAGAGCAGCTAAAGTAATTTCTTTTGGAGGTGAATGATAGATTCTTGGGTTTAACTTATTTAAGGATTATTTTATTGTCTGAGGAACTTGTTTCCTATTGTTCGAAGTTTTAATACAAATACATTAGCTTTGAACAACTTTACTTTGCAGGAGAAGAAACTCTAGTTAGGTTTGAGAATTTTACATAGCAGAGAAAGTCTCTAGACGTGTATAACCAACAGAAAATACAGACTTTAAAGAGGAATTGTGTATTTACAAACTCTCGCAATAATAACTAGAGGGCAATCCACCAACAAGGGAAGACAACTCATTGTGTACACAACACTGCCCTACATATCATGTCTAGAGCCTCATATTCCTACAGCTCGTTTGAAGACAAGAAAAGAATGAAAAAGTGGAATCTAAAAACAGAAAGAAACAAAAAGTTTTCTTGCTTAGAAAAAATTAAACAAAGTGTCTCTTTGAAGTTTTAAAACAAAATCAAAAATATGTTTTCATATGAACAGAAATAAAAATTATGCTTCAATTAAAGACTGAACGGCGCCGCCGTATTCATTTCGCCGTACTGAAAACAAATTGTGTAGAACTATCGTCACTGTAATGATTGGATCAAAATATGATGTAGTAAGCTAATGAAACTCGGTTCATCAAATGACCACTCGATGACTTCTAGGTGAAAACTGATCAAGAGGAAGAATTGAAAAATGTTTTCTAGCGTCACATCTTACCCCTCAAGATACTCCTGTCTCTTCCATTCTAGTGCTATGCTAGTACTGCCTGGTGGTACTTCATCTAGTACTTGTAGTACTTCATCTAGTAATCTTTTCTACTAGCTTACAGCTAGATATCTAACTAGTGGGGAAACTCAAACAGAGGGGATAGTGAGAACCGTTGAAGCATCCCTGGAATAAAAATAAAAAAATCTTTTTCTTTGGGTCAAAGGGACATAACCATGTATTTAGTTTTCAAGAAACTAATAAGTAGAAGAGAATTCAAGGGCAGGTAATGCTGAAGGGTAAAAGATTATTCAAACCAAATTTAATATTACAGAAAGAAAAAAGAAAAAAGAACAGGAAAAAGAAATCTTTTAATGATTGAAGCAGAATTGGTGAAGAAATGTCTAACTGATGGTCCAAGGTTCAACTAACAGCATCTATTCTGCAATATGGCTTAGACACCAGGACAAAGTTCAATTATTCTAAAAACTATGCAAGAATAAAGAGCCAAAGTATTGGAGACGAATCTCCCAGCCAACAATGTCACAGACCTAGGCTCTCAAATGACACACAGAGATGCAAAACATGGGGAGATAATGAGTATGAGGTAAAGCAAATAATACTGCTCTCTTCACTCCCTTTAAAGTGATACTCCCAGTGAGTTCCCAAGAAATAGGTTTCACTAGACACAAGAACTACAATTCATGGGAAACTACTCTCTCAAATACCTGCTGGATAAAATGTAAAAACTGTTTTTGAGAATAGAAGAGCTCTAGTGAATCATCTCACTATGAAGTGAAGATCTCACAAAAAAAGTGAACCCTATCACTATGTAGTAGACTATCGTCAAGAAGTGATCCAGCCTCAAGTTGGCCTCTTTCAGTCCTAGAATGACTATGGCTCATCTCGAATACTTTTTTCATGTGACTGTGGAGCCGCTGTTTTGGAAAGACAATCCCGTTCACATGTATTGCAAGTGCTTTCGCTTTGGTGGTAGAAGAGCCAGACATTTTTCATATGTCATGATTTTCTTCTAGAGCTGAGGGCCCATGTTTTTTTTCAAACCTAGCACATAGTGAACCATCTCACCATATAGCAAATGGTCTCACGTCATCTAGACAACTAGGATAAAGCAAACAAATAGTGATAGTTCACTGTATCTACCAAACAACAATCTGTACAAACTTTACAGTTAAACAAAGAACTCAATGTCAACTCAATATTATGCTATGGTACAGGCCAAGAGTGATGTGTTTTTGACTTCATTGAAGTGGATGTCGTCATTGGAATAATTAAAAACCTACTGCAGGACTAATAATACTTTACTTAAAGAACAATTCCATTATTGCACTAAGCGTATACATCTCATTGATGATTAATAGCTTTTTTTTTTAAAAGTCATTTTTTTAGGAACCTTTTTTTTTTTAATTATTTGCTGAATATATCAATATATCATGAGGCTTTGTCTTCAATTCTAAACATAGCCCTAGTTCACCTGGCCATAAAGAACCAGCTATGTCCTACATATTTTGCCATATCTGAAGCAGAACAAGACATTGTCAAATAAATTAAGGTGTAATGAGATTAATAAAATAAATTTTGACTTTAAATATTTGTACAAGTTTTACCCTCAAGACAGATTCGTCAAATATTCAAGAGAAGAAGTTTTGTGAAATGATTTTAAAAAAAAACACAACAATAATTAAAAGGAGGCAGAACTCCAAAAGGGCTCTAGTGATCAATCTTAGGAAAACATTTCATCAATTTGTCACGTGTTTCAAGTTTGAGAAACTAATTTCGGATACCAAAGTGCTCACCTCTACAACGTAATGAGACAAAAAGCATCCAAGTCCTTTATAACCCTAACACAGAATGGCCATACATATTGACAAAAGTTTCAATAAATCAACATAGATTTCAAGTGTTTCAACTCAACAAAAAAAAAAAACTGACATAAAACATTCCACATGTAAAGAGGCAAATAAAAATAAACTGACATTGACCCGTATAATGCAAACATCAAGCACAGGGAGGAAAAAAAAAAAAAAAAAAAAGAGAAAAATATAATTTGTACTCACTGGGAAAAAAAAAAATACAGTCAAAGGGAGGTAATCAATTAGATAATGCTGTTTTTTGTCAACCCGAGACAAATTGCAAATTGAGAATGGTCTTATCGTATCTTATAAAATATGGACGTTACTTCAAAAAAGAAGATGATTATGTCCTATGCTCGCACCTACGTCAATCTAGTCAAGCATGATTCTTCTGCCAGCCAGCACAAACAAGGAGAGTGGAAGCAAATGTCAACTTATTTCTGTGGCCAATATTAATGAGGGTGTTAAATAATTAGCACAATGATCTGTTCACACACAAAAAAAAGTTTCTTATATTAATTACAGAGATTATAATTAATGTAAGTTTAATGTGGACAAATTATTTGCTGGCCATTACATTTAAATTCTTAAAATACCAGAATATCTGGAACATCAGAAAGTTTGTCCGATGATCCATCTTTTCATAATGTGAACTAACTGTAAAAAAATTGAAGGTCACATGATTTTCAATACATCCAGAGTTGAAGTAATTAGCATGTCAACGCAGAGTAGATTATAATAAGCCACAGTTCTTCCATAGGTAATCAATCTAAAACAGATTATAACTGGCCCTTGTGTATTTAAGCGCTGGTCAAGTCTGAAGAAAAGACATGGTCACATGATCTAGGATGTTGATCACTGTGCTTCAGATGAAACAAACACATAATGCGACCAACTTTGTCCATTTTCATACCCGTAGAATTATCCCCAGACTGTCCACGCCCTAGCGTCATAAGATCCAAGGAATTGATCGTTGATAGGAAATGATCACATGACAGTGAACAAATCTGAGCTTACAGCTTGAAGAATGCCTGTGGTAGCTTTTATAAGTTGCCGTTTAGATTGTCTTGTGTATAAAAGTACACTGGCTCCATTCACAGCCTTTGCAGATCTTTGATACTCTTCAAACAATCCAAATTTGTTCTGATTTTAGACAGTTATAATTAATGAATAATTTACTTGAAGACTCACAGACTATATTACAGTGATATGAACCTCTCCCTCAGTCAATATCAAATAAATAATATCAGATTCCGTTCCTGGTTATATATAGAGATATATATATAAAAAAAAAACAATAGCTGAACAGTATATATCACAATTCCACACAACTCTGAACCAAACATCGCAATTTTTTTACGCGTAACTTTGACCTGGACTAAGCCAGCGACACCTGTTTAACACACCGGCATCCCAATCATTAAGCTTGAACAAATGTTCCCCAAACATGTTCCTTGTACTTGTCATCAATAGTTCCCTGTCATCTTTTCCCAAGACTTATTTTTACATTTCCATAATTACATTCCAATATCACGGAGTGCCTTTTAAAAATAATCCATCCTCCAATATGCTTCTGTTTCAACG
Organism: Biomphalaria sudanica; assembly: GCA_036873155.1. Classification (NCBI taxonomy): domain Eukaryota; kingdom Metazoa; phylum Mollusca; class Gastropoda; family Planorbidae; genus Biomphalaria; species Biomphalaria sudanica. Next base: position 2,538,741 of record JAZGLO010000050.1, on the reverse strand, counting down.
TTCTCGAAATTGTGACATTTGTGAAATTGTTTAAAGTTGTCATTTCCAAAATTAAAAATGTAGTCTTAAGATGTCATTAAAACAACACTTGTAGCTCGCTCGATGTTTTTCTGAGTCCCAAGGGTGTTATTGTCGTGTATGCTAGTTCTTTATGCAGTCATTGGGGAGGAGGAGTTAGGAGTGATGTCCCCACTTGCTTCGGGTTCCCTGTGATTCGTCACGCCACGCTTGACTGGCCCTGAAGATGGACAAACAAAAAATGTTAGGACTTTTTAAATACGTTCACATGAGAATAAATAATATGTGTAGCCCAGAAAAACATGTTCACATTAGAAGAAACCCAGACTATGACTATCCGGGAAGTCAATTGTCACTTTTGTGTGGCTTTATACTAGAAAATTTTACTAAAGTTTGCCATTTCAGCAGATGACTTTTAATGTGAAATGTGAAATGTTGCAAGAACTAAGCACACGTGATTTAGGGTTCTTTATTTAGAACCAAGCACGTCATTTAGGGTTCTTTATTTGGAACTAAGCATGTCATTTAGGGTTCTTTATTTGGAACTGAGCATGTCATTTAGGGTTCTTTATTTAAAACTAAGCACAATTCATTTAGGGGGTAGAAATGTATTTTAGCTTCCAGACTGTAAAAACTCAAAAAATTTCTCAAACAATTTTATTTATGTGTTAAGTTAAGTTCCCCTTTCAGACCTTGTGATCAATAGCAATAGGGCAGATAATGTTAAGGTCATCTGTTTCTTTGGCCAATGGTTAATGAGCATAATGTCATGTGGCCAGCAAAACAACAGCTGTTGTTACTTTCCCCAACTAAAGTCATGTACCCATTAGAGTTAAGTGGAATCAGGGGCAACCTCAAAAAACAAGAAATTGAAAATCCCAGATTCGAACCCCAGGTTCAGAAGCTAATCACTTAGCCACTCAGCCACCCCACCCCCTTTTATTTATGTTAATAAATATTCTTTAAAAATATTTTGTGGTTCGATCTCTTGATAACAGTTTTGAGGTTATCAAGTGTGTTATTTTACTTTTTTTATTAGCTTAAAAGCTTTAGTGAGCCTTTGTCGATTCAGTTGGTTATTTAAAAGAGTTCAGTTCCTGTGCTTCTTCACAAAAATCTTCTTAGAAATAAAAGATATGCCAAACTATCATGCTAAGAAGCCTCAGAGTATCATACTTTGAAGATCATACTTTAAAGATCATACTTTAAAGATCAAAATTTAAGAATCATTCTTTGAAGATCACACTTTGAAGATCATACTTTCATTCATCTGTCAATGTCTTGAGTGTAAGTTGACAAGAAAAGCTCTCTCGGTGTAGTTACACTATTTAATTGTTGGTAATTAATAACCTCAAGTTGAACACCATCACTTTGGTAACTAGTGCTCTAATCGATGATTACAATGATGGTTGTTGTTCTTAAATCTTTTTTTTTTTTCAAAGTTACTTTTAAATAGTACATCTTTCTTGCAATCACAGGCTCAGTGCGCTATGGTTAAGCCTTTTTGTAGAAATGGGATGGGAGGGAGCAGGTAATGAATGGACTATATTTGAATAGACACATCTTGCTGATCAGCTCAATTCATATTCGTCTGCAGTGATGAGTCTTAGACTTCATTACTTGTTATAAGATTGAAGCGTCATAATATATTATATTTGAATAGACACATCTTGCTGATCAGCTCAATTCATATTCGTCTGCAGTGATGAGTCTTAGACTTCATTACTTGTTATAAGATTGAAGCGTCATAATATATTATATTGTCTTTTCAATCAGTAATCCTGATGGTGCCTTAAGATTTAAAAATTCAAAGCTTGTGTCCATAATTCACGCTGTTCTGCCTCATCGTGGCACCTGGGTGGAAACGGTTACTTGAGGGGGTAGCTAGGCTAAATGAATGGCGAAACATAACTCCCGTGGAGATGCCTACGGGTAGACGAGAGTCCACCCCTTGCACGGGCGGAGTTGCAAAAGAGTCCCCATAAACCTGTCACACATCCATGCGCTGTTCCTCAAGGGACCGTTACATAAATGGCGAATCCCCCATGGTTAGCTTGGTATAACGAAGGAAAATGGCGGAGGCTCCCGGTGTCCTCGGCCTTCGGCCATGTTCAGCCAAGCATGCATCCGGGGAAAAAGGCATTGAAAAGAGAAATGCTTTACATAGGCATTGACTCGGGTCTCTACCAAACAGAACTGTGTTCACACAGGTTTTTTTTTTTTTACTGTTTGGTGTCCAAACAGGTTTTTTTTCAAACTTTGAGCTCGAAGAGCCTTCGGCTCAGCTCATAAGACGATCAAACGGTACGGTAGGGTGTCCATAATTCAAAGCAGATGTTAAAAAATGCAAAGCTGGTGTCCTAAATTGAAAAATGGTATCCAAAATTTAAATTTGCCCTAAAAAAAATTTAAAGCTGTTGCCCTAAGTTGAAAAATGGTATCCAAAATTCAAAGCTGGTGTCCCAAAATGCAAAACTGGTGACCTAAATTCAACAAAGAAGTCACTCTTCATTCAAATCTGTACTACACTTATGTTCTTCAAAAGTAATTGAAATGTTTTGAACTTTTTGGGTTAATTTTCCCTTCTCTGCCTGGATAATCCAAACCCTAACACTCGCTATACCTACTGTACTGAGCCTAACAATGGGGCTGTATGTTACCAGCAGGTTGCAGGTTGTACATCCTTCTTCAGACATTGCAACAACAAAAACATCCCTAGGACACTTTGTTTTAAAACCAAACATAGTAACAAACCAAATCAAGGGAGACCATTTACTCTTACCAGTATGGGAGTGAATGAACCACAAAGCTCCTGTTAGTAAGATGCCGATGGCGAAAGCTGCAAAAGCGATACCAACGACAGTGGCGGAGTCGAGACCTTCAATAATGACCCTCTGCTGGTTACTGAGGTTCATGTTGTCTTCCCTTGTAGAATCTGGTAGAGTGTTGGGGCTGCCAGGGTAGTAACCTGTTTAAAATTTGTAAAGATCATTGGTTTAGTTGAGCAGTAGATCACAAGGCTATAAGTTTCCTCAGGTTAAAATCTAACTGCAATAAGTCGAAAAGTATTAATCCTGTTCATGATATATAACAGTAAGTGTTTTCATTAACATTGAAAATCTTATATCTACTGTTAAAGGATTTTAAAACAGCTTCATCAGTTTAATCCACTTCAGTTACTTGGTCAATCCCACTTCCCAGCATGCACAGCAAAACAAACTTATATTTGAAATCCAATAAATCTCTTAGGTCAAATTTCATCCAACTGGAATAATAGTAATAGCCTGCCACTCGCAGACCTAGATACACTGCATTCAATCTGATTTACAACCTGTCTCTCACATTAACTCATTCTCTCCGTAATTATTTACCACATTCTGGTGGAATCAACGTTGGTATCGTCTGATAGGAGAGAAAGAGTTAATTCATAAACTTCAGTCCCACAGTTCACTTTTACCACTTACTAATTCATAATAATTGAGATACTCCTCAGTCACATGAGATTTGCGGGACATGTCCTCTGACAGAATAAGTCGCACATCCCAGGGAGACAATAACATCGAGGCTGACACAAGGATAATGCAAACAGAGACGTCCTCATCTAACTAGGAACTCTGGGAACTAGGAGACAAGCAAGGAAGACTAATTTGTATGGAAACAGATCGCCACTCAATGCGCCAAATAGGTGTGGGAGGATCGAAGTAAGTCAGTCACTTAACTATATAAGAAAAGAAAAGTTCCCCTTTCAGACCTTGCGAACATCTGTTTCTGTGGCCCACTGTTAACAAGGGTATCATATGGCCAGCACAATGACCAACTGCCTTTGCCTTTCCCCAACTAATACCCATTGGAGCTCGGTGGACTCAGAGGTGCCCAAAAGATTCCACCAGGATTCGAACCCGGGACCCCTCCTTCAGTTTGGAAGCCAAATACTTTACCACTCAGTCAATCCTATAGACAACTTTTACCCTCACTAAACAATACATTGATGGATACGTGTCACCAATAGGCTACAGCAAGTTTATACTCTAGCAACTCACCATGTGGAGGCTTCAGACTAATCTCTTTGTCCGTGATCTCCAGAGGCCCAAGTGTCACAGGTCCACAGTTGGGCCGACTGCCAGGACCACTAGGGTCCATCTGACCGCACCTTTGATGTCTGTTCACTTGACACTAAACAAAAGGGTCGATACAATCTCGTGTGAGACATTTATGTTATTTTTTCTAAACATGTTTTAAAACATCAAAAAGTCAGCATTACTTCTTTTTTGTCCAAGCTATTTTTTACTTTCCGTTACGTAGCAGAAAGCGGCTGTTTTTTATTCATTTTCTGCAAGCGTCTAGAGAGCAAGGTCATGGTTATTTGTCTACGGGTTCTTGGAGCAAGCATGCTTTCTTGCAACAGAAGCTGTAAAATGTTTTTTTGTAAAATGTTTTACATGTTTCGGATGTTCCTTCAGAGTTGAAGATAATTACTTCCTAGTCCAAACCTCCCGCAGGACAACGGGGGATGGGAGCAGGCAGGATTTGAACCCTCGACCATCGATAAATCCAAACGACAGTCCAGCACGCAAACCGCACGACCAGGCAGCGGGTAAGTTAATTCCATAAAATGAGCGAAGTTAATTGTTTCTAACTATAGTATGAGGTAGATGATTACAAGTTTTTGAAAGGACGGAGAAAATTTGTACTTGAGAGATAGAATGAAGAGAGTTCACTTGTTTAATTGTATTGTACAGTGTGTATAAACATTTTTAAAGTGATTCCTAGTTACAGAATTAAAGCATTGTTGAAGGAACTTAGTTGTTTGCATTGATAGTGTATATTTGAATCTCTGGTATAACGATATTATTTGAGTGTTCAGTAATTGTATTTATCTATTTAATTGCTACATCCCACCAGACAAGGGAATAGAGATTGACCACATACAAATACCTGACCAAGAAGACTGTCTAATCTTAGGAGATATGAATAGTCACTCTCAGAGCTGGGGATACCCAGACCTAAATGCCAGGGGAGAAGAAATTGAAGAATGGCAAGCAGAGAACAGACTTATCTTTCTTAATAAACCTGAGGATAAACCAACCTTTTTCTCAAGAGCCTGGCTAACATCAACCACTCCAGATCTAGCCTTTGCAACTGATAACTTATCCAAAAAGTGCACCAGAGAAGTTGCAGACCAGCTAGCCACCAGTGACCACAGACCCATATTGATCAGTATGGATACCTCCTTCAAAATATCAGAAAACTCCACCATCCCCAGATGGAACTACAAAAAAAGCCAACTGGCACCTATTCTCAAAGCTCACAGACCTATACACAACTTCAATAAACTGCAAATCAAATCAGGTCATTCTCAGCTTTCTCTAAAGCAATCCTCCTAGCAGCTAAGGAATCAATTCCTGGAGGAGCAAGAAAAGATTATATCCCAACTGGTCTGATCACCTTCAACAACTTCACAATGCCACTATTGAAGCCAGAAACACAGTAGAAAATAACCCTTGTATTGAAAATAACATAAATCTGAAAGCAGCTAACACAGTTTTCAGGAAAAATTACCTTTCCGCCATGAGGAAAAGTTGGCATGAAAAAACAGAACAACTAAACGTAGAGATGGCCACAAACTCTGGCGTATAGCCAAATGTCTCAACCAGGAAGAAAACAGAACAACTCCTATAGTAATAGAAAAGGACAACAAACCCCTAAAAGGCTAAGAAGCAGCAAATGAATTTATTAAGTTTTTCCAAAACGTAGGACAAATACAAATCAATGAAAGTAGAAATAAAGATGTAAACTCAGAAATCCAGGATAGAATCAAAGAAAACTATCCAGCTTACTCCTTGGGAATGACCACTAATCTTAAAATGAAGGAACTTGATGAATCCCTAAAAGTCCTCAAACCAAAACAAGCCCCGGGCCCAGACAAAATATCAAATGACATGCTTCTTCCCTTGGGTCCTCAAGCCAAAAGAAAACTGCTACAAATATTCAATGCTAGCTGGAAATCTGGCAGAATTCCAACATCTGGAAAAAAGCCATTATGATCCCTATACTAAAGCACGGCAAACCAAGAAATAAACTGGATAGCTACTGTCCCATCAGCCTCACTAGCTGTACTTGCAAACTGATGGAAAGAGTGATAAATAGAAGGCTGACATGGATCCTTGTGTCAAATAACCTACTCACCGAAGCCCAGGCTGGCTTTAGAAAAGGCAGATCAACAGAAGATCAAATTGCTTTCATCACACAAGAAATAGAAGAAGGCTTTCAAGAAAAGATACCAACAACAATTGTGTGGGTTGACTTAGAAAAAGCATTTGACAAAGTCTGGGAACAAGGTCTCTTGCTCAAGCTAATCAAGCATCACATATCCCACAGAATGTACAACTGGATAAAGGAATACCTAAATAATAGAAAAGCCTTAGTTTGCATGCAAGGACAAAGAAGCCACACAGTGGGTATAAAAAATGGCGTCCCCCAAGGAGGAGTCCTATCCCCAACACTTTTCCTAATATTCATAAACGATCTAAATCAAAACCTACCAAGAAAAGTTAAAAGCAGCATGTATGCAGATGACCTTGCCTTAATTAGCACAGAAGAATATGTAGGAACATCGAAATTTCGATTACAAGATGCTCTTGATAAACTCAATAATTGGTCCAAAGACTGGGGCATGTCCATCAACACAAAAAAGACAACATATACCATATTCTCACTGTCAACAAAACAACAAACAATAAAATTAACATTAGATAAGGAAGCTTTAGAAAACAATGACAGCCCTACATATCTTGGAGTCACCTATGACCCGAGACTAACCTGGAAAAACCAAATAGATAAAACACAGAGTAAAGGCATCCAGAGACTTGAAAAAATTAGCTGGCAAAGATTGGGGAGCTATTCACAACATCCTGAAAAAGACCTATACCAGTTATGTAAGACCTGTACTAGAATATGGTGCCACAGCATGGGGCTCAGCAGCCCAAACCAACCTAAGAAAAATAGACAAGGTTCAAATATTGTAATGACAGGATCTCTCTGGATGAAAGAAGAGAAATATAAATCGTTTCTCTGTTCACTAAATTATAAAACTTGGATAGGCACCCAATCAGAACAAAAATCCACAAAACTGGCACAAAAAAACGCCTCAAAAGGACCAATTTCATACAGGAATCTCTAAACCTAAAAAAGAAACACCAGCTTGAAAAAATAACTCTGGAATCCTCGATACACCATAATGAATCTCCACCCTGGGACAAAAGCCCTCTTCCTACTACCTAAGGGACCATATTGAAAACATAAAAAGAAAATCTGACTACAGACCAACAGAGCTCAAGGAAATAGTGAACTGTTTTCTACTATACAATTATCCTAGCAATCAGTGGATCAGAGTTTACATGGATGGCTCATCCCATAAAGCCACCACAAATGGAGGAGCTGGAATACTCATCGAATGGCCAGATGGAGAAAAACTAGAAAAATCCATTGCAACTGGAGAGCTCTCTGACAGCCACTGAGCAGAAAGGAAAGCACCAGCACTAGCTGCTACCATGCTAGCATATCATCCAAGTTTCCCACACAGTCAGATTGTCTTTCTCACCGATGCGAAAAAAAACCTCCAAAGCTTGCAAAACTCTTATTCCTCTTATATTAAAAACCTCAGAACAGCACTTACAAAGCTCAACAACAACAGCAAAAAAACTGTTATTCAATGGATACCAGCTCATATACAACTAGTAGGAAATGAAAAGGCTGACACAGTCGCCAAGAGTGGGAGAACTAACACACAAATAAACTCTGCACTCTATCCAGAAGAAATGAAGAAATTAATTGTAGATAAAATAAATGAGAAATGGACGAGCTCCCATCCAAATCACAAAAAAGATGACGCTTACTATAAGCTATCCCGACAAGACCAACGTCTAATCTTTCGACTCAGGACCGGACACAACAGAATGCAACAACACATGCACCGGAAGCTCAAAATTAGAACCAGTGAAATCTGCCCGTGTGGAGTATCACCAGAAAATGCCAACCAAGTCCTCCAAAACTGCTCTCTTTACCAAGAGGCCCGTATAAGACATTGGCCCCAAATCACCCCAATAGAAAGAAAACTATATGGAGAGCTCCCTGATTTGGCAACCACTGCGCAGTTCATCTCATGTATTGGTCTAGTCATCTGAACACTCCAACATAACAATGAGAACGATGAAGAAGAAGAAGGAAACCACTGCGCAGTTCATCTCATGTATTGGTCTAGTCATCTGAACACTCCAACATAACAATGAGAACGAAGAAGAAAAAGAAGGAAACCACTGCGCAGTTCATCTCATGTATTGGTCTAGTCACCTGAACACTCCAACATAACAATGAGAACGATGAAGAAGAAGAAGGAAACCACTGCCCAGTTCATCTCATGTATTGGTCTAGTCATCTGAACACTCCAACATAACAATGAGAACGATGAAGAAGAAGAAGGAAACCACTGCGCAATTCATCTCATGTATTGGTCTAGTCACCTGAACACACCAACATAACAATGAGAACGATGAAGAAGAAGAAGGAAACCACTGCCCAGTTCATCTCATGTATTGGTCTAGTCATCTGAACACTCCAACATAACAATGAGAACGATGAAGAAGAAGAAGGAAACCACTGCGCAGTTCATCTCATGTATTGGTCTAGTCACCTGAACACACCAACATAACAATGAGAACGAGGAAGAAGAAGGAAACCACTGCGCAGTTCATCTCATGTATTGGTCTAGTCACCTGAACACACCAACATAACAATGAGAACGAGGAAGAAGAAGGAAACCACTGCGCAGTTCATCTCATGTATTGGTCTAGTCATCTGAACACTCCAACATAACAATGAGAACGATGAAGAAGAAGAAGATGTTATTGTTTAAAATAAAAATCTACATTAAATTATTACATCAGAAATGCATTGTCTGATCAAGGCAACCTCAAGACATCAAGACATCTTAACTAGCACTTAAATAAAAAAATGATTGTTACACTTTCATTCAACATATTTGATTCTTCTAGAGCTTTTAAAACTTCTTGACTTACATTCGGCATATTTTTCTGGCATGTGTAGAACTGACAGTGAAGATAGACTGAATGGTGACCTTTGATCTTATCTCTGACAATGACCTTGAGCCTGGTCTCCTCCATTATACTCAGAACTCCGACTGGATCTAGAAATGCTGTGTCTGAGTTTTGTTCACAACTGACCAACAGAAAATTGTAAAAAATTAATGAATTAATAATACAAATGCTAACATTTAAAAATTTTTAGATGAAAAAAATATTTTACAAGTACATTTTGGAAATGATCAAGACCAGTACACCCATACAAGTCCAGTACACCCATATAAGTCCAGTACACCCATATGTTGTATTGTAAAATATCAGTCCAGTATTACCCATGTTGTATTGTAATTGATCAAGTCTACTATTACCCATGTTTAATGATGTACTCTGACTGTACTCCAGGCTGGTAAGGCTGTCTGGAAGGTGAGAACCAACAGGAGTCTGTCTGAATCATAGTTTCAGAATCTGTAAACAGAGAAACATGGAGGAGTTTATTGACAGGATTTTTTTGTTAAAGTAAATATCAATTGATCAGACCAAAATCTCAAAGTTTTCAGATCATGCTAATGTACTGGACAGACTACACAACAATAACATTTCTAAAAAAAATGTTGTGTCCTGTATAAGTGTTCTAATCAAGACAAATACCAAGCTCCACTTTAATCTTTGAACTTGCGCGAGAGGCCAAGTGCGCTTGAACTTGGTTTGGCTACCTAGAAGGGGGCTCGAGGTTCGACACCCGACTCGGGCAGAGTTGTGTTTATTGAGCGCCTAAAGGCAGCACGGAAAACCAACTCCTAGATACCCCCTCCCCCCCACTGGTCCACAAATGAGATTGGACCAAAAGCACTCTGAGCATGCTATAAGCATGAAAGTGGTGCTATATAAAAGCTATAATAATAATTATAACCATAAGTTCTAAGCATTGGATAAGAACAGATAAAAATCTATGTTTAAACATAGCACCATATGAATCGTCATTGAGCAAATGGTATCCCATCAAAAATACCTATGTATTTTTTTATGACTTACATATTATTATAATGCACACATTCAATGAACACATTATTTCCATACAACTGATAACCTAACTTCTTTATACTAAGTCTCTACATAATATTTAAACAATGAAATGTGCAAATAAATGTGATTGTCAAATCTCTAAGTGTTATTATTATTGCGATGTGCCAACTGAACAAAGCAAAAAAAAGAGTTGTCTCAGGGAATCACAACATGGTTTACCCAGTAGTACACCTAACCTGTTTCCTACATCTCTCAAGAATCAAGCTAAAACATTCATGTTCTTGACTCATTGAATGTTTCATTTCCTCACCTGTCACAGACTTGATGAAGATTGTTGTGTCCTTGCCTATAGGTGTTGGGTATTCAGTTTTACTACGCAGGAAAAAGTGGTCTCTGTATAAAGTCATACGACACTTCGGACTGTCAGGCTGGACATCAACGTGATGCTGGAACAGAAACAAATATAAAATATTCAATTTTAACATATATTTTACTTAGACATGGTTTGGGCAGCTTAACTTGACATATGTATGACTAGAATATCTTTAGTTTGACTTACTACTTGGCCCTATTGGTTAGACATTACCAGGACACCTTAGTGTGAAATGACTGGAAAAATGTACTACGACACATGACTGGAAAAAAAATCTACTATGACACATGACTGGAAAAATCTACTATGACACATGACTGGGACATTGTACTTTGTCATTTAAGGTTTTTTTGTAATTAACTCTTTCTCTCCGTAATTATTTTCTATGATCCGACGGAATTATTTATTTTGTTCATTTGGAGTTTAAACCTCTATCACTTTGTTATCAGAAAAAGTTTTACTTTAGTATAGAATTGAAGGGAAATACATGCTCTTGTCAGATAACACAAATTAATAATGTTAATAATAATCGTTATTGTCTGTAAGGAAATTTTTTTACAATTTGTGCATTACACCAAATAAAACATTATAACTATAAAAAAGCAAAATTTACATTCACACACAACTTACTCATAATTTACATGTGAAAAGTTTATATCATATTGTTTCTATTTAATGATTTGATTGCCAGGGGAACAAAAGTGTGTTTTTAAAATAATTTCATGCGGTGAAATCAATGATGGTATGGTCAATCAGGAGAGAAAGAGTTAACACTGAGGAAATAAAACTGTGACAGCTGGTGAAATGACTTACAATTATGACTGCTGGTGAAAAATCGCTTACAATTATGACTGCTGGTGAAAAATCGCTTACAATTATGACTGCTGGTTAAAAATCGCTTACAATTATGACTGCTGGTTAAAAATCGCTTACAATTATGACTGCTGGTGAAATGACTTACAATTATGACTGCTGGTGAAATGACTTACAATTATGACTGCTGGTGAAATGACTTACAACTATGACTGCTGGTGAAATGACTTACATTTATGACTGCTGGTGAAATGACTTACAATTATGACTGCTGGTGAAATGACTTACAACTATGACTGCTGGTGAAATGACTTACATTTATGACTGCTGGTGAAATGACTTACAACTATGACTGCTGGTGAAATGACTTACAACTATGACTGCTGGTGAAATGACTTACAATTATGACTGCTGGCACTTTACATCCCACAGTAACATTTAAAGGCTGCCTGCCAAAGTCTGCTGGTGAAATGACTTACAACTATGACTGCTGGTGAAATGACTTACAACTATGACTGCTGGTGAAATGACTTACATTTATGACTGCTGGTGAAATGACTTACAACTATGACTGCTGGTGAAATGACTTACATTTATGACTGCTGGTGAAATGACTTACAATTATGACTGCTGGTGAAATGACTTACAACTATGACTGCTGGTGAAATGACTTACATTTATGACTGCTGGTGAAATGACTTACAATTATGACTGCTGGTGAAATGACTTACAATTATGACTGCTGGTGAAATGACTTACAACTATGACTGCTGGTGAAATGACTTACATTTATGACTGCTGGTGAAATGACTTACAACTATGACTGCTGGTGAAATGACTTACAACTATGACTGCTGGTGAAATGACTTACAATTATGACTGCTGGCACTTTACATCCCACAGTAACATTTAAAGGCTGCCTGCCAAAGTCTTCATCATCAGTCACTGCTGCAAGGTCGTTGGAGCCAGAGCCAGTTTCACCTTCAAAGTAGCCACTGCCCAGTTCTGCTTCCAGTAAACTACTGACCAGTCCAGGAGGTGTCTGGATAAGTACCTAGTAAGAACATAAAGCCAAGATTGAGGCCACTTTAAAAAAAAGAACAACCCGACTTCCCCCTCCCTCCACCAAGCCCAATCATTTAAAAGTTGTTATATGTTCTTATCTTGCATTATATTGCTCTTTAATGTTAGTTCTGCCCAATACAGTCAAGTCTTTTTATAAACAAACTAAGACTTTACTCCCTATAATTCATTGCTGCAAGATTTTGTAAAGATACTTCCCAAAAAAACAAAGCTAAGTCATGACCACAACATACAAAACTTAAGTCATAATTAGAATCAGGCTAAGTCATGATCACTACTGACCACATTGGTGAAACTGGTCATGTTATCAAAGTTGATGGACTGAGTGCCGCACTCGCTAAAAGATGTCCGTAGAATGATAAAGTCGTCAGTCTCATCTTCGGGCACACACGTGGGATCCTTGAACGAGATCTTTGAATAATCCAAGCCAGTGACCTGTAATTGAGAGTATATGACTACTTTGGAACGCGTCAACAGAAAGGGACATTATCCGATTTGGTACAAATGAAAATTGAAATTCACTGACCTCAATAAATTTCTTGGAGATGGCCACTCTCATCTCTCCACCCAGACAGGTCGTGTTGATTGCATCGTTCAGGTTAACAGGGCCCTCCTGAAAGTCAGAGATTTTGGTCTCTTGGGCTCCCGTTAAAGGGCTCCTGTTGTGGTTGGGGTCAGTTGTCCTATCTCTTGGGGATGGTGCCTTTGAGTTTGCTAGCAAAGGTTTGTGAAAACAAGTTGAGAATGAATACATTTAACTTCGACACCAAATGAGAGAGAATTCATTATTAATTAAGTTTTATTTCCTTTTCTTTTTTTTTTTTAAATTGGTGTAGGGTGTGTGTGTGTGTGTGAAATGAAATTAAAAATGAAACATGTCAGCATGACACTGCTGTTAAACTTTTTAACTGATTGACACAAAAAAAATGTGTTAGCAGTGAAACCATGACTACTAATATTTGAAATATTTTTTTTTTTAAAGTTGTTTCTTTGATAAAGACATTCTCAGAAAAAAATGAACCAGTTAATTGAGTTCACATCGACACACATTTCACTTACATTGTAAAGGTATCAGAAGTTTGATTGAATTGGCGCCCCGTATCCCAGCATACAGCTGGACTGGAGCAACATGATCCTGGGTCCACTCTACCAAGGCTCCTCCTGTGGCTGAAATAATGTCAGAGTGTGACCCAAAAGTATTGAATCTGACCCCAGTTGTCCTGACATCAGCATCATACTGAAAATAACAAAATTGTCAATCAATAAATGTTACTTAGAACTCTATAGAACTTTCTGGAGTTTTGTTCAAAACCCAAGGAACATAAACTTGGGTTTTGCTTCAAAGTTTTTAAAACTGAAACTTTTTTTTTATCTTCATAAAACTTAGATTTTATTTTAGACTAAAGAATTTAAAATTGAGGTTTTTCTTCTATGTCTATTAATTTAAACTTATTAAACTTGTTGTTTGGTTTAAATTTGTCACAACTTGGGTTTTTCTTCAATGATTGAATTTCTTATACCACAAGAGGCTAAACTTTCTTGTTATCAACAATTAAAACTCAACCTTTGTGCTTTGTGGGACCCAAGTTTGAAGTTGAAGGGAATAGTTCAAAGCAAGTATTGTAATGGGTGATGTTCTGAAGTTTACGTTAAAGCCTGTTTCAAATGCTATGGTTGATAATATGTATAAAGGCTCTTGGGGCCATAAGTAGTAATTTGATCTTATACAAATCAAAAGGTAAAAAAACAAATTAAGAGATATAATGTTGCCACCATGTAAATTTCCGTTCACAATTTAAAATTGACTCCTGGACTTAAAAGTGTACAGACATAAGATTTTAATAGTCAACGAAAATATCTAAATATCTTATCTTATATCAATATTTGAAGCACAAAGTAAAGACCTAACACAATAGCTATCTCATAATTCATGTAGTGAACACCTACCACAATATCTATCTAACCATTTCTATACTAAACACCAATCACAATATCTGACAACTCCTATACTGACCACCAATCACAATATCTGATAATTTATATACTGACCTCCTACCACAATATCTATCTGATCATTCTTGCACTGACCACCTACCACAATATCTATCTGATCATTCTTGCATTGACCACCTACCACAATATCTATCTGATCATAGCTATACTGACCGCCTAGCACAATATCTATCTGACCATTGCTATATTGACCACCTACTACAATATCTATCTGGCCATTGCTGTACTGACCACCTTCCACAATATCTGTCACCATTGCTGTACTGACCACCTACCACAATATCTATCTCACCATTGCTGTACTGACCACCTACCACAATATCTATCTGACCATTGCTGTACTGACCACCTACCACAATATCTATCTGACCATTGCTGTACTGACCACCTACCACAATATCTATCTGACCATTGCTGTACTGACCACCTACCACAATATCTATCTGGCCATTGCTGTACTGACCACCTACCACAATATCTCTCACCATTGCTGTACTGACCACCTACCACAATATCTATCTGGCCATTGCTGTACTGACCACCTACCACAATATCTATCTGACCATTGCTGTACTGACCACCTACCACAATATCTCTCACCATTGCTGTACTGACCACCTACCACAATATCTATCTGGCCATTGCTGTACTGACCACCTACCACAATATCACTCACCATTGCTGTACTGACCACCTACCATAATATCTATCTGGCCATTGCTGTACTGACCACCTACCACAATATATATCTGACCATTGCTGTACTGACCACCTACCACAATATCTATCTGACCATTGCTGTACTGACCACCTACCACAATATCTATCTGACCATTGATGTACTTGGAGTGGACATGCCAGGTGATGTTCTTCTCAGACTTGATCACTAGATGACAGTTTCGGATCTCATTGGGACTCTCCTCCTCCCCTTCCTCCCTGTACACCAACAGCTCCAGACTGACTCCAGTGACTCCTGGGGAATAGGGAGGGGGCTCCAGCATCTCTATGATATACACTGGCCTGGAGACAGACAGAGAGAGAGACCCTCACAGTTGTTGTTGGACACTAGCAAAGTGTGATTGGAACTAGAACCGAAGAAGTCTACTTTCAAGTGTGTGTGTGTGTGTGCTTCTTAAAGGAGTGTGTGCTTCTTAAAAGAGAGTGTGTGTGTGTGTCTTAATAGAGAATGTGTGTTTCTTAAGAGTGCGTGTGTGTATTACTTAAGAGTGTGTTTTTCTTAAGAGTGTGTGTGTGTCTAAAGTGCGTGTATGCTTCTTAAGAGTGCGTGTGTATATTTCTTAAGAGAGTGTGTGTGCGTGTGTGTGTGTTTCTTAAGAGAGTATGTGTGTTTCTTAAGAGAGTGTGTGTGTGTTTCATAAGAGTATGTGTGTATATATCAAGTGGAGAGAGAGAGAGAGAGAGAGAGAGAGAGAGAAAGAGAGAGAGAGAGAGAGAGATATTTAGTAAGATTTAGTACTAAAGTTCTTACTTGGCGATGACATAATTTCTTCGCTTAGAAACACAACCACTGATTGGCTGGGTGACATCATGGAAGTAGAATATCCTCAGACTGTCATTCAGAGAGTTGACATTGCACACAGAGTTGGCATTGACATCTGTTGACATACAACACAGAAACACAAGTCAATGACATCTGTTGACATGCAACACAGAAACACAAGTCAAAGACATCTGTTGATTAAAACACAAAAAGTCACGGACACCTAGCAATACATGACAGAGAGAAACTACACTTAACAAATAATTGACATTTGTTGACATATGACATTGAAACACGAATACGTCCGATAAACAATTCACAAAGGTCAAGCGCTCAACGAATTGAGCATTTGTGGTTCTACCACAGAAGGCGACCTACAACAGTCTTCTAGGATCAACACGGTAGTTTCCCTTTGAACTTGCCTGTGACTGCTCTTACCTCTGCCAACGTAAAACTGGATGCTGACGTCAGCTATCACGCTGAAGGACGTCACTCCACCAAAACGACTCTTGGTCCAATGATAAAGGTCACTCCTGCTCATGCCCAACTTAAAGTCCCTCTTTCGACTCTTGGCGCTCAGGCGAGTCCGTTTTCTGAAAAACTTGATGCTGGAACCTTTAGCCAACTGAAAAGGAAGAATAAGAGACATTTTGTATTTAGTTAAGACTAACTAATAAGTACACTGCTAGAGACAAGTTTGATTAAGTCACTTAACTTTACATAAAACTCCACATTTTTGAATAGTTGTTCACTGATCTTGACTTGCCAAATGTTTTACAATCATTTTACATGTTTCGGTTGTTCCTTCAGAGTTGAAGATAATTACTTCCTAGTCCAAACCTCCCGCAGGACGACGGGGGATGGGAGCGGACAGGGTTTGACCATCGGTAAATCTGAACGACAGTCCAGCGCGCAAACCGCACGACCAGGCAGCCATCTAGAGACTTCATCTCTAGATCTAATGACTAACTTGGACGACTTGATGCACACTGAAGCAGACACAAGAATAAGAACACTGATATACTGGATAACAGCTAGGAAGAATCCTAACGATGGTTATTTCCTAATGGGGATGATCATCATGCCTTTAATTCCTTCACCATGCTCCTTTCCTCAAGCCCAAGACGTATTCTCCTATCGTGTACCCGAGTCCCGTGTGTACCCATAATCTGCAACGTCATTCGTCTGTCTGACTACGTCACCACTTTTTTACCGCCACTAAAAACAATGCGCAATATATTTATTTAAAGATGAACATACTCTCTAAGCTAAACTAGGTCACTACATAGTGAAACCTGTAATGTAACGTTTGGAATTTATTCAAAAAAAGGCGGCACCTATTTAAAGATGTTTATTCTAAAACTATTAATGCCAATAATATACACACATCATCAGTGAGAATGCACTATTGCCAAAAATGACAATAATCTATAAAAAAAAAAGATAAAACTAGACCATGGGGGGAATAGAATGACCTCACAGAGACAACTAGACAAAGTGAGAATAGAACGACCTCACAGAGACAACTAGACAAAGTCCACAAAAATCTTCTAATTAGTCAAATTGAGTCAAGTTTTGAATCTTCTTCTTATCTTCTTATATAATACAGATGTTACTTCAAAAAAGAAGATGATTACGTCCTATGCGTCATGCATATTAACCAATGACTTAAATTCTGCCAGGTCACTGGTTTTCCTGGCTAGCTCAGGCAACCCATTCCATGCTCTAATAGCACTAGGGAAGAAGAAGTATTTGTACAAATTAGTCCTAGCATATGGGATGAGGAATGTGCCTTTATCTTTGTGTCTTTCAGAGTATTTTATTAAATTATGTTTTTGTATTTGAAGATTATGGTTCAGTGTTTTATGTATAATTGCTACTTTACTTTTGAGTCTTCTATCCTAAAGGCTTTCTAAATTTAGTGATTTTACTATAGGTGTTACCCTAGTCAAATGTGAATATTCGTTTGTTATGAATCTCACTGCTCTATTTTGTGTCTGTTCCAGTTTCTTAATGTTTTCTTGAGTTGAGGGGTCCCAAACGGAGAATGCATATTCTATTATTGGCCTAAACAAGGTTAAATAACATTTTAGTTTTATGTTCTTATTTGATTTATAGAAATTTCTTTTAATAAATCCTAATACTTTGATTTTTTTATAGTTTCATCAATATGAGGATTCCATGACAGTTTTTCATTTATTATAACACCTAGGTATTTTGCGTTTTTAGTCTGTGTTACTGGTTTGCCATGAATAAGATAAGTGGAATTAATTTGTTTTTAGTTTTTTTGTTACTCTTAACTGACATTTTTCTGGGTAGAAAGACATGCTCCAATTTGATTCCCATTTCTGTAATTCATCTAATTCTCTTTGTAAAATATCTGTGTCTTGTGATGTTTTTATTGTTCTATATATTATGCAATCCTCTGCAAATAATCTGACTTTTGTTCCTGAAGTAATGCAATTTGGTAAATCATTTATGTAAATTAAAAATAGTAGTGGACCCAAGACTGTTCCTTGAGGTACACCTGAGTTTACTGTTATCGGTGTTGATTTAGAGCCATTTATTATTACAGTTTGTTCTCTCCCTATCAGAAAATCTTTAATCCACTGATGCAGTGGACCATTAATGCCAAAATATTTTAATTTTTTAAGCAAACTATGGTGGTGAACTTTGTCAAAAGCCTTAGAAAAATCTAGTAAGATAGCATCTATTTGTTCACTATTATCTAAACCTTTAGAAAAATCATCAATTAGTCATATTAGTTGTGTTTCACATGATCTATATTTCCTAAAGCCATGTTGGTATGGTGTGAGGACATTTTGTTTGTCTAAGTGGTTTATGATGTTGCTACATATTATGTGTTCTAGGATTTTTCATGTGATGCTGGTAAGTGATACTGGTCTGTAGTTTCCTGGGTCAGATTTTTCTCCTTTTTTAAATAGGGGGGTGACATTAGCTTCTTTCCAGTCTTTATATATGACCATAGGTTTTTGTTGTTATCTTTAGATATTACATTGTTTATGTATTCACTCTGCAGCTGTCTGCTTACTTTTTGGGTTAAGTGTTTAATTTTTATATACTTTTTGTAAACTCTTTCTGCCTTGGTTTCTTTAAATTTTCTATATAGGTTTTCCTTCTGTTTACAAAGCTTCTTTAGTCTATTATTAAACCAGCATTTATTTATTTTGTTTGATGTGTATTTAGTTGGTATATGATTTTCTATAATGCTTTTAAGATGGTTTTTAATGAAATTCCAGAGGTCATCAACTGGTTGGTTAATGTCTTTTTCTAATAAGAATGTTTGTTGAAAGTTTAATGCAGCTTGGTGTAGTTGTGTTAGGTTACATTTATTCCAGAGTAAGATTTTTCTTTTGGGTTTTGAATTGGCTACTGCTTTTATCTGACTGTGTATTTTTATGATCTCATGGTCTGATAGACCGGGGATAATATCATAATCAACTACTAATCCAGGTCTGTTGGTTAAGAAGAGATCTAATGTGTTGTTTAATCTAGTTGGCTTTTTAATGATTTGATCTAAACTTTGGTTGTGTAAAGTTTCTATGAAAAGCTCATTTATGTCCTTAAGGTTTTGGTGTTTATCTATGGTTAGTGTTTTCCAATTTATATCAGGTAGGTTGAAATCACCCATAATCCAAAAAACTGCATTTTTATTTGTCTCATTAAGTGTAGTAATCTGATTACATAGTTCCTGCATGTATTCTAAACTAGAATTTGGTGGTCTGTAAATGCTGCCTATTATTAGGGATGTTGAGGTGGTATTAATTTTACAAAATGTTGATTCTATATTTTTTGAGTTAGGTAAGGTAATTTCTTCTGCTATAAGAGTGTTTTTTATTGCTAGAAGAACTCCTCCATGATTATCAGCCCTATCTTTTCTAAAAATTTCATAATTATTATTGAAAATTTCTGCATTATAAATTTCAGGATGTAGTCAAATTTCTGTTCCTGCAATTATGTCTGGTTTCTCACATTCTAATAAAATTTCTAAGTCTGCTGTTTTGTTCCTAATGCTTTGAAAATTTATTACCAAGGTTTTAAGGTATTTTGGTATTACTTCTTTAGTAGGTTTGTTTGGTGAGGCTGTTGTATTAATTTTAGTAGATTTAGGTTTAACAGGAGTGGATCTGGCTAGTGGTTGGTAAGTTTGGTTTGGGATGGTGTTTAGGATGTTGTATGGGTTAGAAGTGTCGGCATCGAAGGAATCAAACAGTCCTGATGTAAACTGAGGTAACCCACACGGTACGCAGTGCCATGATGCGTCTTTGTTGCCTAAGGCATAATACACAGGTGTATTCATATGGAGACATGATGCATGGTACCATTCATCGCAGGTGTCACATTGAATGGCTTTCTGTTTCATGGTGCATACTTTTTTGCAGATGTTGTATCTATCTTTAGATCTAGGCCCTGGATTTGACTCTACATCTCCTGCTATTAATATTAACAGTGAAAGGTATTTATTTCTGCTGTGTCTGATTGAGAACTTCCATTTGTGATGGGTGATCTTCTTTTATGTTATGAATGTGTATGTTAGGTTATTTTTGAAGTTGCATTGATCTAGAGTGTGATGATTGATTATGACTGTTGTTTCCTTTTTAAGTTTAGTGTTGACTAAGGTAGATCTAGTTCTATGTTCAGCTAGTGTGTATTTAGTAATTATTAGGATAAATAGCCAGAGCAATTTCATGATGACTGTTGTTGATTTTAGTTTTTAAAGGTCTAGTCTAAATCTAGTTTAAGGTTTACAATGCCTAAGTTAAGTCTAAGTCTAAAGTGAAAGCTAATTTACAATGACAATTAAATCAAATCAAATTGTTTATTAAATTCAAAATATGGACCTAGACTAGATCTAATTCTATATCAATATATTTACGTGTATAACTAACTATATAGAATATTACTATTATCTTATCTTATCTTATATAATACAGACGTTACTTCAAAAAAGTTAGTTATTATTAGTAGATGATTAGTAGATCTAAAGCCTTAATTAAAGTCTAAGTCTAACACTAGACTGAGTAGATCTAAAATCTAAGGATATAATAATAATATAAATAATGTTAAATATATAGATTCTAGATCTATCTAATTATATTTAGATCTATATAAGGCTAATAAAAAAAAAAGGATTAGTGAGACAAGATAGTCCTAAACTAAGAGTTGTTAATTTGAATTAATTAGTGGAAAAAAATGCTGAATTAAGTTAAATCTATAATTTAAAGATATTAGTTTATTAGTTGAATAGCTTTTTTAAGGAATTTGGTTTGATTTGAATACAACAAAACGAAAATTTTAACTCATCTCTGATAACAGTAAACAGGGAGCAGCCATCTTGCTAATAAAGACTAAACAAATCAATCCAACAAAGTTAAGCGTCTACATTCCCTTACACGAGACTTAACAATGGCATTTGTGTGAGAATTCAATATTTTACACTTTTTTCTTAGAGATTTTAATTGAAATGTTTGAGTTTTCCTATATGCAAATTCAAAGCTACAGGCTAAAGTTAGAGACTAAAGTTAAATGCTCAAGTCAAAGTATTTCATTTATACAAGGAAGATGATAATGGTTCCATTGGTTTGAGATATAGACTGAAAAAAGGCTGAACCGCAGGGGCCGCCTTTGTCTTCCTGGTGAAGCTATTTCTACCAGGCAACACAACACGGAGGTAGACACGGGCACGTCAGCGTGCTTTTGAAGATTATTAGCCAACAGATGTAGCGTGTAATTGTTTTGTTAAATTTGATTAATGAAAAATATTCCACTACAAAACAAATTTTCACATATCAGCCAGGAAAACCAACGACTTGGCAGAGTTTCAGTCACTGATTAACATGCATGACTAGATTGACACATGAAATGCGTAGGACGTAATTATCTTCTTTTTTTTTTTTTTGAAGTAACGTCTGTAAGATATAAGATAAGAAGATAGTGCCTTTTTCTTGGCTACGTCACTGCCACTAAAGACGTTATATACAGTTCTTGTTATAGTACAGTAGTTACGTTGAGGTTGTCAAACTGAATTTCCATTTGACTGAATCAATACAAATTATCTGATCTTATCTTATACTCTCTATTGTGTAGTTGTGAAACTTAATGAACAGATAGTATGTACAGAGTGACTAATGATTTCCAAAACAAAAGATCCTTAAAGTAATCGGATTTAATGAACCACTTTTGCAGACCGAAATAAAACCCTGAATATCTACTAGACGTATATTGATGGCCATTCAAGGCAGTGTAGTTGCCATGGGAACCAAAATGTGACCCCCCCCCCCCTGGAGAGATTTTTTTCAAAGGGGGATATACTCTTGTTTTTTAAAGCAACCAATAAGGCCATCTCTAACAAAGACATCCTGTTGATGTGTGGGCCATCATTGTCCACCGCCCTGTCCTTCCTGCTCAGAGTGGACTGGTCCAATCTCTGCGGGGCTCTGGGACCTAAATAAGCCGGAGAGAAGAAAGAGCTATTGACAAGGGAGGGAAGCTGCTCAGAAGATCTAGGTCAGATAATTAGGTCACCTCTTTTTTTTTTGGCCCACTTTTTTTTTCGTTCTACATTCAATGTTTGGAAACGTTTGGGGGGGGGGGGGTAGTAACCTCACTAACTCTCTTTCACACACACTCGTGGGGGCAGCCTTTGGGTTTCCTTTTGCTACTAGGTGGCGGCCATGTTAAACAACAACACAGATGAAAGGTCGGTTACTAGGTCCACTACGGTATTTTAAACCTAATTTCATTGGTCTGTAAGTTGGGGTTAACTAGAAGCTATGAGAGAGAGAGAGAGAGAGAGAGGAGAGAGAGAGGAGAGAGAGAGAGAGGAGAAAGGAGAGGGAGAGAGAGGAGAGAGAGAACAAGAAGGAGGTAAAAGAAGAACACGGAGTGAGGAGGAGGCCGAACAAGTTTGTCAACATACAAACAAGACCTCCCCCCCCCCCCCCCAAATCACGGGACATAGTTGTGAGTATAATCCGTTACAGACAAACTGAACTTTAAAATAATCTAAGTAGCTAGAAACAAGACAATGGCGCTCGTCTAGAGGTAACATCTATTCGTAGATAATGTTCAAATGGACTCCAACCAACAAAAGACATATCGGTATATAAGTAAACACTAGATCCACAAAATGGTAAACATATTTGATCCACAAAATGGTAAACATATTTCAGTCTAATGCTACACATGAAAAAAAAAAGGTAAAAAATATGTAGGTGAAAAAGTTTATTGACTGTCCTGGTTTCAGGACACAGCATCCACTTTGATCACCAACACACCAACATAAACATTGGTACTACCGGGGGGGGGGGGGCAAGTCAAGTTGGGTCAATGCCAAGGAATGTAGGTCAACCTTAGCAAACTTTGGAAACTCTCAACGCTGGAGAGTAACAGAACACAAGGGCTTTAATAACTATTTAGTTCGTACTTGCTTCAGTTAGTTCTTATGTATAACTACCGATTTATTCCGAAACATTTTTTTGTATTATTAAAAAGAATTCAACTAAATGAAAGATTAAGATATACATTTCTTGTACGAACGGAAAGATGTATATCTTATTTTAAAAAAAGGAAACATTTATACATGGTCTATGGTACACATATTCAACAATAGACGTTTCGCAATAAAGTGTTAATGTACGAATGCATGACATAACTGTGTGCATGAAAAGTTGACCCAGTATAGCCTAGATTTGTACACCGCAGTTACGACATAGAAACTTATTAGTAACACACACACACGCACACTCTTTTTGTCCAATTTTAAATTCAGTTTGTCCATCTACCCTCGAGTCAATCCACACATCGCTGGCACGCGATGGGCGAGCGTCAGTGACGTGGAATGGATATTGATCCACACACGCGCGCACACACATCACATACATGTTCCAATTTCAGTTTCCGTACTAGACTTTATATATCGTGAAAGAAATGTATTTGACAATGTTACTAACAATTTAGCATTGCTTCAGTCTACAGCTAACACAAATGTTTTAATTAGACATACGAAATTAGTGTGAAAGAGAGAGAGAGAGAGAGAGAGAGTACCCATGCAAACATATGCTAGGACAAATTTGTACAAATACTCCTTCTTCCCTAGTGCTAGTAGAGCATGGAATGGGTTGCCTTAGCTAGCCAGAAAAACCAGTGACTTGGCAGAATTTAAGTCATTGGTTAATATGCATGACTAAATGCATGACGCGTAGGACGTAATCATCCTCTTTTTTGAAGTAACGTCTGTATTATATAAGATAAGATAAACAATAAAAAGGCCAAGGTGGGTTATATATTTATTTTAAAAAAAATGATGGTAAAAACTAAATCACGTAGATATTACATCCCCAATGACATCGATGACGTAGATCTATGCCAGCAATGCCCCCAAAACCAGTCGACCCACACCATTAACCAGTGTGTTAAACCTCGTGTTTAGACCTAGTCTAGATCTACATCGAATGTGTGCCTACTTATAAAGAAACCTGTCATCTAGCAGACGACAACAAAAAAAAAAAGATTTTCTGTGTATAAAACGTAAGCACAAGACTTGATGACAACTAGATCTAGATCTATGTCATAGATTGCGTTCTGGTCAGAGACAATGCCTTCTCATTTTATACGCTTGTTTGCAATCTTTTCAACTCGCGCTCTATGACAATGTTTATGCTTGCCCTGGATGTGGCAAAATATGTAGGTCACAGTTGGGGCTGCGTATCCACGGGAAATACTGCATTCCTCATTAATCTTCGGACTCGGAGACAAGCTTGGTTATTATTATTATTACTATTATTATGACAATAGGATAGATGCTTACTGGTTGTCTTGTGGAGATTGTATTCACGTGACTCGGTGCCATGGTAACGTGACATCTCTCCTGACGATATGAGATGTTGTCATAATATCCGCTATCACCGGTAGCTCTTTGACCTTTGACATGGAACGAGGGTCAAACAATGTGTCATAACAGAATCTCTGCTGCCATTCACCCACAAGTAATCAGATCTAGTCTTCCAGTACCATGGTTAAGGGTGCAAAGTTTCACGTACTACGAAGGGATAGATCTACATCTAGTTGTGACCTGCGTATTTTGCCACATGTGATGCAGACGAATCCGTGGGTCTGTTTAAGTTTTCTTTTCGCAGTGTGCGAATGTTTTCGACAAGGGCTTTTCTTTAAGGTCTCATGTGTGTGTGTGACCTTTGTAAGAGTTTTTCTCTTGAAGAGCCCATTTGCTGTCAGCTGCTTTCCTCTGTGCCATTAGGTGCGTACTGACGCCTGAGTGTTGGTCTTCATTGCGTGGGGGAGAGAGGGAGGGGCACCTGTTACGCCATCTTCCTTTTAAACTCACCAAAAAAAGTTCGCCTCTGGCATAAGGGATGCGAGATAATGTCCTACCCAGCGAGATAATGTCCTACCCAGTGAGATAATGTCCTACCCAGCAGACAATAAGCAGGTCTCTCTCCGGTGAACACCAACGCCCTGCTGAACATGTAGGTTAATGGCTGAGTGACTTTGAGTAATGCAACAGTATTATTAACACAGTAGATATAGACTAAATATCAGGTGCCTAAATATCCGGGTGCCTAAACTTCCGGGTGCCTAAATATCCGGGTGCCTAAATTTCCGGGTGCCTAAATATCCGGGGCCTAAATGTCCAGACACCAGACTTAGGTCACGGAGAAACAACACAACTCTGGACTTGACGGATGTCCACTGACCACTCCGTTTTGTATTTATAGAGAGATAGTTAGACTGGTAAACCAATAGTAGGAACTATGCGGAAAATGTCCTCGAGTACTAGATATACAGCAGCTTTCAATTAGGCTAAAGATTAGTCATAAGGATTCGAAACTGAGTCTTCAGATGTCAATTTTTTTAAAAATATTTGCTTGACTCAGGTGTCTCTAAGTGTTAAGTATTAAATTGCGTTTATTCATAAATGATTAACACAGCATGAAGCTCGGTATTATCGCAACAGACACCATCATCATCATCAACATCATCATCGTCGTCGTCGTCATCATCATCATCATCATCATCTGTCCTTTCCCTTTCGTCGCATTGGGGGTTGTGAAAAGCAGCAGGCTGTTCTTAGCAGAATATCCAGAGAGATGCAGATCCATTCTTTTACACTGTCCAACCAGATTTTCTTTGGCCTCCCTCCATTGTACCTTGAAGAATGACTTTTGATAGTGATTCATGTCCTACAATATGACCAAAACCAGCTCAGCTTTCATCTCTTGGACACCCACATGGAAAGATAACTATATGGAGACCTCTCTGATTTGGAAACCACTGAACAATTCATCTCATATATTGGTCTAGTCATCTGAACGCGCTCCAAAATAACAATGAGAATAAAGAAGAAGAAGAAATCTCTTGCCAGTATTGAGGAGTTTGCCAGCCGTAGTGTTGACTTGCAATAGTACAAACTCATTTTTTTGTTCTTTTCCTGGTATCTGATACCCAGCAGTTTTCTGTAGCATACAATCTCAAAGGCTTGCAATCTTCTTTCTACCTCAGTGTCCAGTGTCCAGCTTTGCAACAGTACGCATGTTGTATATAGTTAGACCATATTTCTAGATTCTAGAGACTCCGGTCACGTCGAAGAATGGTTATAACCGCCAAAACATCACCACACGATATTCAACAGTAATCACAGCAACATCCACGGTACACCTTGGTACTTGTGTCATTAAATATAAATACAGAAATCTACATGCGTTGTATTATCGCCACCATACCATCGTGACACTAGGAATGCATTTACCTTCACTCCTGACACGCTAGACTTTGTACACTCGTATTCATTAAACTAGTCGAGCTCGTCTTTCGTACGTAAATATATGGGATTTTAAACAAACCAGAACTAGTCACACTTCTGATATGGGCTCGCGTATATGTTTTAATTACACGGAAAACGTTTTAAGTTAAACGAAAAATCAAATTGAGGCGGAAAAAAGAAATCCAGGTTAAGCCCCACCCACTAGGCAAGTCTTATCTGGGAGCAAATCTCGGCACAATAACATACAACGTGGCGGGGTGGTGCTATCTTATCTAACTGCGGGCTAAGGAGGCGTTACCAAACAATCCAGCTCTGCATGTGTGGGAGGGAGGGGGGGGGCAGTATCAGATGGACTTTTACAGCCATCCACACAAAGATAAGTGGCTTGTACGATCTGTGTGAGGGTGTGTGTGTATGTGTGAGGGTGTGTGTGTGTGAGGTGAAACCAGTATTATTAAACTATGGATTTCCATCGCAATGAATCAAGTTTTTTTTAGCGGCCCCTGAAAGGGGAAAAGACGCTATTAGTTTTGTGCGAAATGTCTGTCCGTCCGTCCCGTTTAGATCTCGTAAACTAGAAAAGATATTGAAAATCCGACATCACAATATTTTAGACCATTCAAAGTTCTGATGCAACGGCTACTTTTTTTTTCCTGAAAGCGAAAAATCTAATTTTAAAAATCAGTTATGCAAGCAGTTTTTTAAAGAGAAAAAGCTAATTAGTATGCATTATAAGTTAGACCTAAATTAAAAGGAATAGTAATCTTGTAAACGTCATTTTCGTTAACTTTTTTTTCATTGCGAAAATATTTTTTTTGAGCATTTGAATAAGAGATTGAGCCTTTTCAAAAAATTACATCAATTATAAGACTTCAGTTAGGCCAGGAGAGGCGCGGTAGCTGAGCGGTAAAGCGCTTGGCTTCCGAACCGGGGGCCCCGGGTTCGAATCCTGGTGAAGACTTAGGCGCCTCTGAGTCCACCCAGCTCCAATGGGTACCTGATATTAGTTGGGGAAAAGTAAAGGCGGTTGGTCGTTGTGCTGGCTACATGACACCCTCGTTAACCGTAGGCCACAAAAACAGATGAACTTTATATCATCTGCCCTATAGACCATAAGGTCTGAAAGGGGAACTAGTTAGGCCAGGTTCACATCTAACTTTGCATTCACTTGCACCTATCCTTTGATCAGCTGTACCGTTGGGGCACTACACAAGATCTGTCAACCTTCTTTCTCCTTTCTTATCTCTCATTTGTCTTTGATATAATTTCATTCGGATGTTCTTTCTGAAAATATTGAAGCCTGCCTGGGTGGACCACTTCGGGGGCCGATTTTGTGTTTGTGTTTCCACGCAAACTGTCTTTGTAATCTTGTTTTAGTTATGTACCTCGAACATTTGAAGTCACCCCCAAAGTCCAGCAGGTTTTCCAAAATGTTTGCTTATTATATATATATATAATTCAGATTTGAATCAAATGTAATTATACAGTATATTAGTCTAGCCTCCTTGCGCTCATCTAAGGCAGTGGTTCTAAAACTGTGGTCCTTGAAGAAACATGAAAATTGTATACAATTGAAATAACTTCTTCGCTAAACGCCAGTTTATCCGATCGGATAATTTGATTAATAATCGACTCGCCCCTCCCTGCTGCTTAATGTCTATTACGCAATATACTTTGACAACCTAAATTATAAACTATTCATTTATGTAATATTTTCACTTAGGGGTCAGTGGACAAGTTTCGACTAAGTAAAGGGGTCCCCCGGGTCAAACAAGTTTGAGAACCTATAATCGAAGGGACCAGAGGCTATTTAAAGTGATCTTCTATTGACGCGGTCGTAGAGGAGTTGGGTATTTACTATAAAATCTAGATTAATTTTGTAACGCGTTATGTGCCACTGTTTACCTGCACAATGGACCTCATTCACCAATCGTAAACTAACAACATTTAGCCACGTGATTCTCGATCTCTTCTATACAAATTACGATCTAATAGAAGAGATAGAGAATCACGTGGCTAAATGTTGTTTGTTTACGATTGGTGAATGAGGTCCATTACCTCATACAGAGATTTAAAAAAAAAACAATGTCAAGGACGCCGAAATGAAAGATCACTGCTGCCAAACAATTAATAAAATTACTTCCGTTGCTACAAGAGATGTTGGGAATTTGATTCTACGGTGCTGAAAAGTGTATGTTTTTCTTCGAGTTTTTTTTTACTTCGACTGTACCATAGCTACGCTTTCGTTGTTTGTTTGTTTTACGCCTGATACACCAAAACTCTCAGTAGTTATGGATAAACATCCATGTATCCATCTCCATTTTCTTACATTTATTCATTTTATGTACTCAAACTCGCGTGGATGTGGTACTCGTAAGGGACTGTGTGACGTTGTGTGTGTGTATGTGTGTGTATATTGTCTTCGAATGACTCCGCGGCAAATGGAAGACTCAGCACGCCCCATCAGCTGGGCGATGCCGGGTATCGCGTTACGAAGCTCCGCCCACCCATTCTGGTTCAGCCGACATGTGTAGCAGGGGAGAGCAGGCGTGAAGCCACTGACTCCTGACTTTTTCTGTGTTTGTCTTTTGAGAGGTGGGGGGGGGGGGGCGAGGATATTACACAACGCGTGTGATCGTCTGCTAACAATTAGCGCCACCTCTACCCTGTGTCTATGTCGATGTCAACCAATAAACAGAAAACTGTTATTGAGTCAAGTACGCCGTTATAGCCCGTAGGCTACGAACGAGTGCAGTTAGTTATACCAATGAATGTTAATGTTACATTATTACATGTCGTTGGGGGCTAGGGAATTTATTTTTATTTTTTTTATGTTGCGCACTACAATAATAAAAAAGGTGTCAAGGTCTTGAATACAGGCAGACATTATTAAATGGACACCGATAATTATTTTAAAAGAACTCGTGATTAATTTGAAATGGACAATTACATTTTGAAATGGGTGATTACAATGTAGTGATATTTTTAGTGATAAATAGTGGGGGTACAGAGTCTCGACAGCATCGTAAAGAAATGAGTAAAATGATTAGTGCATTGAAAAATGTACACATTAAAGACTAATATAAATGACTGAATGTTGGATCGAGTTATCAAAATTTGTTGACATTGACTTATGGGATACTGTGTCAAACATACAATACAGTGTCTAGCATGAGATACTGTGTCTAACATACAATACAGTGTCTAGCATGAGATACTGTGTCAAACATACAATACAGTGTCTAGCATGAGATACTGTGTCTAACATACAATACAGTGTCTAGCATGAGATACTGTGTCTAACACACAATACAGTGTCTAGCATGAGATACTGTGTCTATCACACGATCGATAGTGCGTCTAACATAGGGTACTGTGTTTTCAGCACAAGATAATGTGTCTAACAACGGGTAGTCAGTCTGTCTATAGTTGAAAAAGTGAGATATTTTAATGTTGATATACAAGGACATTTATATGTCAAGACGTCTTTACTAAATTCGATGGAGTCACCTCTCCATCAGCTGGAAACACTTTCGCACATTTTTTTGTTTCTATCCATAAAAAAGGCTTTTTATTTAATCACATAGATCATAGACTATATATGCACATAGATTTATATCCAGTTAAGTCACATTTCTTATTTCGTGAGCTAGGACAAATGCATACAAGAGCTCCTTCTTCCCTAGTGCCATTAGCAGTTTCTAATAAGACCAAGCAGTCGGAGCAGCAGAGCTAGAGAGGCAGGATCCTAGCTATGGAATTGAGACGCTACAGAAGGATCCTAGGTATAACAGTACTAGGAAAAAAAGAAGAAGAGGCAGACAGAGAAAGCGATGGGAAGACAACATAAAAGAATGGACGGGCCTGCCAGGGCCGGTCCTACAGATTGCGGGGCCCTATGCGAAACGGATTGCACGGGGCCCAGTCTGGGTAGGGATAAGGATAATAAGTGAAAATTAAGAATTTGTATTAGAAAATAAATTCGTTTTTGCATTTAATTCATACTTTACAAAGTATAAAATCACAGTCAAATTAAGTTTACGAGCCATCTATAGTAGATAGCAGTTTTCCAACATAAAGCCGATAAACATTCAGATCTGCCTTTTAGATTTACTATCGACAAGCAAAATATCGTGTTTTTTTTGTTTTTGTTTTCAACAGGTCGAGATAGGTTTAGATCTATATTTATATGCCAGTGACTATTAAAGTAAATTAGGTATTTGAACTTCTTGTTTTGGTTAAAATTCATTTTATTATTACATTTTTATTCAATGAAAGCTGACAATGCCCTTTAGTTTTTAAGCGCAATTTTGTCTGTTTTTAATGAGATTTGCATGAGTTTTCAGAAGATTTTAATAGTTTCAGGAGATGTTCATGCCTTTTTTTTTGTGTGTGTATATTTTGCAATTTTCTGGAGAATTCCAGGAACCCTTTAATAACAAGTTAAAACTATTTAATTTAATAATTTACACCTAGAATTTGCGCGGGGCCTATAAAAGTGCGGGGCCCACTGCGGCCGCATAGGTTGCAGCGGCCTAAGACCGGCCCTGAAAGAGGTTCTATGGCAAAAGACAGAGAGGAATGGAGAACTCTTGCACGGTCCAACAGACTAAGGGATAGGTAGAGGTAAAAGGTAATGGCCAAGCACGATTGACAAACGGATATGACGTCATTAACGCCTGTCTCTCGTTCAAACTATTTGCTAGACAGACCGGTACTTATGGAATACATGATAGCGATCAAAAGCAAAGTGTGTGTGTGTGCCATTAATATTCTTGCCCTTGACCTCACATGACCTCATTAACCAAAATGACATACAAAAGGTTTATCCCACTTGCGTTTTTTCCCCCACTCTTTCCGGTTTAACTTCTTGAGCAGGAAATGACGATCACATGGGAGGAGCCAAGTGGGTTCAAGTGGGCTGACAAGGTCAAGGTCACCAAGAAAATTAAAAAACTGCCCGAGACCTGTGAAGAGGTTTGTTTTTACCTTAGCGGTTCTTAACTTATCAACCCCCATGAGCCGACGCGCCCCCCCCTCCAGACAATAGCACCAGAACAATCTTGCAAAAAAAAAAAGGTTGAAAGAAGGAAATGTGTTCTAGTGGAAAAGTTAGTACATTGTCCTTGAATCAATAACAGTGGGCTACTGTCTGGACCAGGAACAGAGCGACCCTGTTTTGAACAACATCCAGCGACCGTCTTTCTCCATTCCTCTCATTGTCTTTTGCCTTGAAGAGAATCTCTTGAAAGGACAGGCCAGGATGTTGTTCTCGGGGAGATTGGAGGGCACGGTAGAAATTTCCCATTAAAAAAATAAATTTCTAACATTAATTAGTTATTAAGAGCCAAAAAAATAGCACTATAAGCTGTATATTGTCCTTTTTTAAAAACAAATTTTTAAAAATGTTTATATTGTTTTTTGTTGTCTTCCCATCGCTTTCTCTGCCTCCTTTTCTTTTTCCTGGTTCCGTTCCCTGAAGGATGGTCTTAAGAAACGGAACACACATATTTATTCCCCGGTGTATTCAAAGAGCAATGTAAACTATTTGAGGCACGAACGGACCAATCAAAAAGAGCCGTTTTACGGGCATCACTGTCGAACTCACGTGGCCAGCACAACGACCAACCGCCTTTGACTTTCCCCCCATTAGAGTTAGGTGGACTCAGATGCGCTCTAAACATCCCGAAATTCAAAATCCCAGTCTTGACCGAGATTCGAACCCTCGGTTCGGAGGCCAAGCGCTTAACCACTTAGCCACCGCGCCGCCCAAAATGCATGTGAATTAGATAAAATGTCTCCTTTCAGTTCGTCTTGTAGGCTGTGTCCTTGTATGACGCAATAATGTGGAAGCGACGCAAGGGTTCTGTCATTGTGAAAGCGACGCAAAGGGTTATGTCATTGTGAAAGCGACGCAAGGGTTCTGTCATTGTGAAAGCGACGCAAGGGTTCTGTCATTGTGGAAGCGACGCAAGGGTTCTGTCATTGTGAAAGCGACGCAAGGGTTCTGTCATTGTGAAAGCGACGCAAGGGTTCTGTCATTGTGAAAGCGACGCAAGGGTTCTGTCATTGTGGAAGCGACGCAAGGATTCTGTCATTGTGAAAGCGACGCAAGGATTCTGTCATTGTGAAAGCGACGCAAGGGTTCTGTCATTGTGAAAGCGACGCAAGGGTTCTGTCATTGTGAAAGCGACGCAAGGGTTCTGTCATTGTGAAAGCGACGCAAGGGTTCTGTCATTGTGAAAGCGACGCAAGGATTCTGTCATTGTGAAAGCGACGCAAGGATTCTGTCATTGTGAAAGCGACGCAAGGGTTCTGTCATTGTGAAAGCGACGCAAGGGTTCTGTCATTGTGAAAGCGACGCAAGGATTCTGTCATTGTGAAAGCGACGCAAGGATTCTGTCATTGTGAAAGCGACGCAAGGATTCTGTCATTGTGAAAGCGACGCAATGGTTCTGTCATTGTGAAAGAAGGAAACGTCAAAGGGATTCTCATCTCAATGTGATCGGTGTACTCGCAGCGCATCATATGTGCAGTGTGTAATATATGAAGTGTGTGCTGTGTAGTGTGCACCGTGTCTAGCGTGTGCTGTGTACTGTGTGTAACGTGCGCTGTGGTGTGTGTGCTGTGTGTGTAATGTGTGCTGTGTTGTGAGTAGTGTGTGTGCTGTGTGCAATGTGTGCTGTGTGTGTAATGTGTGCTGTGTTGTGAGTAGTGTGTGTGCTGTGTTTGTGTAATGTGTGCTGTGTTTGTGTAATGTTTGCTGTGTTTGTGTAATGTGTGCTGTGTGTGTAATGTGAGCTGTGTGTGTAATGTGTGCTGTGTGTGCAATGTGTGCTGTGTTGTGAGTAGTGTGTGTGCTGTGTGTGTAATGTGTGCTGTGTGTGTAATGTGAGCTGTGTGTGTAATGTGTGCTGTGTGTGTAATGTGTGCTGTGTTGAGAGTAGTGTGTGTGCTGTGTGTGTAATGTGTGCTGTGTGTGTAATGTGTGCTGTGTGTGCAATGTGTGCTGTGTGTGTAATGTGTGTTTCACTAATCAATGCCAGGCCCTTTTTGTTCCTCCAACACTTCATCTCTTAGCTCGCTTGTGACTGGAGGTTTGGGACGAAGAAGAGAAAGAAGAAGAAGAGCTTGGAGAAAGAGGCAGAGAGAGAAGAGGAGACAAGGATCTAGGTTAAACTAAAACACATTAGGGGAGAGTGAGAACAAAATGGCGTCAAGAGGAATCGATCCTCCCAAGTCCAGCAGCTAAAAAAAAAAACAGCAGAGAAAAAAAAAAGGGGGGGGGGGCGGTTGATGGACTACAAGAACAGGGGAAGGTAACCTCTGGTAAAAGTGCACTGAAATGAAAAGAGAATTTAAAGAAAAAAAAGGGGGGCATGAGAAACTCAGGGTCATGGAAAGGAGGACACACCACTGGCTAGTTAGATGCATTCGCTCGGGGGGGGGGGTGAAAGCTGAGGACTAGAGCGATACAAAGAGATGGAGTGAAGTGCAGTGACCTAAAGAGAAGTGACCTACACAGAAGTGACCTTTAGTTGAATGTAAAATAGTGACTTAAGAATGTAAAACAATCACCTACACAGTAGGGTAGTAAGGTACTCGCGGAGCCGTGACAGAATACTTCAAGTCGTCCCGTACATTAACTGACACTCCAATCAACCTATTTTATCATTTATCACACGTGACTGACATTCAGTGGTCACAAAGGTCCCGGGATCGAACCTTCCCCGCTGCCACCCCCCATCGTCCTGCGGGAGGTTTGGACTAGGAAGTAAACTATCTTCAACTCTGAAGAAACATCCGAAACATGGAAAACATTTGACAACATCCCTTTGCACCATGGTTGCTACGCCTCTGTACAGAGACGTGTAAACCAGTGACCTTCACAGACAACAGATTGTAGACAAGTCACGGAGGTGGTAAATTATCATTTAGAAAGTGGTTGCTTGTTGACAGTTTAAAACTTAAACTACAAGTCTACGAATTATTCCCACAAAATTATGATTGCGAAAATGACTAAATGTACATGACCAAGGGAAGCAATTCTGTTTGGGCCAAGGGAAGTCATTCGCATTACATCATCAACACAGATTTAGTTTGTACATAAAACCCAGACTTCACATTTGCACTCTCTCGCAAGATATTAGATCTGCTTGAATTCTCTCCCCACCAGTATAGTCGCACCCCCCCCCCCGGTTAATTCCAGTCCAGTAATCAAAGAAATACACTGATGCCATAAGAGCGGTTAATGTCAGCCGAGGATGATACATATCAAACAGCATTCTCTAAGATAGATGCAAGAGGAGAGAACTCAAAACACTTTCGCGTCGACCAAACGATTCTAGATTCTTTCATAACACACACAACATTGGCAAGAATAAATCATTCCCCAGCGCGTGCCGTAAATTGATGATGACAGGATTATCTGCGCCCCCCCCCCCCCCGTTTCTTGCATTGCTTCGCATTCGTTACCCTCCCCCTCAAGACAGCCTCCCCCCTTCTCCCAGGTCTTCGCTCCCATAACTCCACATCTTACAGTTGACAACAAATTACAACAGCAGACGAGAGAGAGAGAGCGGGAGAGAGAGAGAGCGGGAGAGAGAGAGAGAGCGGGAGAGAGAGAGAGAGGGAGAGAGAGAGAGAGAGTTTAATTCTATTCTATGTCTCCCCACCCTTTTTTCCCAATAGCCCGGCCCTCCCCCACAATGTCAGCTCTCCATTACTTGACGCCCCAACCAACGGCTGCTGTGCGCATCAATCGTGGAATGTTGGACTAGGGGGAATCCCCGGTCCTCCCCGCGCAGCCCCCCCCCCCCCCACTGGTGCAGGCTAAGGAGATTCCCGCTGCGTGCACGCCCACAACAAAGAAATATTTTAGCACCAACTCCTAATGAACGGCTGTCGGCGATAAGTCTATTGTCTCGGCCGCCCTTCTCCTGTTTCACGTGGTCCTCGCTTACGTCCACGAGCCCGCTATCTACAGTACCGTTAATCACTGTCTTGCACTTAATCTGAAAATAAGTGTGTAAGGGGTTGCATATTTAACCCATGAGACAATAAATTTATTGTATGAACCCAGTTTGATCAAGCCGGCTGTCCAGAGTTTGTCTTGCGTAATGAGTTTCTTTTCTTTAAAATTTTTTTTTAGAGGCTCCCGCATTGAAAAGTAGCATTTTATGATATGTCCGTCTGTCACGTACAGGTCGAATCAAAATATTGCAATTGAAGAACATATGACATCATCATTTGTATATGGCTACCTAGTCGTGAGATATATGCGCGCTGGACTCGTTCGGTCGCCTCGATGATTCCGGGTTCATACCCTGCCCGCTGCCATCCCCCCATCGTCCTGCGGGAGGTTTGGACAAGGATGTCAATTATCTTCAACTCTAAAGGAACACCCGAAACAAGGAAAATATTTTAATGATGGAAATTGGTGCAAAACATTTTGTCTTTATAATTAAATATGCAAACACAAACAAGAATTTAAAGGTACAGTGTCTTTTAATACATTACTGCCTGTTACTTAACTCTTTCTCTCCGTAATTATTTATCACATTCTGGTGGAATCAACGCGGGTGCCGTTAGTTAGGAAAGAAGGAGTTAAAGCTGTTGTTGTTTTTTTTTTTGCTTAATTTATCTAAGAGTAAATATGACCAGCAGAGACCACCTAGGAGTTTATGTTAACAAAAAAATCCATTTATTATTGTTTCTTTTCTGTCGTAGGACTGGTGTAGTGAACGTTACACGTCTGTTGATGTGTTCAATCTTGGTTTTAAAAATGGTTGAGTGTATATGTATATCAAACATTCGTTGATGTTCTGGTGACTTGTTTCACGTTTTACTGTCGTCGGGTAGTCCCTACATACATCTGGACAATGAAAAGAAAAATTGTTTGCCTTCTCACACAGGATTATATTTCCGCTGGTTAGAACTTGTACGCCGAGAATACAATGGTGCGTAGAAATTTCCATTTGGTCCAAGATATAACTAAATGATAACTGCCTTTGAATCGCACTAGCCAAACATTTGATTATTATTAATTTTGAAGATGTGCCAGCAGCCATTGTCTGGATCGAGATTCTTTAAAGGCAACAAAATATCACCATCTCTTCATCAGTACCTACGGAGGACAGGGCTGCAGCAGAGCTGCCTCCTGAATGGAAACAAAAATCTTATGTATGTCCAGATCCCCCCCCCCTTTTTTTTTTTTTGGTTATTTTGTTTTTCGGCTGATGTCAAATGAGCGTGTAATATAAATTAAGATAAAACAGCAGAGAACGTTTTATCAGGCTAGAGCAGTGGTTCCCAAACCTTTTTGTTTTCCTTAACGGAACACTTGGCACATTCTGAGCATTTAGCGGAACACTTGGCACATTCTGAGCATTTAGCGGAACACTTGGCACATTCTGAGTATTTAGCGGAACACTTTGCCTACGTTTTAGGGAGATTAATTCACGTTCGTGGCCTACTGGGTCATTATCTTATCTTATATAATACAGACGTAACTTCAAAAAAGAAGATGATTACGTCCTACGCGTCATGCAGTAGTTCGTGTAACACCTATTCAGAACACTAGGGTTCCGCGGAACACAGTTTGGGAATCACTGGGCTAGAGCAACACACGAATTAATGGAAGATAGGCTATTTAGCAACGCACGACGTCGACGACAGTGTTTTGAACACCCTCTCATGGCGTTAAACAATTCTGAACGAGTCCAGCACAGCGAGCTCATTGCAGCTTCGCTTCTCTAAGTCACCAAATGTTCAAGCTAATGTTTCCATATTTTCCCTTTTTATTTTGTCTTCATTTTCAGCGTTTTAAAGTTGTGAGACAGTGGTACTGCAAGTGTCAACCATGACACCGGATATATAGAATGTGGGTCGCTGCGATGAAAATGTATCAAAGTGAAGACTTGCGCAGCACCAGCCTAACTCTCTCGACCCTTACCAGCTAAATCCAGGGGCGGAACAGAGTCCAGACAACTGGAGCTGGTTTGGGGTGCAGTGGATGGTTGTCAATAAATAGTAGATTGATCGATTGAAATCTTTATGTCTGTTTAATACTTTAAAACGGCATATTCAGGCAGAGGAGGTAGGCCTAAGAGCTCTACTATATCGGGGGGGGGGGGGGGACTATTCGATTGGAGAACTAATGGATAAATCGAATAGAAATTTTAAACTTGATAAAATTCTAAAAATAAATTCGGATAATTCCACCAGAAGTACCAAGAAAAATATTAACGACATAGTGGAAGAGAAAACAGGGGCGTAGCTAAGAATTTTCCATCATTTTGGGGGCCTGGGGGGGCTTGACCTCTTTAGGGGCCCCTGGTATTTTGCGTAATACTTTATAT
The DNA here is from genome assembly GCA_036873155.1 of Biomphalaria sudanica. NCBI lineage: Eukaryota > Metazoa > Mollusca > Gastropoda > Planorbidae > Biomphalaria > Biomphalaria sudanica. The sequence continues at coordinate 2,500,658 of JAZGLO010000050.1, read as the reverse complement.
TTACTGTAAAAACACTCATTTGAGGGCCTCCTTCAAGTGGAGGCACTGGGGGGATTTCGAATTTCTCCCCCCCCTCCCCCCACCCTAGCTACGCCACTGAGAGAAGATAACATTCAAATACAAGCAACAGTTCAAACGTTTGGAATAGAAGAACAATCTAAATAGCCGAATAAAAACAGAGTTATAAGCCTTGGCATTACTTATCAGCGTAGGGTTGTCGGAAGAAAAGAACAGCATATTTTAAAGTATTTTGTAAAACTACAGAATTGCCATCAGAGTAAAACCTACAAAATGGCTGCGGATATTGCCACAACTAAACATGCGGATAAGATTACAATAGCATATTGAGATTGAAAGGAAAGACTCAGAGAATATTGACGTATTCTTAAATGAAAAAATAAGGTTAACAAGAATAACGTTAATACTGACGAGTTATACGCATTTTTGAAACCTCAAATTCAACCATTAAACAGTCCTAGTAACTATAGCTCGTTTCAAAATGTAAGCTGTGCGGCCAAATGCAAAGTATTAGTTATTATTGTTATTATTATCTATTTTATCCTTACTTTATTATTAATTTCAGTTTTTTTTGTTTTGATTATTTTGAGTATGTATAATGATTGCCTTTGCTGTACTTGTGCGTAGTGGCAGACCAAATCAAATTGCTTAAAAATTTACCGACTTGTATGCTCCCTGTGGCGATTAAGTCTAGCTGAGGCAACCACACCAGGCTCCGCGCTATAGAGAATCTTTTGTCAATGTCGGCCCATCGTACAAATGTTCGTAGCCCGGATATGACACTCGCCCAGTGCCCCTACTAAAGCTGCATAAAGCTGCCACTGAAGTCTAGTACGGAGGTTCATTTTTTCCCCTTACGGGTCACGTGACGATTGTATGGAAGCCAATTAATTTTTTTTTTTACCTATAGGCCTATGTGTGATTTTTTCCCCCCTTTATAGTGTAGAACCCTGCACGCTTATAGGTGGCGCCACGCTGGTACTGACTGTTCGAATGTACTTCAAAGTTGAAGAGGGTCAGGCTAAAATGTGCGTGTTTTAGACCTACCAGCCTGACTCACCTAGAGTCAACTCACACACGCGCGCCTGCATGCAGAGAGTTAGAGGGTAATAAAAGAGTGGTGGAATGCCAAAAAAAAAAACGAGAAAAAAAATCGAGGGAGGTGCTCCTCCTCCAGGCGTGAAACTGAGAGGATTAAGGAAAACAGTTCAAGTTGTAGTCAAATGAAGCTGAAATCACGTGAAGCATCTTTTCAAATAAACGTTTTTTTTATGCAAGTTTATATAGGAGACACTACAAATAAATGCAATTATATGCAATCTACCAGAACCATTTTCACATTGTAAATTTTCGTCACAGTAATGATGAACACTTGAGTCTTGTACTGAGGTTGACATGTGCAAATGTCAATCTCATGGATGATAACAAAAATCGACGTTGTGGTCATTCAAAGGTTCAGACATCTAGATCTGAGACTAGTTACGTCCAAACACCAGACCATCACGTGACACTGGACAACATCGGCGCTGGAGAGATAGGGAGAGAACATTGAGAGAGGGCTCCGGAAAAGTGCACTCAGCCTAGAAATCAGGTCATCGATATTGGGCGATACCAAGACACGAATGCAGCGAAGTGGGAGAGTCCACCTTAAAAAAAAAAAAGGGACAGAGGGGAGCAAGCAGAGTACAAAGGTTAGAATCCAACCGAGGTCAAGGTCAATCAAAATATTCCTCCAAGCTCCGTCCGATTATACGGGCGTTCAGGCTAGTGAAAAGAAAAAGGGAGGGGGATTGGTTGAAGGGAAAAAAAGAAGGGGGGGGGGGGGTGGGAGAAGTTCCAGAATTTTCCAATACGTCTGCGTGTAAATCTATAGCAAGATGTTCTTTCATGACAAATGAACAAAATATGTAAATAGCAGTGGAAATTCATAATCTTTAGGATTTTCACTGTACCGTACTCGGGTGGGGTAGATTTTTACTATATTTAGTCAGAATTTTCACTGTACAGTACTCGGGTGGGGTAGATTAGAATAGAAAGTCAGAATTTTCACTGTACTATGATGGTGCAGTTAAAATATATAGTCAGTATTGGCTCTGTACTTTAACGTGGTAGTTAGAACATAAAATCAGTATTTTCACTGTACCGAGTACTTTAAATAGGGTAGTCATAATATAAATAATAAGTACCAAGCGGGCTAGGAAGTGGCTGAGCGGTTAAGCGTTTGGCTTCCGAACCAAGGTCCCGGGTTCGAATCCTAGTGATTTTAATTTTGGGATTTATGGACGTCGCTGAGTCCACGCCGCTCTCACGTTCGTTGGGGAAAGTAAAGGCGAGCTGGCCGTTGTGTCGGCCACATGAAGCTCTCGCTGACCATGGGCCACAGAAACATACGCACAGGGTCTGAAAGGGGAACTTAACTGCCAGGCGGGCTAACATACTACCGGTACTAAGTACCAACACGCTTATGTGTGTGAGTGTCTATGTGTTAATGTACTAGTGTTGTTCGTATTTATCTATTTGCATCTATATGGTTATTGTTATAGCATTAACGCTGAGGTGGACATTTGGAGTCAAACTGAATTTCCAATAAGCCATTATTTGAGGGCTGGGCACTTAGGGTGGGGTTCTACCCACACTGCACAACGTCAGCACGGAAAGGTGTGACAGGCCCAGCAAGATCACGTGACCAGTGACCCAAAAGAAAAATTTTACTCTGGAATAAATGTAACCTCACACAACTACACCAAGCTGCATTAAACTTTCAACAAACATTCTTATTAGAAAAAGACATTAACCAACCAGTCGATGACCTCTGGAATTTCATTAAAAACCATCTTAAAAGCATTATAGAAAATCATATACCAACTAAATACACATCAAACAAAATAAATAAATGCTGGTTTAATAATAGACTAAAGAAGCTTTGTAAACAGAAGGAAAACCTATATAGAAAATTTAAAGAAACCAAGGCAGAAAGAGTTTACAAAAAGTATATAAAAATTAAACACTTAACCCAAAAAGTAAGCAGACAGCTGCAGAGTGAATACATAAACAATGTAATATCTAAAGATAACAACAAAAACCTATGGTCATACATTAAGTCTAAGAAAATGGAAACAACAGGCATAGCGCCATTAAAAGATGAACATAACATAATACATAATGATAATGAAACTAAAGCAAACATCCTAAACAAATACTTTGCATCAGCATTCTCAGCCCCAGGAGACAAAGACATATTACTGAATTTGAACCAAGTAGACAACATAGAAGATACAGTAGTACAAGAAAATGGAATTAAAAACTATTAGCCAACACCAAACCAAATAAAGCGTCTGGACCTGATGGTATTCCAGCTAGATTACTCAAAGAACTAAGCAATGAGCTAGCCCCAGTGTTCAAAATACTCTTTCAGGCTTCACTTAACCAAAGGACTGGAAAGAAGCTAATGTCACCCCCCCCCCCTATTTAAAAAAGGAGAAAAATCTGACCCAGGAAACTACAGACCAGTATCACTTACCAGCATCACATGTAAAATCCTAGAACACATAATATGTAGCAACATCATAAACCACTTAGACAAACAAAATGTCCTCACACCATACCAACATGGCTTTAGGAAATATCAGGTGTACCTCAAGGAACAGTCTTGGGTCCACTACTATTTTTAATTTACATAAATGATTTACCAAATTGCATTAGTTCAGGAACAAAAGTCAGATTATTTGCAGACGATCGCTTAATATATAGAACAATAAAAACAACACAAGACACAGATATTTTACAAAGAGAATTAGATGAATTACAGAAATGGGAATCAAATTGGAGCATGTCTTTCCACCCAGAAAAATGTCAGTTGTTAAGAGTAACAAAAAAACTAAAACAAATTAATTCCACTTATCTTATTCATGGCAAACCAGTAACACAGATTAAAAACGCAAAATACCTAGGTGTTATAAGAAATGAAAAACTGTCATGGAATCCACATATTGATGAAACTATAAAAAAATCAAACAAAGCATTAGGATTTATTAAAAGAAATTTCTATAAATCAAATAAGAACATAAAACTAAAATATTATTTAACCTTGGTTAGGCCAATAATAGAATATGCAACCTCTGTTTGGGACCCCTCAACTCAAGAAAACATTAAGAAACTGGAACAGACACAAAATAGAGCAGTGAGATTCATAACAAACGAATATTCACATTTGACTAGGGTAACACCATTAGTAAAATCACTAAATTTAGAAAGCGTTCAGGACAGAAGACTCAAAAGTAAAGTAGCAATTATACATAAAACACTGAACCATAATCTTCAAATACAAAAACAAAATTTAATAAAATACTCTGAAAGACACAAAGATAAAGGAACACTTCTCGTCCCATATGCTAGGACAAATTAGAAGTCTGTGTGTGTAGGTGAAGGGCATGGAATGGGTTGCCTGAGCTAGCCAGGAAAACCAGTGACTTGGTAGAATTTAAGTCATTGGTTAATATTGCATGACTGAATGCATGACGCGTAGGACGTAATCATCTTCTTTTTTGAAGTAACGTCTGTATTTTATAAGATAAGATAAGATAAGACCCAAACAGCTCCATTAGAATACTAACAGCATGGTTTTGTTTGTTTGTTTTCTTTTCTTTTCTTCACACCGAGGGTATTGATTGCTCCAAACAAGGGCGGTAATCAATGGCATTTAAGAATGAAGAGGTTCTCTCCCTTGAAGTTTCGACGATCAATTCAAACCTAATAGAGAAAACTAAAACTGCAGGTACTAATTAAAGTGGAAGTATTTCGATCCTAAATTATCTCCAGCACCAAGTGACCCCATTCCTTCTCTCTTTTTTTTTTACAGTCTACTTTTTCGGGCGCCTTGAGTCTCACCATTTGTCCAGTCTTATAGACGAATGTGGTCATCCTCTGTGGCGCCTTGCGTTTCACCGTTAGTCCAATCTTATAGACGAATGTGGTCATCCTCTGTGGCGCCTTGAGTTTCACCGTTAGTCCAGTCTTATAGACGAATGTGGTCATCCTCTGTGGCGCCTTGGCTTTGACCATTCAAAATTAGGGCTAGAGTGTGGATGTATGCAATAGGGTTACAGAGTAACCTAATTATCCATTTCAGTAACGACGAAATGTCGACCTGTCGGTAGATTTTAATATCGTTATCAATCTAATGTTTAAATTCATCTCTAGCTCTTAACTCCTTCTCTCCTAACTGACGATACCAGCGTTGATTCCACCAGAATGTGGTAAATAATTACGGAGAGAAAGAGTTAGCAGTGCACATTCTCCAGAAACGAGATGTCAGTGCACATCAAATAGTTACAAACCAGATTTAATATCATCTTTACCTAGACTATTACTAGACTTGTCTGTAAGTACGTCTGTGTTCACCCCCCCCCCCTGTTTACACTGAAAAGACACGTGATCTTGTCCCAACCTGGACTAGGTGACCTATTTACTCAAGTCTTCGGAGGGCCCCCCCCCCCCCCAAAGCCTGGTTACGCCCATGCAATGTCTTATCTCGAAAGCTAAACTAACGTTTTTTTCAAACAGCCACTGTATCCCTATTTAATGACTAAAGCCATGATCCAGTGTTTGTCTGGCGTGGCAGACCATCACTTGCGCACACGCGCCTGGTCACCGAGTTCTGTTTGTGGTGGTCAAACGCGTAATCAGCATTAACAAACAGCCTGGATGATTATTACTAATGGCCGGACTTTGGTCGTTGGCGTGGTCAGTAATCATTTTAAGTGGTCTTAGTCCAACACAGAAGGTCACAAGGGATTCATTGAAACTGTTGAGTTACCGAAATATCGCAATAGAATACAGATCTGTTCTAGTTTTAAGAGATAACACCAGGCATCAACAAGAAATGCATTTAGACAAGAAAAACTAAATCTATAACTAAACAAATGAATGAACGCGCGAACGAACGCGCAAACGAACGCACGAACGAACGAACCTATCATCTATCTATCTATCTAACGATCTATCTATCTATCTATCTATCTATCTATCCGAAATAAACAAATAAACAAACAAATAATATTAATAACTATATGGCGTAATAGGTCTTTTCGCTTACCTAGGAAAATCAATTTCTACCAAGCGGTAGTTCTTCTTAGCACACTTGTGTATGGCTCTGAGACCCGGAGACATCCTATCCTGTATATAGGATGACTCAACGCCAAAGGCGATTCTTTTATTAAGAGCTTAATGAAGGATCATGTAACAGTGGTGCCCCCCCCTTCATCTCATCCGTAGATCACTTAAGATCAAATCAGTGGTCATTTAGCTCTCACTGGCATGAAAGAATTCGCGTGGCAGCCTCTGAACAAGACAGTCGAGACAACTGTTACGAAAGTTCAGGAAACATTTGAGACTCAAAAGAAGATGACGACGAAACGACAACGACTTTAAGAAGACAGAGTCTTTGTCTGCTTTAGGCGTGGCAATCTATTCAGGTCACAACTGGGTTGGCGTGGCCATGTGAAATACTTGCACTCATCCTTGATCTTGGGAATCGAAGACATTGCCTATAATTATATGTATATAAAGAGAGAGAGAGCGAGAGAGAGAGCGTGGGAGGGAGAACAAGAGAGAAAGAGAGAGAGAGAGAGAAAGAGAGAGAGAGAATAAGCAGTAACATACATCACACTGACCTACATATTGTGCATGTATCTGTTAAGAAAGATATCTGCCGTTCAAAGTATTTTTTTCAATGGATAAGTCACCTGGAATCTTTTGGCAACTTCTGTAGTCTTCCTTTAGTCTTGACGTCAGATAAAGTAAAAACAAACAAACAAGAAAAGTCTATTTAGAGTTTTAAATAAGATCATAGAAGTGTGCCAGTCTATTTATAGCTCAACATCACGTGATCTTCAACACGACAACGGAATTCATAAGTCGGCCATCTTCTGTGATCTTCATTTTCATTGGCGCATAAGAAGTGAAGCCATTGAAGGTCAACTACGGGATAGTTTAGAAACTTTAAAACTCTTTCTCTCCTAACAGACGCCACCAGCGTTGATTCCATCAGAATGTGGTATATAATTACGGAGAGAAAGAGTTAAAGCGTGTCCTTCTTTCCACTGGACACGAGGCTTTATCCCCCCCCCCCCAGATACACATCCATCAACACAGCACACACATTTAAGGCCCGTTAGGCCCTTCACCTACACACACAGACTTCTAGGCCTTACACCTACGGGCGCCCTAATCAACTTTCCCACCAAGTCAGGAGCTGCTTGGGTCAACAATGGTCAGCGCTGGTCAAACAGAAGAGACGAGGGACAGGGCAAACAGGAGACAAGGGCGAGTCAACACCCCGACCTGAAACTATCTTCTGCTAGATGTTTACTTCCGTTCACACAACTCTTGATGACATAGTAGTCACGTGATGGCGTTCCCATCTTCCACGTATCTTATCATTAGACGTCATTGTGTAGGCTCCAATTTTTTTTAACATTTCACGCAAAATAACAACACACAGTGGCGTAGCTAGGGGGGGGGAGGGGAGAATTTGAAAACCCTCCGGGCAGCCATTTGAGGGGGGGTGTCCCCAAATGAGTTTTTTAAATAAATTATTAAATATTATGCAAAATGCAGGCCCCGCCAAAGAGGTCAAGCCCCCCGGGGCCCCCAGATGCTGGAAAATTCCTAGATATGTTCATGATGTCAAGCGTCATTGAGACTCAGTTAAATCTAACCGGCCTATGAGCATAACATTGAAAACGAGTTTGCCTCAACAATATAAAGCCATGGCCAAAGTTAATTCATACTACACTAGAAGGAACTAATCTAGCTTAACGTCAACTTGCATAAAATATTTCAATCTATTTAAAATTGGTACCATACACATGCACATGTAAACAATGCAGTTTCTAAAATCAGCCCACAAGTACCAAGAAACAGATAAGAGAAATAAAAAAAATATGCAGTGCATCTCTTAAATACACCACAAGCATGCATATATCTAATTTGAGTAACAGAGAAATTACATACTTTATATTCTAACTACTATCCCCCCCACCCCCCAAAATCATAGTACATAAAAAATAATAAAAGCCATTGTGGGATTTTGTAAATGGAGTTATCAATGTTCCGGTCTGAGTCTTGTGTGTATCCGGTGTACAGATATATAGAAGTATTGACAAACTATGTACACTTTGTGAAGCGCGGAAGAAAATCTTTCGCTTGTAACACAAAACTATTTGAATCATCTATTTGGAAACAGCGATCTTTCAAAATAGTGTCCTTGACATTGTTTACTTTGACTAATTTCAAATCTTCCCCAGTCTTCCTCGATTCAATTCTAGCGTCCTCCTGTACGTTCCACTATACCGCCACCGCATTTGTCTATATCTCTTCCCCTTCTTTATTTCTTACTGTAGTTTATTGATCAAAGAATGTACGCCGGATGGTATAAATTTAAAAAAAAAGTCAAACAAAGAGGAGATTACTGTGATTAACTCGAATACGAGAAACCCCCAATTAAAGCCCAACAAACACAAGCGATACAAACACAAGCCATGACAAACACACACGCAACAGCATCGGTGGCAAGCACCACACCACACACACAAAAAAAAGCCTCTAACCAAAGTGTTATTTGCTTGCAATGCGAAGGTCGTCGAGTGCTTCAACGCAAACATCTGCTTCCAATAACTCTAAAAACTTTACCGCCAAGATCTCTGCGAGTTTGTGTTTGCCTATGTATGCGTGCGTGTGTGTGTGCCGAGTGTTTGAGTCAGTGGCCAACTACAAGAACTCGGTAGGTAAGAAACAAGAGCTAAATAGAAGGTGGCATGAAGGTGAGGGGCTGTATGGAAAGAGGGGGGGGGAGGAACTAAAGGTGAGTGGTTTATCCAGTTGTACACAGAGTCTAGTAGCCTAAGGCACGATCTCAAAGGAGCAAAAAGTTATAGGTAAACAAGAAGTACTGAGTCAGTTATGGTAGCACATTAGACCACAGACCTAATGGTAGCACACTATAGCACATTAGACCACTGGCCTAATGGTAGCACACTATAGCACATTAGACCACGGACCTAATGGTAGTACACTAGAGCACATTAGACCACTGGCCTAATGGTAGCACACTATAGCACATTATACCACTGACCTAATGGTAGCACACTTTAGCACATTATACCACGGACCTAATGGTAGCACACTATAACACATTAGACCACTGACCTAATGGTAGCACGCTATTAGAACATTAGACTACTGAACTATAGGTAGCACACTATAGCACATTAGATAACTGACCTAATGGTAGCACACTATAGCACATTATACCACTGACCTAATGGTAGCACTCTATAGCACATTAGATTGCTGATCGAGTTTCGAATGAAGTACTTAATCTTTAAGCAGAATCTATTTAGACATCTGGGACATTTGGTTGGCATTCATACCTAGACCTAACTCACTCAATAGTTGTCTGACTCACTCAGAGCAAGTTATGGGGCTGTGTTTTTGTAACCAATGTCTATTATACTGAATAGGTCATTGCTCCACATTTCTGCCATTACAGCAATAGCAACAGTTAACAATGCAAGCTTGAAAAAAAAAATGGAACAAAAATGGGCGAACATTCGCACCGAGTCTGTTTAAGTAGGCTAAATCTTCATGTCAAGGAAATCCCAGAGTTGCATTGTGTTTACCAGAACCTAGACAAATAGCTGAGCTGATTATTTATAACAAGAGAAAAGGGGGGGGGGGAGGAACACATTATGGTGGTTAGTTCTACAAAACAATCAGTAACAAGTATTTAATAGCTGGGTTTTGTTTTTCTTTTATTCTGATGAGTCTTGAAGATTATTTTAAGTGGCCTACACAAAAACAGTAATTGAGATTCTGCGGCTACTCAGTCACAGGTACATTTCTTACATTATCTTATGAAATACAGACGTTACTTCAACAAACAAAAAAAAGATGATGATTACGTGCTACGCGAGCCCCTAGGTCAATCTCGTCATGCATGTTAATCAATGACTTCAACTCTGCCTAGTCACTGGGTCTTCCCGGCTGACTCATTTCAAATCAAATAACGAATTAACTAGTGAAGTTAAAATGTTAAATGCATTGAAAATATGAGCAAGGACTAAAAGACAGCGTGACTAAACTGTGTACAGCAGGCAGCAGCGGCCTTGGAAAAAAAGACTGTTGGAGGGCTCTCACAAAGTCCACAAGAAAAGTTGTTGAAGACAGACGCAGAAGACGCAAAGACAAGTACCCCCCCCCTCCCCGGGGGCAGACAACGGCTTTGTTTGCATGTGATATGGCTAAATATCCAGGTCGCAACTGGGTCTGCGTAGTCATGTGAAAACAGTGCACTTATTCTTACACTTCGGAATCGAAGACATTGCCGTTATTGTTACGCCGAGCACATTAGCCAGATGTGTGTATACACGCGACCAGTCGATATAGAAGGCCTGCACATTGACATGCAGCGTCACAATCCATGGGCAGTTAAGACCCAATAGCTCGTTGCCACGTCGTACAGACAACCACAGGTGGTGACGTTGCAGGTCAGTGTGGAGACTTTCTATAAAAACAATGGTCTCGGTGTACACCCACAAAGTACGAATATTTGATGACGTACTACACAAAGCAATCAAGACCACGTGATGAAAACAATGAATGAAATGGGAAGTCATGAATGGAATAGGAATTAATGAATAAAATGTGAAGCCATGAATGAATTGTGAAGCCATGAATGAAATGTAAAGCCATGAATGAAATGTTAAGCTATGAATAAAATGTGAAGTAATAAATGAAATGAAAAGCCATGAATGAAACGGGAATCATCCATGAATGAAATGGGAATCATCCATGAATGAAATAGGAATCCATGAATGAAATGTGAAGCCATAAATGAAATGTGAAGCCATGAATGAAATGTTAAGCTATGAATAAAATGTAAAGCCATGAATGAAATGTGAAGCCATGAATGAAATGTGAAGCCATGAATGAAATGTGAAGTCATGAATGAAATGTTATTTCATGAATGAAATGTGAAGCCATGGATAAAATGTGAAGCCATGAATGAAATGTAAAGCCATGAACGAAATGTGAAGCCATGAATGAAATGTGAATTTACGAATGAAATGTGAAGTAATGACAGAAATGTGGAGTGATGCCTAAAATATTTAGAATATTGAGTCTATGTATAGGTTATTAGAACTCGTTAAACTGACTTTGTAGGACACATTTCTGGGTTTAGTTTAGGTCAAATATCTGGGTTTAGTTTAGGTCAAATATCTGGGTTTAGTTTACATCACACGTATACCCTGACGATATAAATAGCTAAAGAGAAGAAAAAATGGCAAAAATCCGTCAGTGAAAAAAAAAATGTAGCCCCCATTCTATGTAGTGAATGTGTGTGAGAGATAGAGTATATGTGTTCTAGTCAGGCCGAATATAGATCTAAGGGCTAGGTGAGTGAACGGGCAGGTTAAAGTCCAGTACCGATGAAAGAAAGTTTCTAAATATAGACGATCAGCTCGGGACATAGAAGTTCGGGTGACTAGGCGTAGAGGGTGGGGATAGATCTAGATCTTGGTAGAAAATCTTCTTTCGAACTTTAGCAAGGTTGAAAGGGGGGAAAATGAGGTCGAAATTAGACTATGGGATCAAGATATATGCCGCCCTAAACAATAAAAAATATGTACGTAAGAAATGTTGGTCTTTTCCTTTACAACTAGTACTCACAAGCCAGATATGACCAGTGGGCCTTAGTTTCGGTATCATCGATCTAGTGGATCGGATCTAAGTCAAACTTGGTGAATGTTTCCTCACTTTTTTTAAAATTAATATATACTATGCCACGATAATGAAAGTTGAGTGTGAAAACGGGTTTACCCGATTTGTTAAACCACTTCGTTCTTAAATTAGAGTTACATTTTTTTATGTGCATGACCTTCCGGTTGTGGGCAGGACATTAAACATTCACTACGGTCTCCGCCATGTAAGGAACATATATGTCAAGTTTTATCAAGATTGGTCAAACGGTTTTGATTTCTATGCGGGACATACATACATGCATTCTACTTTGTATATTAGATGAGCATTCAGTTCATCTCGGTTTTCCCACTTTAAAACTCATTCTGTTGTGAATGTTACATTTTCAGCTACATATTTACCCAATGACTTTGAGGGAAGAAAAAAACTCTTTCCATTGGTTTCATTAAGTTTGAATTTCTTTCACAGATGTCTTCAATCCTAATCAAAATGCGTTCACCTGTTACTTATGGTGTACTGAAAGAGGAGGGGAGGCATTTTGATTATTTATCTAATCCTAGTCGGTGGAGGATAATAACAGTCTCTTGCGGTTTAACTTCCGGTCACTCAGAGTTGTCAATCTGAGGTGTGTCTTTGAGTGAAAGTTACAAAGACTCCAGCGTTTTGTGTGTGTGGGGGGGGGGGGAGGGGCTAAGAGTTTATTGTTATCAACGTTTTGACTCGTGCTTTTTTTTTTCTGGCAATGCTCCTCAGCCTCAATGTGTTGCTCAGGTGGAAACGGTAGTTAGATGAGGCGCTTAGACCAGGAGGAAAACAACAGAATTTCCGTTAAGGGACCGAGTCCATTGCACTGGCGGGGATGGAAGAAAGCACCATTAAGCATGTTACCTGACGCAATCCACACTCCGTTTCTCAACGGCTGATATGGTACAGAGGAATATGGGAGAATTTTCCAGGTGTGCTCGGGCTTTGGCCTCACTTCTAACCTAAGCGTTTTGAGATATGAACCATAGGTTCCTATCACGTATTCAAGTCTCAATGGTTGTTTCATCGACCGTGTTCCGGTGTTTTTAGGAAGACACATTTCCATAAAGTGGGTTCTCATCAAGCGAGACAGCGTCTGCATGCGTCTCATATTTGTCATATGGTAAGTTATTTCACTGGAATCGTTGCAAGTTGCACGATCGTCATTTTCTGGATACATTTTAACTATATATGAGATATGCTAATTATAGTAATTAGTGAAAAAATAGCCATCGTATGCTAAGATGTATACCCAGATATCTTGCTTGCTTGCGTGCTATACCTTAGTCTGTTGGACCGTTGGGGCACCATGCAAGATTTGCCGACAGTCTTTCTCCATTCCTCTCTGTCTTTTGCTTTACTTAGAACCTCTTTCAATGGCAGGCCTGTTCATTCTTTTATGTTGTCTTCCCATCGCGTTCTCCGTCTGCCTCTTCTTCTTTTTCCTGGTACTGTTCCCTAAAGGAAGGTCTTTGCGAGCCCCGAGGACCTTGTAATATAGCCATAGATTTTTGGCTTTCCTCATTTTACGATATCTACAGTGGACTATGTATATCTATAGTTGACTAGACTAGGATTGTAAGAAAATAATACTTGGCCTCCCTTTTCTCGATTCATTGGCCACTTACACATCTGCTTGTTCATCTTTGGCTACTAACACAACTGTGTCTAACTTTTACCACTAACACATTTGTGTGTTCAACTTTGACCACTAACACGTCTGTGTGTCTAACTTTGGCCACTAACACACCCGTGTCCAACTTTGGCCACTAACACATCTGTGTGTTCAACTTTGGCCACTAACACATCTGTGTGTTCAACTTTGACCACTAACAAGTCTGTGTGTCTAACTCAGGCCACTAACACATCCGTGTCCAACTTTGGCCACTAACACATCTGTGTGTTCAACTTTGGCCACTAACACATCTGTGTGTTCAACTTTGACCACTAACACATCTGTGTCCGACTTTGTCCAACTCTGGCCACTAACACATCTGTGTGTCCAGCGCTGGCCAGTGGACACCAGCCCCCCCCCCCCTGAACAGAGCAGCAGAATGACCATGACCTCGCCTCAGATGTCAAGGTCGAGTTATGTTTACTTTATGAAGTAGTAGTAGTAAGGAACTGGGTATTGCGGACGATTGAAAACCCGACCAGCGAAATAAAACCGGAGCGGACGTAGGGGCAATAACTCGACGAGCAAGCGAGCCTTCTATGTTTTGATCGTTTCAACTGATGAAGTCTCACGCACAACACCTAAATCTCTACAAGCAAGGCCACGCTACCAGAACTGTGTTGGAAAAGTTTAACTCTTTCTCTCCGCTATTATTTAACACGTTCTGATGGAATCAACATGGGTATCGCCAGTTAGGAGAGAAAGAGTCAATGATATCAGAAGTGGAGATTTTTAAAGGGCTTTCCCCCACACAGCTTTATGTAAAGTTCCCTTTTCAGACTTTGAGATCTACGGGGCAGACGGCGTTTCTTTGCCCTACGGTTAAGCGAGAAGAGTGTCGTGTGGCCAGCACAATGACCAACCGCCTTTACTTAAGTCAGGTACCCAATAGAGCTGGGTGGACTCAGGGGTGCCCTAAGAAATCCTGAATGTCAAAATCCCAGTCTTCACCGAGGTTCGAACTCAGGACCCCAGGTTCGGAAGCCAAGCGCTTAACCACTCAGCCACAGCTTGATGACATTTGACAATATGTCTTGTAGGTCTCTCATGCGTTGGTCCTTACCGAAAAAGTGACCTTAAAGCACACTGCGAAAGTCCTGATATATACTTAATATGTCGCCCTCTATGTAGACTACTTAGTATCCTATTGTTAGTGTCATTTTATTGACTAATTAAAACTGTATTCGGGGAAAATATATATAGAGAGAATGTGATAATAAGATCGAACGTGGTGGCCGAGTTGTAGTCATAACAAGGCGTCTCGAGTTCAAATCTCTGGAATTATGAGCACCATTTTTTTTGTTTCACTTGAGTACACGCAACTCTAATGGGTACTGACAGCTGGAAAAAGAGTAAAGAAGTTTGGTCGTTGTGCTGGCCACATGACATCCTCGTTAACTGTCGGCCGATATGAAACAGATGAGCTTGACATCATCTGTCCCAGAGATTCTAAATTCCAAGTTCTTAAAGGGAACTTAAACGACTTACTGTAAACAAATGTATCACAGTGTGTGTGTGTCTCCAGTGTGTATGTGTCTCCAGTGTGTGTGTCTCCCTCCAGTGTGTGTGTCTCCAGTGTGTGTGTGTGTGTGTGTGCAGTCGTAGAAGTGTCTGATCCTATCGTACTTACCGTGAACATATGTTTATCCTGGCTGCTGACACCGTCTATATCCACCTTCCATTTCACATGGGCGTTGGAGTACAAGACCATCAGGAGGGGTGTATGCTGCTCTTGGTAGTCCACGCCTTCGATCGCTGTTTCAAGAAGAAACAAGTAAAAATACTTTTACCTATAAGTATGTATATCTAATTGCATCAATTATTATGAATCAATCATGGAATTAACTTTAATAGATCTAGCTAGGCTTACAATAATAAAAGTGTGCAATTCAGAATATTTCGGTTAATTAGTTTTGCTTAGCGTAACTTTCAATCTCTAAGCATGCTCAGTTCCCTATGGTCCAATCACTGCTGCGGTCCAGTTAGATGAAGGAGGGGTTGGGGGGGGGGAAGGATTCCGTACTGCCTTTGCAAAAGCTCTTGAAATAAATTAAAAAAAAAAAAAATTTGAGTTCCATGGCGGAATTACATTAGAGAATATTGTTAGTTTAATTATTTTTTTTTTATATCGAACGACCTATCTTATCTCCGCTTTGTACATCTAATATATAAAGTATAATGTAAGGAGTATGTATGTGTGTTTGCGTGTGTGAGTGTGTTTGTGTATGTATGTATGTAAGTGTGTGAGTGTATGTGTGTGAGTGTGTGTGTGTGTGTGTATGTGTGTGTGTCTATGGATAGGTGTATTATGTATGGATGTATGTCCCGTATTGAAATCAGAACCGTTTGACTAATCTTGATCAAACTTGCCAAAACAGTTCCTTAGATCTAGGAGGGGGACAGTAGTGTATGTTTAATGTCCCTCTTACAAACGGAAGTCCTTAAAAATATAAAAAATACCTGCATTTATCTCAATGAGTAGCTCCATTTCCAGTCTAGGATGCCGTCCCCCCCCCCCCCCACCTAGATGAGAGGTAGGTACCTCTTGCGATCTATGATGTTAGGATCCTCTTTTTTATGGCCGCGGTTAACGAGGGTGTCATGTGGCCAGCACAGCGACCAAACACCCATACTTTCACAACGTATGCCAGGTATCATCAGAGGTGGTATGGATTCAAAGCTTTGCCACGCAACCACATTGGACCCTTCAGTTCTGGATTTCGGGACACGCCTCTGTTTACCAATCTGACGGTTGGTTTGTAGTTGTGCTGGCCACACGAGACCCTAGTCAACCGCCGACACTTTCTAAATCATTGTCTCTGATATCTACACATCTAGGTCTAGGTGAGCAGATTCTTTACAGTGCTCAAGCGACTGAAACTAGCAGCCCATGGAAATGAAAGCGTGACCTGATCTGACGCCAGATGTGCACTGGGGGAATTTAGTGCAAAGAGGGAAGTACAGAAGTCACGTGACCAAGCAGAATGACAATAGCTGGGACGTGAGGCCAGGGAGATTGTGCGTGTAGTGGATGCAGATCATTATGTTAAAGAGTGTAGATCTACCTGGAATGAAACAACACATTCTTGGTCAGAAGCGAGGTGAATAAAATATCTCTGCTTGGGTCTCAAACATACGATTAAGACAGTTCTACATTCACCCCCCCCCCCGGCACAATCTAATCACGCTTTGAACGTATTCAGTCTCTGTGTGGTTTTAATTCGCGTGCGCGCGCGTGTGTGTGTGTGTGTGTGTGTGTGTGTGTTCGTATTTGTTAGCCTTGACCTTGGCTGGTACAGAGCTTTGTGATCTTCTCAGCTTTCTGAATGAATTCGTTTTGAACCTAACAGTCTATTCAGAAAGTCAAATCAAATAAGAACATAAAACTAAAATGTTATTTAACCTTGGTTAGGCCAATAATAGAATATGCATCCTCCGTTTGGGACCCCTCAACTCAAGAAAACATTAAGAAACTGGAACAAACACAAAATAGAGCAGTGAGATTCATAACAAACGAATATTCACATTTGACTAGAGTAACACCATTAGTAAAATCACTAAATTTAGAAAGCCTTCAGGACAGAAGCCTCAAAAGTAAAGTAGCAATTATACATAAAACACCGAACCATAATCGTCAAATACAATAACAAAATTTTATAAAATACTCTGAAAGACACAAAGATAGAGGCACATTCCTCGTCCCATATGCTAGGACAAATTTGTACAAATACTCCTTCTTCCCTAGTGCTATTAGAGCATGGAATGGGTTGCCTGAGCTAGCCAGGAAAACCAGTGACTTGGCAGAATTTAAGTCATTGGTTAACATGCATGACTAAATGCATGACGCGTAGGACGTAATCATCTTCTTTTTTGAAGTAACGTCTGTATTGTATAAGCTAAGATAGGAAAGTGTATCAATTATTAATCCAGTCCTCCAGAGCATATTGCTACGCACGCACGCGCGCACACACACACACACCGCGTCCTTGAAATCGAGTGGGTGGTCTCGGAGTAAATGTGAAATTCCAAGGTCGAGCTGGAGTTTGCTTGCATTCAACATCAGACTGGCCAGGGGACGTAATCCTGTTAATTTTATTTTAAACATTTCAAGGGAGTGAACTTTAGGATGAGATAAAAAATGAACGGAGACAGGAAGTAGAAGTCCATAAGGGGAGGTAATAATTGCACACTGGGACATCTCCACAACTTGTTTATCCCCCATGAATGAAACTGGTCGATCCAGTGTTAGGGTACTCTCATAGCATTAAAGGCTGGCATACTTTCAAAGTTCATTCCCTACAACCGTTTTATATACATATAATGAACACTGTTAATATGTCAACTTTTGCGACACAACAGATCGGTCACGCACACGCACTGATCCATTTTTATTTTAAAGCTTATATCAACTCACCATCAATGACCGTCTAGTAAAAAGTTTGTACACGTTATTTCTCCCACACCCTATCTGTGATCAAGATGAAATTTTGCACAATCATTTCTTTTACCTGACAACACAAGAATCAATAAAAGAATCAAAGCAATTAGTTAAATAACTATTGGTAATTAATTATTTTGTTTCGTATCTTGAACAATGAAAAATAGGACGAGACGACTGAAACAATAGATAACTATACAATCTTCTACGTTCATAAGCTCTCCACTAGCAGAGTGGTTAGCGTGTTTGCTTGAGACGCCTGAGGAGGATGAGCTCGAATTCAGATCGTTCCCCCCCCCCTTTTTTTTTAATGCTTTTTTTTTATTGTTAGTCTAGAATATAGATCTAGATCTATTACAAATTTGATTGGAATTTAATTTCAAACTGATACAAATATGCTTAGTATAAGCTTTGTTTTTTGTTGTTGTTTTTTTATTTTTTTATAGTCCAAACTTACTCTCGGCACAAACAAGTGAAAAAAGCTACATATATGCCAGGTATAAAAAGTAGAAAAAAACACATTTTGACCAAAGGGAAATTATACATCCAGATATAGAAGAGAGATTAGCCATCAACCCACGTAGAACAATTAATTACAACAAATACATCTGCTCTACTGAAGCCAACACATCCCATCACAATGCAAGATTTTCGCTTTGATCCAGTGAATACTTCTTAGCCATGTAATTAGGTCTACTTTAAAACCTGCTGTTTTCGCTTGCTCTAGAACTGCATAAGTTTTGTGCACCTTCCTGGCAACGCATAACAGACATGCCGCTTAAGTGGGAAAAGCGTACTTTAGGAAGCTTAGCCCGGTTTTTAGAGAAATTGATACCAATTGAATTTTGTCTCTTTTTCAAGTGTATTTTTTTATGTTTTGCTTTATTTTTTTTAAATTGGAAGCTAAGTTTGAGAATTTGAAGTTATTAATTATCTGCTTTTTTTTCTTTTCTGAAATTCCTCCTGGGGATCAGGGTGGCAAATAAATGTTTAAAACTAAACTTTAAAAAAAATGAAATTTCAGCGATTTTAATGACCATCATTCAAAATATATCGTTAGTTGTTTTTTTTTTTTTTTTTTTTTAAATCAAAGCTTATAAATATAATCACTAAACGTAAAGTGTTCAGCCTAACTAAATGTATCAAAAGTAGAGCTAATATTATTGGCTTTATTATAACATGTTAATATGTCAAGATAGTTACATCAAGAGTCTATGCTAGTTATATTCAAGAATCTATGCTAATATTATCAACGGTCTATGCTAATTATATCAAGAGTCTATGCTAATTTTATCAAGAGTATATGCTAATTATACCAAGAGCCTAGGCTAATTTTAGCAAGAGTCTATGCTAATTTTACCAAGAGTCTATGTTAATTTTACCAAGAGTCTATGTTAATTTTACCAAGAGTCTATGTTAATTTTACCAAGAGTCTATGTTAATTTTACCAAGTCTATGTTAATTTTACCAAGAGTCTATGTTAATTTTACTAAGAGTCTATGTTAATTTTACCAAGAGTCTATGTTAATTTTACCAAGAGTCTATGTTAATTTTACCAAGAGTCTATGTTAATTTTACCAAAAGTCTATGTTAATTTTACTAAGAGTCTATGTTAATTTTACTAATGCATACCAAGAGACAAAATTATACTAAGTGTTACTTATACAATTCCAATCACCACGTATGTCTACTCCAAGTACTAGATGAGGACCTGACAGACAGAAGAGGACGTCACACGTGGAGGCAACCTGGGTGGACTCTGCCTGCTAGCACGTTCACTTTGACCTCTTAACCTTTCCCTACGAACACCACAACTCAGACCACGTGTGGACGGGTGGGACAAGGGTGTACAGTTTGTGGTGCCATCTGCTGTGTGAACCAACCGGTCATGTCTTCGACTGTGAACCAAACAACACGTACTGAGGATGCAGTTGTCTGCACGAGACTTCCGGTTTGTCTGGCGATACAATTACGTCACCAAGCAACCAATCATATATGTTGGTTTTTTTTGTCCACAAGGAAAACCTTCAAGTCTGCTTGATGCAAAAATGTCAATATTTTCACTTTATAAAAACCACCAGAGAGACTTGAAAATTTTAAGTCCAGATCTAGCCTGTTATTTTTCTTGTGAAACTCCAATGTTTACTTTTGAAAGCCACCGATGTAGAGAGTATAAATGGCCTTGGTTTTCCAGCAGTCGATTGCGTCATACTGACGTGGCCGTGATGAAATAAAAATATAATTTTGAGTTTTTTGTCAGCCCGGAGAACGCGGGATACAGGGGGGGGGGGGGGGGCAGTAGTAAGCGGGATACAGGTAGGGGGGCAGTAGAAAGCGGGATACAGGGGGAGGGCAGTAGTAAGTGGGATACAGGTAGGGGGGCAGTAGAAAGCAGGATACGGGGGGGGGGCAGTAGTAAGCGGGATACGGGGGGGGGGGCAGTAGTAAGCGGGATACAGGGGGGGGGGCAGTAGTAAGCGGGATACAGGGGGGGGGGTACAAATCAGGTTGGAAACACCGGGCGAGGGTAGAGGCTAATGTTGTTACGTGGAAAATAAACTGCGCATAGGGCAGACCTTCATTTTCTATTCCTCATGGTTATGGAGTGGCATGTTCGTATCGGCTTAACAGGTTCTGATGTCATCGCGAGTAAGGACGATCGCAGTAGAAGTCCAGATGAAAGTCAAGAGTGTAAGTTGAAATCAAAGACTGCGCAAGTCAAAAGATCGCGTGTTTATGTTTCACGTCTGCTCAACATCAACTATTGCACGTGCTTATACATACATTACAGTGGAAGCGAAAACTGTACATAGTGTCAATACAAGTTCAGTTTGGTTTGTAAGGAAGATTGGTCAATGTTTAGATGGATGGAGCTGGACTAGCTGTCTGGAGCTAAAACCTAAAAAAAAAAATTAGTTTGAACCTAAAACCTAACAAATTTTTAATTGGACTAGCTGTCTGGAGTTACAATCGGGTAGTTTGTCCGGGGGAGTTACGACCTAACAAATGTTTAGTTGGACTACCTGTAAGTCGCTAAAACCTAGCAAATCTTGAGTTAAGATTGTCTGGACTACAACTTAACAACCGACACATAAAAACGGGTGACACAGTTCGGTACCTCCTCGGAGCAAGGTCAAACTAAAACACACACGCCGACTGAAGTGTACGACAACACATATCTATGTATTTCTTAACATGTGTTGCGTCAATAATAAATGTGTTTTTTTCCTATGTGACCGCTCCAGCTGAGATTAAGAGATAGCTACAGTGTGTTTAGCGTTGACACACAGTTACTCGGGTCGAGGAGAGTTAAACAGCAGTCAATGAATGACCGAGAGTCATTTGTCACAGCGGGGTAAGGTCAACCGATGTGGAACACTGGGGCATGCGGGCGGACCAGATGCGGGGATGACATTTCACACAAGTGTGATACGCTATTGCATTGCGTCGTGGACTACTGACTTGACAAGCAAGGGACATGCAAACAATGAATAGTAGTACTAAAGTCAGGTAACAATTAGAGTTAGGTGGAATAAGGAGCGCGCTAAAAAATCCCAAATTTTAAAATCCCAGTCTTCACCGAGATTGGAACCCAGGACGCCAGGTTCGGAAGCAAAGCGCTTGGCCACTAAGCCACTGCGCCCCCTCCACAACAAGATCGATTTGTGAAATTGTATTGTTTTCAATAGGCTAAACAAAAGCGTTCGTTAGAAATACATAGAACAAACGAAGCGATGAGCTGGAAACGGATGTGAGAGAAAACGAAGAGGCCAACAGGGAAGTAGAACCACAGGGAAGCAGAGCCAACAGGGAAACAGAGCCACAGGGCAGCAGAGGCAACAGGGAAACAGAGCCACAGGGAAGCAGAGCAACAGGGAAGCAGAGATACAGGGAAAGAGGGGTAATAACTGACATCTGCTTGGATGTTTCCCAGACAGACGTTTGTTCAGACAGGCAGATGGAGGCAAGCTTCCATAGGCTTAGAGTTCCAAGAGTCAGAGACTCAACTGTTAGGAAAATTAAAAATTGCTGCTAGAGATGAAATTATCAAAGCATCCAGAGTTAGACAATGTGCTTCTAGAGGCAGTAAAGACAGAGGAAGCAGAACTAGTCGATGTGCTTCTAGAGACAGTAAAGACAGGGGAAGCAGACCAAGTCAAAAAGCTTCTAGAAGCAGTAAAGACAAGGGAAGCAGAGCTAGTCAATGTGCTTCTAGAGGCAGTAAAGACAGGGGAAGCAGAGCTGGTCAAAAAGCTTCTAGAGGGAGTAAAGACAGGGGAAGCAGAGCTAGTCGATGTGCTTCTAGAGACAGTAAAGACAGTGGAAGCAGACCAAGTCAAAAAGCTTCTAGAAGCAGTAAAGACAGGGGAAGCAGAGCTAGTCAATGTGCTTCTAGAGGCAGTAAAGACAGGGGAAGTAGAGCTAATCGATGTGCTTCTAGAGACAGTAAAGACAGGGGAAGCAGAGCTAGTCGATGTGCTTCTAGAGACAGTAAAGACAGGGGAAGCAGACCTAGTCAAAAAGAAAAAAGCTTCTAGAAGCAGTAAGGACAGGGGAAGCAGAGCTAGTCAATGTGCTTCTAGAGGCAGTAAAGACAGGGGAAGCAGAGCTAGTCGATGTGCTTCTAGAGACAGTAAAGACAGGGGAAGCAGACCTAGTCAAAAAGAAAAAGCTTCTAGAAGCAGTAAGGACAGGGGAAGCAGAGCTAGTCAATGTGCTTCTAGAGGCAGTAAAGACAGGGGAAGCAGACCTAGTCAAAAAGCTTCTAGAGACCGTAAAGACAGGGGAAGCAGAGCTAGTCAATGTGCTTCTAGAGACCGTAAAGACAGGGGAAGCAGAGCTAGTCGATATGCTTCTAAAGGCAGTAAAGACAGGGGAAGCAGAGCTGCCAATGTGCTTCTAGAGACCGTAAAGACAGAGGAATAAGAGCTTCCAATGTGCTTCTAGAGACCGTAAAGACAGAGGAATTAGAGCTGCCAATGTGCTCCTAGAGACCGTAAAGACAGAGGAATAAGAGCTGCCAATGTGCTTATAGATGCAGTAAAAATAAGGGATTCAGAGCCTCTACTCATTCCTCCAGCAAGGTCATACATCAAAACAAAACAAGATTTAAAAACACACGCACGGAACGGGGTGTGAAAGGCTCAAGGATAAACCAATTTAAAAAAAAAAAAAACGGTCAAATAACAAAAAAAAAAAAAAAAAAAAAAAACAGCTCCAAGTTTGCAAGTTTGCAATGAGAAAATAAAACCAAGCAACTTTTCAAATTAAGTTCATCATGTCCTTTATCTAATCAACTAAGCGAGGGGGGGGATGAACATTATGAAGCGCAAAGGCTTCGAGCATTTTGTAGCCTTCTTATTAGAGTAGCTGGGGGGGGGGGACTATAAAGGTGAAGGGCGACAGGAAAACTTGGACGAAGAAATTTTTTAAAAATTGATTTTCTTGTTGCCGTAATCAGAATCAGAAAATCGATTTGGTTTCTATATATAGAAACACAGTGTGTTTGTTTGAGAGAAAGAGAGTGAGTGTGATGGCGTGTCATGTAGTGGGCTGAGGAATAAGAGGAGTGAAGGAAAAAAAAAACTGGATGAGAAAGAGGGGATGGGAGGGGAGGAGGAGGAGGAGGGGGGGAGGACAGAAAGTGGGGAGGGAGGCAGGTTTGAACAAACGATGAGAGGAGGGAGGGAGGAATGTTAAAATGAAAACAGAAAAGCAATATAACTTGGATCAGTGACGCCTCCAACCTACGGCACGCGGGCAACATCCGGCTTCTCAATACTTCTGTGAAGAGTAGATGATGAGGCCGCAGAGGCTGGGGGCTTCATTGTCCTTCAAGAGATTGTTTCGGGGCAGTGTTACGACACATTGACAAGCTTTTTTTTGTATTGGACAGATGCACATTCTATCAAGGCTGAGATCTCACGAAACTAAAGCAATCCGCCCCAAAGTGCTAAAGTAAATATACAATTGACATTCCCACACTAACTTTTTTTTTCCTTTCAAGTCACGTGACATTTAGTTCTCAACAGAACGTTGGCAGCGTATGGAATTATGTCGGACCCACAAGGGCCGCCTTGGAGTTTGTAGCATCGTTAAGTTGGCCAAATAAGACCAACGTTTATCTTACCTTATCTTATCTAATACAGACGTTACTTCAAAAAAGAAGATGAGTACGTCCTACGCGTCATGCATTTAGTCATGCATATTTACCAATGACTTAAATTCAGCCAAGTCACTGGTTTTCCTGGCTAGCTCAGGCAACCCATTCCATGCTCTAATAGCGCTAGGGAAGAAGGAGTTTTTGTACAAATTTGTCCTAGCATATGAGATGAGGAATGTGCCTTTGTTTTTGTGTCTTTCTGGGTATTTTATTAAAGTTTGTTTGTGTATTTGACGTTTAGTCGAACATTTGACCAAAAAAAAATTATAAACTAGAAAGTCAGAATTGTGAAAATAACTGTTTCAGCGCATAATCTGTGAAGATTTTATAGTTATGATTGTGTTTACAATACAATGCTTTATTCGCCCCTTTGTGTATATATAATTTCACTAACAGAATCGCTTGCAAGGGGAAATATCAAACGATTAAACACACAGATGAAACTTCTAGACTTCTTTTTTTTTCTGTTAATGAACCCGTTCCAAACACTAATTCAATAGTTCACAATACAGCACTACTTGACAGGTACACAACCACTCAAGTACTACATCCTCAAACGTAATTGGGCATAGGCTAATACGGCGCTTTAACATCCTCTAAACTTACACTTTACATTCACTAATTAAAGATATTAAGTACTCAAAAGACAGCAACCTATGAACCTGCTACAACCCAAGTGTCACAAACCGCTGTGTGCCAACACCCGCTTGTGTGTGCCTAGCAGAACAGCAATAGTCCACTACGGGCCTGGCTATGGAATGTTTTTTAGAGCGGAGGGTCGTATTCCCCGCTTCTTGTTTTTCCTAATATTTTCAACTAGAATACTATATTTAAATCTAACGTTTACAGTCATTTAGATAATTTAGGCTTGTTCATCAGTTTCATTGATGTATCTATATATTTGTGGATGATTCTATATTAAAGTTCTACACTACTTGTTTGAATTATCATTCTGGTGTTCTGTGTTATAAGATAAGTGTACGTGAGGTATATGCACAGACACCAATACCACCAAGTAGAGTTAAATCGCGACAGGGCTAAAGCCACGAAAGACCAATACACAGTTCCCGCGTCAACAGTCGGGCCTCCAGAATCGCCCTAGACAACGACCAGTTGAAGCAGGCACCAGCACACTGCTAGCGTCTTGTGACACCAAGGACCCGCGAGAGCTCAAGGACCCGCTACAACTTCAGGGCCCCGACTAACTTTCCCCCAATTTATACTTTTTTAAATTGACTTAATCTAGAATCTAGAATCTTAGAAACTTCCGCATGACCTTCTAGAAACTGACGTCTGCGACATTTCCCCCCTGACCACTTCCTTTTGACCTGACCTTTTCTAGAAAGAAGTAGGTTGAGGTCACAGTATCGATGTGCATATTTGTAATAATAAGAAACATTATTATTCTAAATGGCAAAACAAAAACAAACAAACAAAAAAAAAGAGAAAGAAAAATTTATGTTAGAAACTCGAAGGCGGCCCCTGTTGGTCAACACAAACTGCATATTACGCTTTACACAAACTCCTATTTAAATCACGTGCACCACAGCGACCTGGAGTTCAGATTTTTTTCTTCTTTTATTGGAATTGGGGGAAATCTTGAGAAAGGGGAAATAATGCGTAGGAAAACTAAAGACACTTTAAGAGATAAGGGAAATCTGTAGCAAAACTAAAGGCGCCTTAAGAGTAAAGGAGATAATCTGTAGGAAAACTAAAGACACTTTAAGAGATAAGGGAGATAATCTGAAGGATAACCAAAGACACTTTAAGAGATAAGGGAGATAATCTGTAGGAAAACTAAAGATAATATAAAATGGATTAAGATTGTTCGATTGGGCTTCTATAAAGGCTATGACGTACTGAGGTCTGAAAAGAATCTCACAGGAAGTATCAAGAGCTGTAAAGTTACAAGTCTATGTGCAGACTGGGAGTTATTTTCGTACAGTGACTGACTATAAATAATAGTTGTAGAATAAAAGTCAGAGGCCTGGTATTATCCCCCCACCCCCGGGTTACCATCAACTAAAATGAATCTTTTACTCTTAGAGCTATATAATGGTAAGTGCACATTTCTTTTTTTCCTCAACCCACGCACCATCCCACACACACCAACCCACAGAAACCGAATTCAGTCCCAAGTGTCGCCAATGTTTTGTTTTAGTTGCCCCCCCCCCCCCAAAAAAAAAAAAAGTGGCGACCATTAAATTGCATCCTCAATCCATTGGGAAAACTCGGAAATGGGGGCGGCCCTATGCGATACTAAATCCTGTGAGATTCATTATGCAAAAGAAGTGTATGTTAAGCCAGAGGCTCTCAAAATATTTTGACCACGGGGGAATCCCTTTTTATAGTCAAAAGCTGCACACGGATCCCTTAAATGAAAGGGATATATAAATGCATAGTATATAGGTCATGTAGTACAAATTATGATATAGTTTCCTGTTATTTTTTTTTTTTTAAGTGGTGTTTATTGAAAAAATTAATGACTTGGATGAGGTGGATGAGATTTTATGAGTGTATTTATTCCCGGCTCAACGGGCACAAAGTTGATTTCTTGTATTTGTGATGACGTTCATTACGACAAAGAATCCACGTTGTACCAAATAAGTAAAAAGAGAAAGCAGAGCCAACAACTTCTCTACAATGACCCATAAATGCACGGTAAAAATTGGCATATGTTTTTCTAATCAGAACTTGTGGTCTCCTTGTTCAGACACTGGTTTATGTTCGTCGTCTGTGGATATTTTCAATAAGCTGCTCCTGTATTAGTATGGGTTTATCTGTAATTGGGATCTGAGTTGTTCCACGCGCAGAAGGGTTCAATACCCAGTCGAGAGTATCCAAGTGAAGAATGGTTTAAATCTTTGGTTTTTAGGTTATCATAGAATAATACGTAATAAACATATTAAGCCACACTAGTGAAGGGCGACTTGACTATTATTCAAATTATCCGATTTGATAAACTGGCTTTTAGCGAAGAGGTTATTTTGATTGTATGCAATCTTCATCTTTCTGCAGATCCTATTCGGTCGTTGAGTACCATTGTGTTCAACTATATGGGGGTGAGAATTGACTGGAAACTGGGTGGACGGGCCTTTTGAGCTAAAACTATAAAAGAGAGCCACACTTTTGGAACTAATATCTTACAGGAATTTACCAAGACGACCTGACATTAGTTGAGGAAAAGTCAAGGCGGTTGGTCGTTGTGCTAGCCACATGACACTCTCGTTACCGTGAGCCACAGAAACAGATGACCTTTTTTGGACGAAATGAAGCGTTTCCTTTAAACTTTCAGCTGTACACACTACAGAAATATTGAAACGCAGGTTACTTCAAATTTTAGAAACTGGACTTGCTGTCTGCACCTACAACCTGACCATAGAGACCCCGGCCATGTATGATAAGGTACAGAACGTTTCAGCCTAACAAAACGAGACCATCGCTGACATCCCCCAGTTTCCCGACACTCAGGAATACAGCATAACAACACTGAACAAAACAAACACATGAACATAACAAACAACATAACAAACACTGAACAAAACAAACACATGAACAATAAGAGTCTAGGTGTAGAAAAGGCAATATGAACAGATCAATGAAGAGAAACAGACTGAACTCAACCTGTTTTCGAGCAAGTTGCAGCCCCCGATGTAGATACCGGACACTACCGGACAACTTTAATTAAAGATGGCTCTAACAAACGTCATCATTAACTCCTCCCATCTCACGGATATTCTTGTAAGCATGACACAGTTTCGTTAGAATACGTCAAGTCAGGACGTAGCAGGCGTCAAGTCAGGACGTAGCAGGCGTCAAGTCAGGACGTAGCAGGCGTCAAGTCAGGACGTAGCAGGCGTCAAGTCAGGACGTAGCAGGCGTCAAGTCAGGACGTAGCAGGCGTCAAGTCAGGACGTAGCAGGCGTCAAGTCAGGACGTAGCAGGCGTCAAGTCAGGACGTAGCAGGCGTCAAGTTAGGGCGTAGCAGGCGTCAAGTCAGGGCGTAGCAGGCGTCAAGTTAGGACGTAGCAGGCGTCAAGTCAGGACGTAGCAGGCGTCAAGTCAGGACGTAGCAGGCGTCAAGTCAGGACGTAGCAGGCGTCAAGTCAGGACGTAGCAGGCGTCAAGTCAGGACGTAGCAGGCGTCAAGTTAGGACGTAGCAGGCGTCAAGTCAGGACGTAGCAGGCGTCAACGTCAAGTCAGGACGTAGCAGGCGTCAACGTCAAGTCAGGACGTAGCAGGCGTCAAGTCAGGACGTAGCAGGCGTCAAGTCAGGACGTAGCAGGCGTCAAGTCAGGACGTAGCAGGCGTCAAGTCAGGACGTAGCAGGCGTCAAGTCAGGACGTAGCAGGCGTCAAGTTAGGACGTAGCAACCAAACCTAAGACATGGAGTGTCGCAGCTTCATAGAAAACAAATTCTGGGAAATGAACCAAAAAGTAAAAATGACTTTCTACTTGTATCTTCCATCAATAGAGTCGCAAGATTCACTGGAGACTCAGGAGAGAGAGAGAGTTGGCGCGATGTTCTATGCAGATTGGGCTGTTTGGTGTTTTCTTTCAAAGTCACTTGAAGGCGCGGTGCAAGTATATGAACACTGTTAGTTTAAAAGCGACAAAGGGAAAGTGTGAATAACACTTGAAGTCTAGAGTAAATTAAACACTTCAAATTCATAGTAAAGGGAACACTTCAAGTCTAAAGAGTAAAGGGAACACTTCAAGTCTAAAGAGTAAAGGGAACACTTCAAGTCTAAAGAGTAAAGGGAACACTTCAAGTCTAAAGAGTAAAGGGAACACTTCAAGTCTAAAGAGTAAAGGGAACACTTCAAGTCTAAAGAGTAAAGGGAACACTTCAAGTCTAAAGAGTAAAGGGAACACTTCAAGTCTAAAGAGTAAAGGGAACACTTCAAGTCTAAAGAGTAAAGGGAACACTTCAAGTCTAAAGAGTAAAGGGAACACTTCAAGTCTAAAGAGTAAAGGGAACACTTCAAGTCTAAAGAGTAAAGGGAACACTTCAAGTCTAAAGAGTAAAGGGAACACTTCAAGTCTAAAGAGTAAAGGGAACACTTCAAGTCTAAAGAGTAAAGGGAACACTTCAAGTCTAAAGAGTAAAGGGAACACTTCAAGTCTAAAGAGTAAAGGGAACACTTCAAGTCTAAAAAGTAAAGGGAACACTTCAAGTCGAGAGTGAATGGAAAACAGGTCTAAAAAGTAACGGGAACACTTCAAGTCTAAAGAGTAAAGGGAACACTTCAAGTTTATGGTAAAAGGAACAGTTCTTAACTTCCATGTACAAAAGAGCTAAACAATTCAGCGAATCATGACTCAAAAAAAAACAACAAAAAAAAAACTTTCTAGTCTTCCCCCAATACTGCCTTTACATTGTACGTAACACACATGTTACGTATGTGTGTGTTTCTATGGTGACGGTGGTGTGTGATGTAAGAGACGCGGCATTGTCGTCAGCGATATAACAGACGACTCCGTATTGCCTGAGTGACAAGACGTGTTTTTGCAGTGAGCTAGTTTTGTTAAAAAAAACAAAACAAAACTGTGTTATACATATATTTACAGTCTACTACATTTAATTATTTCATCTTAAGTAAACATTTGTCTATAGTGTCATAAAAAGTTCTGTTTAGTATCTTTCACAAAGAAGTTATTTCAAATTTTAAAAGTTAAAATATAATACGCCTACAGCGGTTTTAATTGTCTACCAGAAGTTTGGTGATACAAGTCAACGACCGCCCACAACAACAACCACACACACACTGTTACGTAATCAACAAGAGGCAAGTGTAACGACCTACTCCAACATCCAGGTGATAGGCCTGGCCCAACACCAGTGAACACAAATAGCGGCACATTTTTACAGACATTCTTTCAAATGTCAAATTCTCCGCATTTCGCGTTGCGTGCGCCCAACCTGCCCGGCCCAGTTCAATCTATTTATATATTTGTTGGATGTGTGTGTGAGAGAGAGAGAAGGAAAGAGAGTGAAGGTGTGTTTGTACAAATATCTCGTTACCGAACAGGTGAATGTTCATCCCCAATGAATCTTGTTCTTTCGGAGGTGACTTTTTTAGAAATTTATCAAGCTAAATATACAAATACTTTTTTTTTAAAAAAAAGCTCATTTACCATATATCTCTCAATAATGTAGGATTTATTACCCTTTTTCTATATAAACAATATTATGATTAAATGACTGATTTGTTTAAACTGATTCATATTTTGTTAGGCAAAAATAAATAAAAGTGTTGATCAACTTGATCCGAGATTTGGTGTAGGAGGAATCAGACAGACAGACAGGGTGAGTTGATATCAAGTTTTGTAAAAAAAAAAATATTTAATTTTATCTGCATCAAGAAGAGAATCCTGATCAATGGGTGTCAGGGTACAAACTTTCGACCCGGGCACTAATTTGGCTTTGGTAGACTCTTTCATTATAAGGTGAACTACCCAAAGACGTATTACAAACCCAAACAACAGGGCCGGATTTAACAACATAGATTAGGGCTCCAAAGAAATATTTGGATGTGGATGTTACACTGGTACCTGATCCCTGCTAGGCGATGGATTTGGAGTCCGTGGTATATATATATATATATATATATATATATATATATATATATATATATATATATATATATATATATATATATATATACACACATACACATACATACATACACAAAACTCCTTTCGAGTCCCAAAAGATGTATATATATATATATATAAAATTAATCAGAAAAAGGGGGGGGGTGGAGGTCTAGAAAGGTGAAATTGAAAAAAAATAATATTTTGTTTGAAATGCCAAGCCACCAAATGGATTGCTTAATCTGGACAAGGCGACGAAAGAAAGTGTGCAATCAACTAAAGAATGAATATAGCTTAACTATGCAATTGGCATCCAACCCTATTTGAGTCTATAACTTGTGGATGACGCCTACACCAGTGTGTATGTGTGTATGTATGTATGTGCGAGTGTGTGTGTGTTACCAATTAAAAAGACAATGGAATCTCTTGTGCTGTCAGGTTGAGGTGCCGGCGTTACTCAAGCAGGAAGCAGCTATTTTACACCTATTCAAAGCGCCTATCTCGGCAGGAAGAAAAGAAAAGCTCTTCAAAGGGCAATCACTCAAAAACAAAATAAAATTACGTAAGAAGCAGATATCTTCCAGGAGGTCTACCCCCACCCCCCCTCCGCCTCAACCGATTAAGTTTACCCACCTCGCTACTGACAGAAAGAAAAAAAAAAAACTGCACCTTTCTTCTCCCCGCCCCCCCCCCCCTCGCCACTGTATTCTGACATAGCTCGCAACCAAACTCCGCGCCGCTCGAGTGTGGTAATGTTTACATGTTTATTTACAGTCACTTAACATACACACACACACACGCGCGAGGATGTACACACCCAAGACCTTCTGCATTGCCAACTAAGTGAATGCGGCCCAATGCCAACCCCCCCCCCAAAACAATTTCTCGGGGGTGTATCTTGGCTAAAATAATGGGGAAATGGATGGGAGGGGGGTGTGCTGGAATGCCTGAAAATGAAATCCCCCAAAGAGGCCGCTAATGAGCCCAGTGTGGTTACACCAGCTAGGAAACAAAAAATGTTGGCCACATGATCTTAGCCTAGATGCAGGTGCTCTGAAAGTAGGTCACGGATCGATATGGGTATAATTTGGATTGTTATTCTGGGTTGTTTTTTTTGTTGTTATGACTAAAAAAGGGGAGATCACTAGGGGATAATTACTTGCAGACGAAATAGTCGTCTCATGGAAAAGAGGCTGAGATATTATAATGTTTGTATGATCACAAATTTTGTTGTCATTTCCAGCTCACGTGTTCCCCATAACATTTTGTGTAAATTAAAAACCCGGATCTTACAACATATTATTTAACGTAAATTTTAATCAAAACATTTAGTATTCATAATGAGCTAGCCAGGAAAACCAGTGACTTGGCAGAATTTAAGTCATTGGTTAACATGCACGACTAAATGCATGACGTAGGACGTAATCGTCTTCTTTTTTGAATTAACGTCTGTATTATATAAGATAAGAAGATGATACAGATGAATCCAGCTTAATTATTAATTAGACAAAATAATACTAACAGGACAGGAAAGTTTCCATAGTGAAAATGCGTTTCTTTCACTATCATTATACAGTTGAATCGATATTAACCAATTATAAATTATTAATTATAAAATAAAAATCTAGAATAGGTCAGAAAAGACACGATCATTATTTCAACAGCCCACCCACCCCCACACACACGCTTTTAAAGACGCCCCTGAGTTCCGTTCAAGCAGCTCTAATGGCTACCTAGCAGACGTTAGAGTTCGTCATTGTGACGGTCACGTGATACCCTCGTTAACGGTCGGCCATAGAAACGTTGCAAGCTCTTCATGGGATCAACGTGGGAACAGGGTGAACACGGATCTCGAAAACGGCTCTAACGTTTATCTTTAAAATTTGACAGTTTATGTACAGTTTTGTAAAAAAAACAAACAAAAAAAAACCTAATCGGCCACAAAGGGAAAACTCAGGTTTTCACAAAGTTGTCATCTTAAAATTAAATTTGGTCTATTAACATGAACGCAAGTACGTAGGAATTACCGCATGTATTCTGTAGAGTGTTGATTTAAACAAGTCATCCATAAAGGTCGAAAACAGACTAGATGAGGCTCAGGAGTGATTAGAGAAGAATCCTAGGAATAGCATGCCGAGATCGTGTCACCAATAGAGAAGTCCTTTCCCGCACGGGAATCCGACCCCCAAGGCGAAACGGTGATCGAACATTGTATGAGATTCGCAGGACAAAAAACCGTATCCAAGACGAAACACGGTGACCAAGGACAGCCCTAACATGGAAGGCGAGTAGATGCCAGCGAATGAGGGCAGTCGTCTAAGCCTAACAAAGTGGGGTAAGTGTGCTATCACAAAACTACTGACCACTGGAGTAAAAGTAAAGTAGCAATTGTACATAAAACACTGAACCATAATCTTCAAATACAAAATTTAATAAAATACTCTGAAAGACACAAAGATAATGGCGCATTCCCCGTCCCATATGCTAGGACAAATTTGTACAAATACTCCTTCTTCCCTAGTGCTATTAGAGCATGGAATGGGTTGCCTGAGCTAGCCAGGAAAACCAGTGACTTGGCAGAATTTAGCACATTGGTTAATATTGCATGACTGAATGCATGACGCGTAGGATGTAATCATCTTTAGTAAGGGGCTACGTCTATATTGTGCAAGATAAGATAACCTTACTCTTCCAAGAAAACATCTTGAAACAAGTTTTCATTAGAGGCATACTAAAGAATTTAATTCATGCAAATTAAACCGTCTTAGTTAACGTGGAGTCTCCACCCCCCCCCCTTTTTTTCTCTTCTGGAAAGGGAGACATGGTGGTCGAGTGATAAAGCGTTTGGCTTTTGAACCGAAGATCGAATCCCGGTTAAAAACACTGAGATTTATTTCGGGATTTTTAAAACGCCTCTGAGTTCCGTTCACCCAGCCCTAATGGCTACCTAATGGCTACCTAGCAGACGTTAAAGTTGGTCATTGTGACGGGCCCATGATACCCTCGTTATCCGTCGGCCATAGAAACGTTGCGAACTCTTCAAGGGTTCAACATGGAAACACGCTGAACACGGCTCTCGAAAACGGCTCTAACGATTTTCTTTAAAATATGACAGTTATGATTTTAAAAAAAAACAAAAAAACTTCCTAATTGGCCACACAGGGAAAACTCGGGTTTTCAAAAAATGTTTCATCTTAAAATTAAATTTGGTTTATTAACTTGAACAGACGTACGTGGGAATTCCGGCATGTGTTCTGTAGAGTGTTGATTTAAAGAAATAAACCTTCATAATTACCTGAACTACTTGTTCAGTGTGTGCTAGTTGCTATGCTAGTGGCGAGTAGAAGTTAGCGACTGGTAGGTGGCTATGCAGTGTGAATGATGCAAGATAAGCGGCACTGTCGTAAGCTGTCTTGGGTGCGCCAGGCGAGCCCAGATTGCCAGAGTGTAAAGACGTGTATTTGTAGTGAGGTAGTTTTTGTCCTAAATAGCATTTCATATTATTGCAGTCTACTACAGTTGTTTCATTTCATCCCAAGTTCAAATGTGTCTATAGTGTAATAAAAGTTCTAGTTAGTTTTGTTAACAAAGAAGTTATTTCAAGTTTTACAAGTTAAGATATAATACGCTCACAGCGATTTCGTTGTCTACTAGCAGTTTGGTGCTACAAGTCAACGACCGCCAAAAACACTGCTGCACTTAATTGGTGGCAATAAACCTGCGCATGTTTTAGTTAAACACATTTTCAATCGACAGTGTCACGAGTCGAGTCTGTGACCTAATTCGACCAGTTTCTAGAAGCTCGAGTTCATACCAGTGCAAGTGTCCAGCGTAAACAAGTTAATTTTAGATATCCAATCGAAGAAAGAGGTTAAGGGAAAAAAATAGCACACGTCAGCTTCTAGAAGGTCAAAGTTACTAAAATAATTATCGGAGAAGGTTCCAGGATTCTGGAACGTACGATCAAAGAAAGTATAAATTAAGGGAAAGTCAGCCAGACGGGGTCCTCGCATAGTAGTAGTTCTTGTAGAGCGTTGATCCTCACACAGACCTCGATTAGTAATAAGTTTTATGATATTAGCGGGTCCATTAAGTAAAGTTTTAGTATTTGAAGTTGAAGTTATACTAAGTGAAGTTTCATGTATCATTTAAGTTTTATTTATGAAGTATCAAGTCAAGTTGTTATTGAATTTAGAAGTTTATTTGATGTGAAAGTTGAAGAAGTTATTAAAGAAGTTTGAAGAAAATACAGAGATGTTTCTTTCTTCATTTCATTGAATTGTCAAGTATTGAGAATATAATCCCCGGCAAGTGTGTTCGTCACAGAAAGCATCGATATTTTATCCCCAATCTTCTACACCAGGGTTGGGCAACCTTTTTCTATCAAGGGCCGCATTATGAAAAATTCAGGGATTCGGGGCCGCACTATATATTTATATATTCTTAAAACTTATACGCTAGCTAACTGTCTGTTAATTTACATGTATACTGTATTAAACATTTACACTACCGAATTGGGAATTACAACAAGAGTTAGCCATGTCTGAAATTAAATTTACGAATATTTTTTTTTTGTAGCTTGCTAGCGTCTTTGTACATCACCACAATTCGGTTGTACAGTTTGTGTACCTAAATGTGAGGTATGTAACTGTTTACACTCCTGCATAATGTTCCGAAACTGTGGAACTAGTTCTTATCCTCGTGACTGATGTCAGACAGTCAGCATCGACCTGTTCCAACACTTCTTTATTTTCGAACCAAAAAAAAGAATGCTTGTTCCACAGATGCCTGTGTGCACCCAAATAGTGTGAACGCTTGGCAGCAAAAGTTCTTTAGGTTGTGGAAATACAGCTTCTGGCAGCCATAAAACTTCCGTGGGGGGGGGGGGGCGTTTAGGTATCACAATTGTGGTTTTACAGGGTGGGGTCGCTAGCCCCCACGCGGAATCCTCCTCCTTTCTCACCCGGCTTGGGACCGGCAGATGGCGGAGATAGCAAGTAAGCTTGTAGTAAGTCTAAGTGATTGGGGGGGGGGGGGGAGTATAGGGGCGAGGTAAACTTCTTTTTTTCATTTTCCTTTGCATTAATTAATTATAAACCAGCTTGACAAGCTCTCGTACAAGAAGTAATCAGCTTCATAATTGGGGATATTTTTAAAACCTTTTTTTCTTTTTTTGTTGTTGTTACTTTTTTGTTGTATAACACCCCACAAAAGTAATGTGAAGGCAAACTCATCAGAACGCTAAGCAAGTAAGCGTCTAGCGACATGATAGAAGTAATAGAATAAAAAAAAAAAAAAGAAATTTAGCAAAAGTGAGATAGAGAGAAAGAAAGAGGGAAGAATGCAGCAAGAATTGTAGAAAAGGAGGGACAGAAAGAGAAAGAGGGACAGAAAGAGAAGGAGGGACAGAAATAGAAGGAGGGACAGAAAGAGAAGGAGGAACAGAAAGAGTAAGAGGGACAGAAAGAGAAGGAGGGACAGAAATAGAAGGAGGGACAGAAAGAGAAGGAGGGACAGAAAGAGAAGGAGGGACAGAAAGAGAACGAGGAACAGAAAGAGAACGAGGAACAGAATGAGAAGGAGGGACAGAAAGAGAAAGAGGGACAGAAAGAGAAGGAGGGACAGAAAGAGAAAGAGGGACAGAAAGAGAAGGAGGGACAGAAAGAGAAGGAGGAACAGAAAGAGTAAGAGGGACAGAAAGAGAAAGAGGGACAGAAAGAGAAGGAGGGACAGAAAGAGAAGGAGGGACAGAAAGAGAAAGAGGGACAGAAAGAGAAGAAAGATGGCAGGAACCCCGCAAAACATTGTCCTTAAAGTTCTGAGAGTCCTATTACAAGTAGTCTGGCACGAGATCAAAGACAGAGAGGGGCGCGTGGAATGTTGAATGCCAAAGGTCACTTCAACTCAAGGTCAAACAAAAGTGCCTGCAACAACAGAAACAAAAAAAAAAATAATTGTGATGGGCCCTGAAACGTGGTTGAAAATAATCTCCCCTTGTCAGAGCTGAACACACACACGCCCCAATGTTGAGAGGTCGTGTAAATGTTACGCCCTTGCGATATTAACTTCAAGATACAACGTGCAGAGGCGGAGAATAGAGGTGTCACCGTGTTTCACAAGAATAGAGCGGACACCGTGTTTCACAAAAATAGAGCGGACACCATGCTTCACAAGAACAGAGTTGCCGTATCGATTGATAAAATCCATGGTTATAGTTTCATATGATGTACGCTAGTTGTGTTGTTTTGTGTTTTTTTTTCAACCAAAAAAAAAAAAAAAAGATTTTCTCAAATGATTCATTGTTCAGGTGCAAAGACTTGCTACAAGCGAGATAAATAGAACTTGGGTTGTTTAGTATCGACGTATTAGCAGGCGGGAGAGGGTTAAATAGCTCTCAAAACACTGAGTTCCAGACAGCGCGTCGGTGACAAGAAAATACGAGCTAATTTTTTTGTTTCTTTTGGAATACAACCAGACTTCCAAAGTAGGAGACTTGTGTTTGAATACCACGTGGGGGGGGGGGGGGCAACACTGGTTTGTATGATCACTGGGGGGGGGGGGGGGCTGTGCAACACTGGTTTTATGCTCGGGGGGGGGTGGCAACAATGGTTTTAAATTTACAGAGGGCAACACTAGCTTGATTACAACAAAGATAAACAAGTTGTTTTTTTTCACAAAGGGGCAACTTTAGGCTTGCCTACAAACAAGCAGCTCAGCTAGCGTACGAAAAGACAACAGCTAGTGTACAAGAGGGAGTGGCACCATTAACTTACATACAAAGGGGCACAATTTTGGACTCTTTCAAAATGGGGCAGCACAAAGCAGCTTAGAAAAAAGGTTTAAGTCGATAGCAAGCTCATACACAGCGGCCTGATCCTGTACCAATGGCGAACAACATCTGTCACCGCCCAGGTACCACTCAAAACACGTGACCGCCATTGTGCGAAGTGATAAATGGTTAACTCCCCTTGCCAGGTGGACTTGAAGAAGATGGTAACACTCTGATGGTGAGGGCAACATTCCATCACAGCCTCGGTATTGTTCAGCCCATCACCACATCGGCATTTCAGTTTCATTTGACGCTGGAGGGGTGGGGGCCACGGCGGAGGTGCCCGTGAGCTATTTATATACATAGCAAAAAAAAAAAAAGTAATCGATGCATCCCTCAAGGTCGTTCGCAACACCTACGCCATCTATCGGTACATTGGAACACAGCGGGGAGGGGAAGACACGGGCGAGGATAAAAAAAAACAACACAAGCGATCGACATTGTTGTGGAAGCAGCACTCGAGAGGGTTCAAAGTTCACCAGGCGGTTCCAAAACCTTGACACGCTGAGTCTCCATAGGAATTGACAAAGGAGAAAAAAATTGCAAAAAAAAGTTCCGTTTGAAAAACAAGGTTACAAAGACAGTTTTTGTGGAAACTCAAAATCGGTCTCCGAAGGGATCCACCCAGGAAGGTAAAAAAAAAAGCAGGTTTCAATATTTTCAGCATGAATATTAGAGTCTAAGACTATTAAAAAAAAAACCAACCCTATCTCCGCCAGTACAACAAGAAGAGAAGTGTACGGAATGAAAGTGTTGTCCATACTATTATAATGTTAGGCCCACTTACTACATGACACCACAGAATATGGGAATTTATTAATGGTATTTTTTCTAATAAATTACAATGACTAATGTTATTGAATAGTTGTTAAAATGGTGTATTTTTTAAATAAAAATAAATAAAAACAAAACTGCTTGCATAGTTAATTTAGAAAATGAAAAGCTCCACTTTCAGAGAAAAAAAGCCGTTACAACAAAACTCGAAAGATCTAAAATATCATCATGTCAAATTTTCAATATCTTTTTCTAGTTTTCGCGATTTAAACGAGACGGACAGACAGACCGCACAAAACCAATAACGGCTTCATTTCTTTAGGATAGAGTGCAATGTTCAATTGTGTATTTCTTCTCTCCCACCTGGCAATATGTATCCATCGGAGAACTGTTTGTGTTTTGCTGTTGTTGGTTCAGCTTTGTTAGTGCTGCCAGGAGTCGTTTCACATAGAAGGAATCAAAGTTTTCCAAGCCTTGGGGGGTTTGTTTTTGCACCCGCTAGGAAAACAAGTTTGACTGCGCAGGGTAGCAGCTAGTTCTAGTGCTTCCCTGTCTGCTCTGTGGCTGTCAGAGAGCTCTCCAGTTGCAATGGATGTTTCTAGTTTTTCCCCATCGGGCTATTCGATGAGTATTTCAGCTCCTCCATTTGTGGTGGCTTTATGAGATGACCGATGCGTGTGTAACTCTGACCTACTGAGGAGTTTGAGAGTTTACTATTTCCTTGAGCTCTGTTGGAGTATAGCCAGTTTTTTTCTGGTTATATTGTGAATACAATTTTTAACTCATAAATTTGCGCATTATTTTCACTTACACTCAGAGAAATTATCTGGCATTTCTGAAAGACAAGGGGCAAGAGAATGGAACCGCTAAGGTTTGATTCCCACTGTAGGATTAGGCTAGCATGGAAATACAAAACAAAGCTTAGGGGAAGAACATCGAAACCTCTGCGATATATCTCTCGATTGTGCAGGCATAAGCTCCCTTTTTTATATAATTAATTTACCAATAGTTATTTTTAAAATTGGTTAATTTTTTGATTGATTGATATTACAACAAACGATTGCGTAAAAGTTTGAAGTTGATCAGAGAGTGGCCAGAGAGACAGTGTTGATATAGGCTTTACAAAACAAACAAAAAAGTCCGTTCAGAAACACATGAGGTTGAAATACCGGTTGATAGTTAAAAAAACATCAAGAAGCCTTATAAAAGTGTGGACTCACCCTTGAGATTGGACATACGCCTGGACAGGACGCTGAGCCTGACAGTCAGCCATCCATTTTTATCAGCTGGGACATTGACCATGATGACGTGAACCTCCTGACCGGAAGTGGAGGTACTGTTGCTCTCGCACGTACTGCCAGGCTTCAGACTCCTGAAGCTCGACGTCACGTAGCGAGACTGGAAGTTGTCGACAATCTCGCATTTTGCGAAATCAAAAGGTTCTGGAGAGGACAAATAAGATAAGCGTGAACAGGTTTTAAAATAAAACTTCATAAGCAAGCACCAGGTTGAACACAATATTAGCATACATTACCAAAAAACATGTTTTAAAACACATTAGCACCCATTAGCAAACACATGGTTTAACACAATATTAGCACTCATTACCAAAAAAACATGGTTTCACACATTAGCACTCATTAGCAAACACATGATTTAACACAATATTAGCACTCATTAGCAAACACATGGTTTAACACAATATTAGCACTTATTACAAGCATATGGTTTGACACAATATTAGCCCTCATTAGCAAGCACACAAAAAAAAAAAACAACGTCTGGAATCAAAGACCCACTTTAGATGCAAGCCCAAAAAATCAAGCGCCTATTGAGTCAAAGTGGCTTCATAACCTTAAGAAAAAAAAAAAAAGTAAAAAACTCATTCACAAGTGAAAAATCAGCCAACATTTCGCAATAATCAGAATCCAGATTGTTCTTGTGTGTATTTCAATATCATGTTTGTTTGTTTTTTTTTGGTATAAAAAACTGGAAGGACGAAGAGAATTCTTGGTCGATTGTGTTCGGTTACACGACAATTCGTTTACTGGCATAGGTTCACCGACAAATCGTTCACGCGACAATTCGTTCACCCGACATATCGCTCACCGACAACTTGTTCACCGATACCTTGTTCACCGATAACTTATTCACCGGCAGTTGGTTCACGACAAATCGTTCACTGACAAATCGTTCACCGACAAAATGTTCACAGACAAATCATTCACTGGATAGTAATATATTGTTAATATTATATATTCTAGTTGCGTGTTTAATTTGTTTACATTAAAACGTTTGTAGCTATTATTCCTCCCCCCAACCCAACCCCCCCAAAAAAAAGAAAATTTTAATTGCTAGACATCGGGCCTAATATGAGTTTTTTTGTTAATTTTTTTATTTGTTTATTCTTTGTTGATGTAGTCTAGCAATCAATTATTTTTTTTGTTTGGAATTACAATTACAGCAACTGCAGTTCCAACATGTCATAAGACCGGTTTCAGTCGCTCTCAATTTTATTCGTGCCCGTAGTTTAAATTGTCGCCAATGTTTCAATGTTTCTGGATGACATTGGACACGAATTTGATTGTGTTCCCTACTACACAGAAGTCCGCTGGCTCGCATGTCATAATGTATTAAAGAACATTGTATTGTTTCTGAACATGAAAGGTGAACCTGTTGAACAAATTACCAAACTGACGAATGGGTTGGGGATTTGGCATTAGTAGTTGATCTCACTGTTCACCCGTAAGACTTGAGTTTGAAACTTAAAAGTAAAGACAAAATTGTGACAACTGCGAGTAACCATGTAAAGTGATTTCAAGATAAAATGACGACTGTAAATAAATCAAATATGAAGAGAAAATCTTGTTCTAGCTATGTTTGCAAG
Organism: Biomphalaria sudanica; assembly: GCA_036873155.1. Lineage (NCBI taxonomy): Eukaryota > Metazoa > Mollusca > Gastropoda > Planorbidae > Biomphalaria > Biomphalaria sudanica. Next base: position 2,459,492 of record JAZGLO010000050.1, on the reverse strand, counting down.
CAATGATCTCTGTGAGCAGTTCTTTTCCATAATAAAAGCTACAAAAACACCTCACCGTTCGAGATTATCTGATCAAAATTTGTCATCAGTGATGAAAGCGTCAGTTGCAAACAAACTTCAACCTGACATTAATAAACTTGTATCGCAGAAAAGATGTCAAGCATCAGGACAAAGAAAAAAATGCGCAATCATTTTTAATTACCAAATTGTACTACAAATTTAACTAAAGGACAGGTATGCCATAAATTAATGTATTCTATTGTATTATTTCTAATTTACATAAAATTAGTGGGCTGTTTTGCATCTGATTTTTCGGCTCCGGCCCCTCAGGTCATAGTAAGTTTTTTATGTGGCCCATGTACCTTAATGAGTTTGACATGCCAGATCTGTACCTTATTGTGTGGTGACATGCCAGATCTGTACCTTATTGTGTAGTGTAATATGATTATAAAATTAGATAATTTAGTTGTTGTTTTTTAGTGTATGAAACTGTTTTAAGCTTTTGACAATCTCAGCTTCTCCAATTCCCTCCCTTAGTCCTATGTCATTCTTCCTCACTAAGAGATAATCAATACCCAAACCAAGCGCTTGAGTTTCAAAGTAAACAAAAAATAATTAAAAAAAAACATGAAATGAACTACTTTCAACTCAATTAACCCAGTTTCTCCAACCACTCAACGCTTCAAGGCCACGGACTCGGTTGAGCCGGCACTGGCAGCAGTTATGTAAATAAAAAAGATAAAAACTCGGGTCTTTCAGGGGACGCTACAATAGAAGAACGAATTATGTAGTTTTGTTTTGTTGGCGCTGGTTCCTTGGGTTGATGTGTTTGTTTTTAACGATCAACGGTCAGGTGATAGTTTGTTTTTTTTCTGTGTGTTTGTTCGCGCATGTGTGTTTGTGTGTGGGTTCGCAAGTGTGTGTGTCACTTAACCTATCACGCAGTTACGCAGTGATTTAGAAAAAAGGGGAGGGTATATTATGTACTTTACGATCGAGTGTATTGAAGTTTAAATTCTCGAAGACTTAGCTTCACTAGGTACCACACATTGTTTTGACCACACAATACCCTCGTAAACTGTAAATTTAAAAAAAAATAAATAATAAAGTTCCCCTTTCAGACCTAATGGTCTATAGTAGTAATACACAGTCTATTGGGCAGATGATGTAAATTCATCTGTTTCTGGGGCCAATGGTTAACAAGGGTGTCATGTGACCAGCACAACGACCAACCGCCTTTACCTTCCCCCGACTAATGTCATGTACCCATTAGAGCTGGGTGGACTCAGAGGCACCCAAAGATCCCGAAATTAAAAATCCCAGACTTCACGAGGATTCGAACCCGGGATCCCCGATTCGGAAGCCAAACGCTTTAGCGCTCAAACCAACGCGCCTCCTCTCGTATACTGTAGTCCAGGGGAAAAAATGAACGCCTTGTGTGATACAAAGTCTTTCATGCAGGGATAGGTACCAGGAGAAGAACAGACAGGAAGGAGAAGAAATAGGTGGACAACATTAATGACTGGACGAACTGTCTGTGGAAGATACTCTGATCATGGCAAAGGACAGAGCGGAATGGAGAGAGACGGTGTTGCCCCTGTCACGTATTACGAATTGAATTCTACTTTTAAATGGCTTGCCTAGGGGAACGTGACAATAGAATAGCAGTTGTGTCACTTATAATAAGTCTGAATTTAATCAAAGACTTACAATGAATAACAAAAAAAAAAATGACACAAGAAATCGGAAGGTAAACTATCAACTTAATGTATAATCAAATATAAAGTTACAAGAAAGAAAAAAAAAACATTTACTCAATACAGAATTGATGTGTTGACCAAAACCCTTTTACAAAAATGGCATGTAAAAATATTACAATACAAGAGTTTGAAAATGTAATTACAAATACAAGCAAGCAAGGCCTTAAAAAAAATCTTAACTTACACGATCAAGTGGTATACCACGCACGGGTCACGCAATGTCTCCGCTATTCTGTCTCACGGCTGTCTCCGTATGTCTGTCTGTCAACGTTACGCGAGCGGTCTTTATATAATCTACCACGCGTCGATATCCAGTATATTCTAGAACAGAAAGTCATCAACACCCAGATCTAGAACGCTCTTCAAAGAGACAGAAGAAAAGAAAAAAAAACCACCCTCCTTTCAACCAGAGGTACACACATAGGTCAAGGACCGGTCACTGTCTGTGTGGCTTGACGAATAAAATAAAAAAAAAACTTATTACACAAGGGGCAGACAACCTACCCGTCTCTCGACCGCAACAGGTCAAAGAAAGAAAAAAACAACGCCTAGATACGTAACACCCCCAACAGGGAGGGGATGTAATACATGCATGTAGATGTCTCAACATCAACCGTATATTTGTTCTGCTCTTAACTCTTTCTCTCCTTAATTATTTTCCACGTTTTGGAGGAATTCTTCATATTGCTCATGACTATTTCACTACCCCTGTTATGATTGAGCTTCAATAGCTTTGTTGTTTGTTATCAGAAAATGTTGTATTTGGAAAAGAATTAAAGGGAAATGTTCTTTTTATATAATTCAAAGTCAAGTTTAAAAATTAAACATTAATTTAATTTGATGAGGTCAAAATCAATTATGGTATCGTCGATTAGGAGAGCAAGGGTTAATTTAATCTGTGTGGTACGTGTGGAAAGTGTTTTACTTGATCCAAGAAGCCGGAGAGTGAAAAAAAACGCGAGGGAGTGTGTTGATCTAAAGCTTCGTAAAAAATGGACTGTAGTGTAATTACAAACTCCGGCCGGAAAAGTCGACAGCTTCCAAAAAAATACAACCACTACAATTGCAACCGCTACAGTTCATTTGTGCGACGAAACCTTGGTTTGATGTGGTGAACTGCTCACGAGAGTGCCGCGTGGAGCCAGCACAACGGCCATCCCTTTCGCTCGACTGCGCATTCAATCCGGTTTTTTACAGAAAGTAGGTCAGAAAAGAGTTTTTAAATGAATCGTGACTATCTTATCAACTAAGACGTTCTTTCCTACCAGAAGATAACTACGTCCTACGCGTCTCCATGTGTAAATGTAGTCATGCATGTCAAATTTTAGACTTAGAACTTATTGGTTTTTCTGTCTGATTCAGGCAAAGCTTTCAACTGACCAGTTGTGTAAATAAACACGTACACTGACCAGTTGTGTAAATAAACAAGTACATTGACCAGTTGTGTAAATAAACACGTACACTGACCAGTTGTGTAAATAAACAAGTACATTGACCAGTTGTGTAAATAAACAAGTACACTGACCAGTTGTGTAAATAAACAAGTACACTGAACAGTTGTGTAAATAAACAAGTACAATCACCAGTTGTGTAAATAAACAAGTACACTGTCCATTTGTGTAAATAAACAAGTACAATCACCAGTTGTGTAAATAAACAAGTACACTGACCAGTTGTGTAAATAAACAAGTACACTGACCAGTTGTGTAAATAAACAAGTACACTGACCAGTTGTGTAAATAAACACGTACACTGACCAGTTGTGTAGATAAGATAAACACATACACTGACCAGTTGTGTAAATAAACAAGTACACTGGTCAGTTATGTAAATATAAAAAAATTAACAAATACACTGACTGCCAAAAAGGAATATTCCAAAGAATTATTTTAAGAAATCGAGAATTATGAGACATATCCGTGGTTCATCGTTAGTCACCTAGTCAGGCCTCACGGAACACTAAGTTACCGCGGAACACAGTTTGGGAAACACTGGTCTCTAAAGTCTAATTCCATTCATTTCTATCTTATCTTATATAATACAGACGTTACTTCAAAAAAGAAGATGATTACGTCCTACGCGTCATGCATTTAGTCATGCATATTAACCAGTGACTTAAATTCTGCCAAGTCACTGGTTTTTCTGGCTAGCTCAGGCAACCCATTCCATGCTCTAATAGCACTAGGGAAGAAGGAGTATTTGTACAAATTTGTCCTAGCATATGGGACGAGGAATGTGCCTTTATCTTTGTGTCTTTCAGAGTATTTTATTAAATTTTGTTTTTGTATTTGAAGATTATGGTTGAGTGTTTTATGTATAATTGCTACTTTACTTTGGAGTCTTCTGTCCTGAAGGCTTTCTAAATTTAGTGATTTTACTATAGGTGTTACTCTAGTCAAATGTGAATATTCGTTTGTTATGAATCTCGCTGCTCTATTTTGTGTCTGTTCCAGTTTCTTAATGTTTTCTTGAGTTGAGGAGTCCCAAACGGAGGATGCATATTCTATTATTGGCCTAAACAAAGTTAAATAACATTTTACTTTTATGTTCTTATTTGATTTATAGAAATTTCTTTTAATAAATCCTAATGCTTTGTTTGATTTTTTTTTTATAGTTTCATCAATATGTGGATTCCATGAAAGTTTTTCATTTATTATAACACCTAGGTATTTTGCGTTTTTAGTCTGTGTTACTGGTTTGCCATAAATAAGATAAGTGGAATTAATTTGTTTTAGTTTTTTTGTTACTCTAGTAATACTTTGTAGTTCAGGGCGTCTTTCCGGTGACACGGTGCGTAGAAACCTCATCTAAGTCTTTTTATTTTAATGCAGTGTTTCCCAAACTGTGTTCCGCTGAACCCTAGAGTTTTGCGAGGCCTACATAGGTGTTCCACAAACTACTGGAATAATTAACTAGTAGGCCACCACGTAAATAAATCTCTCTTTTAAAAAATTAGCAAAGTCTGCTCCGATAAATACTCAGAATGTGCAAAGTCTGTTATGGAAAAAAGGTTTGGGAACCACCGCTTTAATAACTCCGAATAATTAAGTCAAAAGCCCAATGAGGCGGTGTTGAATAAACCTAGATCTAGCTCGAAAAAATAAAAAACAAAACAACTTGCTTAAAGTACACCCTTATGTTTATGTGTGTAAGTGCGTGAGGTCGAGTGGGTGGAAGACAGTCGAATGAATTCTTTCAAGTAGATTAATGGCGTGCGCAGAACTTTGTGGGGACAGTGTTTAGAGTAGGTCTTAATATCTTCAGTTGGCTAAGGTTCAATGCACTTCATCGCTTTCAATGGGGCGTGACACCAAACAGGTCGCCGGCAAGGCTGGGGGGGGAGTCTCTTTCATCCTTCTCCGGCGCCCTAATGGTCTGAATGATGAAATAGGTGAACCAGGATTAACAGGCGGTTTTGTGGTTCGACTGAAGCACACACACAGACACACACACAGTGTCACCTACATAGTGGCTTACTAAACGTCATGGTGACTGTAAAGAACCCAAGCATAGTTAATGTCAGTCCTACCTTGTACAAAACATGTCTTATTCAATCCTAGCTCTTCAGTACAGCATTCCATTAGTATAAAACATGATATATTCAATCCTAGCTCCAGAGTACATTTCATTTGTACAAAACGTGACATATTCAATCCTAGCTCTAGAGTACAACATTCCATTTGTACAAAACATGACATATACAATCCTAGCTCTACAGTACAACATTCCATTAGTATAAAACATGACATATTCAATCCTAGCTCTTCGGTACAACATTCCATTAGTATAAAACATGATATATTCAATCCTAGCTCCAGAGTACATTCCATTTGTACAAAACGTGACATATTCAATCCTAGCTCTAGAGTACAACATTCCATTTGAACAAAACATGTCTTATTCAATCCTAGCTCTTCAGTACAACATTCCATTATTATAAAACATGACATATTCAATCCTAGCTCTTCAGTACAACATTCCATTAGTATAAAACATGATATATTCAATCCTAGCTCCAGAGTACATTTCATTTGTACAAAACGTGACATATTCAATCCTAACTCTACAGTACAACATTCCATTTGAACAAAACATGACATATACAATCCTAGCTCTACAGTACAGCATTCCATTTGTACAAAACATGACATATTCAATCCTAGCTCTACAGTACAACATTCCATTTGACCAAAACATGACATATTGAATCCAAGCTCTACAGTACAACATACCATTTGAACAAAACATGACATATTCAATCCTAGCTCTACAGGACAACATTCCATTTGAATAAAACATGACATATACAATCCTAGCTCTACAGTACAACATTCCATTTGAAAAAAACATGACATATTCAATCCTAGCTCTACAGTACAACATTCCATTTGAACAAAACATGACATATTCAATCCTAGCTCTACAGTACAACATTCCATTTGACCAAAACATGACATATTCAATCCAAGCTCTACAGTACAACATTCCATTTGAACAAAACATGACATATACAATCCTAGCTCTTCAGTACAACATTCCATTAGTATAAAACATGATATATTCAATCCTAGCTCCAGAGTACATTTCATTTGTACAAAACGTGACATATTCAATCCTAACTCTACAGTACAACATTCCATTTGAACAAAACATGACATATTCAATCCAAGCTCTACAGTACAACATTCCATTTGAACAAAACATGACATATTCAATCCAAGCTCTACAGTACAACATTCCATTTGAACAAAACATGACATATTCAATCCAAGCTCTACAGTACAACATTCCATTTGAACAAAACATGACATATTCAATCCAAGCTCTACAGTACAACATTCCATTTGAACAAAACATGACATATTCAATCCAAGCTCTACAGTACAACATTCCATTTGAACAAAACATGACATATTCAATCCAAGCTCTACAGTACAACATTCCATTTGAACAAAACATGACATATTCAATCCAAGCTCTACAGTACAACATTCCATTTGAACAAAACATGACATATACAATCCTAGCTCTACAGTACAACATTCCATTTGTACAACAGTACAACATTCCATTTGAACAAAACATGACATATTCAATCCAAGCTCTACAGTACAACATTCCATTTGAACAAAACATGACATATACAATCCTAGCTCTACAGTACAACATTCCATTTGTACAACAGTACAACATTCCATTTGAACAAAACATGACATATTCAATCCAAGCTCTACAGTACAACATTCCATTTGAACAAAACATGACATATTCAATCCAAGCTCTACAGTACAACATTCCATTTGAACAAAACATGACATATACAATCCTAGTGCGATTAGAGAATGGAATGGGCTGCCTGAATCAATCAGAACAACCAACGACTTGGCAGAGTTTAAGTCACTGATTACCATGCATGACTAGATTGACACAAGGAATGCCTCGGACGTAATAATTTTTTTTTTAGTTACGTCTATAATATATAAGATAAGATAGCTCAGCATTAGAATATTCTATTAGCAGCCACAAAGGTACAAATCTAACTCTGATATGAACCGGGCCCCTAAATACAGAGCCTTTCAACCGATAATAGCTATTGGGACCAAGATATTGCTGCTACGCAATGCTAAAGAAAAAAATGTTAAAAATCAAATATAAAAAAAAAAACAAACAAGTAAAGCGTTCTAATGTTCTTGTCCGGTTTCCAAGTCCCGACTTTATTCCTCATCAAAAGAGATGACAATGGCCGAAGACGCTAAAAATAGAACGGGAGACGTGCAAGCCATGATAGCTCGCGCCTACCACTTCCGTTGAGTGAGCGTGTGTAAAGTGGGGCAAACACAAGAGATAGCCAGCCCGCCTTTAGACTGCAGCTCATTAGTACACTCAGAGTCCCTTCGCTTTGGGTCAAGACAGTGACTTTCTTCTCTATTCAGCCACTATCACACCAGTGTTTCCCAAACTGTGTGCCGCGGAACCCTAGTGTTCCGCGAGGCTTGAGTAGGTGTTCCACAAACTACTGGAATAATTAACTAGTGGGCCACCACTTGAATTAAATCTCTCTCTAAAAAAAAAAAATAATAAGCAGAGTGTTCCGCTACATGCTCAGAATTTTCCAAGTGTTCCGTTATTGGAAAAGTTTGGAAAACACACGGATTACAAGATAGTTGTAAAGGCTTGCACAAAGTGAAACTCAAACCAAGCTATTTTCAATCGAACCTTCGGTAAAGTTGGAACCATGTTAGACTGAACACTATATATTATTATATAGAAACAAAATGTGGATAACCGAAATGTTGATGCATAAAAAGTGGATATAAAATAGGTTTATGAACAAAATGTGGATATACAAACAGTGAATGTAAAAAAAAAATTTAGCGTATAAAAATTGTTGATGTACAAATTGTTTAAGTACAAAAATCTTATCTTATCTTATAAAATACAGACGTTACTTCAAAAAAAGAAGATGATTAAGTGTTAATCAAAGACTTAAATTCTGCCAAGTCACTGGTTTTCCTGGCTGACTAAGGCAACCCATTCCATGCTCTAATAGCACTAGGGAAGAATGAGCATTCATACAGATTTGTCGCAGCTTTGTATGATGGCACTATGTGTCTTTCTGAGTATTTTATTATATTTTGTTTTTGTATTTGAGGATTATGGTTCAGTGTTTTATGAATAATTGCTGCTTTCTTTTAGAGTCTTCTCTCCTGAAGGATACACACACACACACACACCACCAGCGCTTTATGAATCAGGCTTCTACGTACTCTTTTTTCCAGTGACGGCGAGTGACCTCGAAACACCGTGACTGAAAGTTGGATCAAAAAACCAGTTTTTAAATCTTTCTTGACTTTGGACACCGGTGTAGCCAAGGACCCCGCAACACTACTTCGCCATCGGAATCCGTTCCCTCAGCAGGGTCCATGTCCATCCTGCCATCTTTGTCTCTTGGTCAACTGATCTTCTCCATGTTCGGTCTTCCAGCCTTTCTCTTCCCATGAGGGTTCCAGTCCAGGGCCGGTTTTACAATTCTTTCTGTTGCTTCTCGCTACGCATGCCCAATCCAAACCCCAATTGCGTTTTCGTCTGTTCTGGCGTTTAACGGAGAGGAGTCGACCACTTCGTCCAGATCTGACCTAAATTCATCTCCTGACCAGTGGGCAATTTGTATTTGACCCCTACTTCAGATTTGGAATCTGACGACCCGTTCCAAACATATCAACTTGACAAGTTCAACCATTGTATCTGGAACCTAGCGTCCCTTCCAACCATATCAACTTGTTGTTGTTGTTGTTTCAACAAGGGCTCAACCAGCACATCTGGTCACATCGGGGATTGCTTCGTTACAAGGTAAATGTCATGAGAAACGGAGCCGAGGGCGAGGGAGTGCAAGCGCCAAGTTTACTCCCCGAAAGGTCAGATGCAATATTCATAATGACAACTTTCACCGCGTGTACCCTGAACCCCCCCCCCCCAGACCTTCTTCTCCCCATTCTCCTCCCCCCCCCCAAAAAAAAAAATTATTTGATACGTGCACTAAGACCACGTACTGTCGCCATGTTATCAAAGTAAGACGCGCCCGTCAAGCCACAGATCTCCTACTGTCTGTCTTCTCTCGTTCACAAGGTTCGTTACCATGAGGGGGGGGGGGGGGTCCGAGATGGGCGGTGCTTACAGCGCTGGGTATTTTTAACTAGACTTGAGTATTTTGGGACCTGTTATTTGGGGCATGTTATTTGGTCTATTGTTCTGCGTATTTCTGTGACGTGTACTGTACATGTGAAGACAACTGTTGAGTTTATTTAGAGCTACTCAGGACAATAAACAATTTAAATAAGTTCTTCTTAGATTTCATTTTTAAACAGTAAAACACGAAACTTTAATATCAATATTGTTAAGAATTTAAAAATAAAACCTTATGTTTATGATGTCAGATATGAAAGTAAAATGAATTAGTCATTTTTCAAACCAATAACAATATTTATTTTAAAAACAAAGGCTAGTGATTTAGTACTAAGAATACCAATCTTCACAAGGTCGACGCCTCATTTATTCATACTCTCAAACACCTATTTATATTCAGAAATAAGACGATATGAAAAAATGTATGACTAATGTTGCAGGCCACCAGTACAGTAACAACCTCCGTCGCCAAAAACACATGGCACCACGTTGTGCAGACCTTATAAGGATTGATTACGTTTTTATAAGGGCAAGTGCGATGAAAGTATAAGACAATTATTTTGTTGAACAGTTTATATAGACCTAGATTTAAAAGGAAACACATGTGTGTTGCGACCATATGCAGCTGTGGAGTGTGTGTGTGTGTGTGTTATTGATGTAACCAAGAGTAAAACTATGCAGGATAATTTGTTGCCACTAGCTCAACACATGCTGATGCAATCACGAGGAAGTATGTCGTAGTTCAGGTGATAAATGGGAAAGTGAAAGTTGAACTTCCAAAGACAAGCGAAAGACGTGTGACAGAAAGACGTGTGACAGAAAGACGTGTGACAAAAAGACGTGTAACAGAAAGACGTGTGACAGAAAAACGTGTGGCAGAAAGAATTGTGACAGAAAGACGTGTGGCAGAAAGACGCGTAACAGAAAGACGTGAGACAGAAAGAATTGTGACACAAAGACGTGTAACAAAAAGAATTGTGACAGAAAGACGTGTGACAGAAGGACGTGTGACAGAAAGAATTGTGACAGAAAGAATTGTGACAGAAAGACGTGAGACAGAAAGACGCGTGACAGAAAGACGCGTGACAGAAAGACGTGAGACAGAAAGACGTGTGACAGAAAGACGCGTGACAGAAAGACGCGTGACAGAAAGACGTGAGACAGAAAGAATTGTGACAGAAAGACGTGTGATAGAAAGAATTGTGACAGAAAGACGTGTTGTTTTATGTGCGTTGTCATTTGTTCACATTATCAATATTTCACATGTGTTTCTACACACATCTACAGTGATGTTGAACGGTTGTATATACTGTTAATAAAAGTTTCAATTTGGTTTATACAGAAGTTTGTTCAAGTTTTATTCTAGTTCGGCATTAAGAAATCTTTAGGAGGCGCGGCGTCGGAGTGGTAAAGCTCTTGGATTCCGAACCGGATGGTCCCAGGTTCGAATCCTGGTGAAGACTGCGATTTTAAATTTCGCGATCCTTAGGGCGCCTCTGTGCTCAGCCAACCCTAATGGGTACCTGACATTAGTTGGGGAAAAATATATGAGGATGGTCATTGTGCTGACCACATGACCACCTCCTTAACCGCGAGCTTATTCCACTTATCTTATTCATGGCAAACCAGTAACACAGACTAAAAACGCAAAATACCTAGGTGTTATAATAAATGAAAAACTGTCATGGAATCCACATATTGATGAAACTATAAAAAAAATCAAACAAAGCATTAGGATTTATTAAAAGAAATTTCTATAAATCAAATAAGAACATAAAACTAAAATGTTATTTAACCTTGGTTAGGCCAATAATAGAATATGCATCCTCCGTTTGGGACCCCTCAACTCAAGAAAACATTAAGAAACTGGAACAAACACAAAATAGAGCAGTGAGATTCATAACAAAAGAATATTCACATTTGACTAGAGTAACACCTATAGTAAAATCACTAAATTTAGAAAGCCTTCAGGACAGAAGACTCAAAAGTAAAGTAGCAATTATACATAAAACACTGAACCATAATCTTCAAATACAAAAACATAATTTAATAAAATACTCTGAAAGACACAAAGATAAAGGCACATTCCTCGTCCCATTTGCTAGGACAAATTTGTACAAATACTCCTTCTTCCCTAGTATTATTAGAGCATGGAATGGGTTGCCTGAGCTAGCCAGGAAAACCAGTGACTTGGCAGAATTTAAGTCATTGGTTAATATGCATGACTGAATGCATGACGCGTAGGACGTAATCATCTTCTTTTTTGAAGTAACGTCTGTATTATATAAGATAAGATAAGAGCTACATCGAACAGATGGCCTGTACATTATCTGCCCCAAAGATCGCAAGGTCTGAAAAGGAAACTCAACTCTCAAGAAATCCCAACACCTTAAATGGTTTTTGACGGACTAGCTGTTCGCAGCCACAACTCTACGGCCGGATATCGACACCAACGCTGGATATCTACGTTGACAACACTGGACTAACTAGATCGACCAGCCACAAGGTACACTAAAAGATCTGGCCAACACACAAAAACTAGGGTGCGAGATATGAGCGTCTTCCTCCCGGTTCCAGCATTCAGATACTGGAACACATCACGCAGCCATATTGGCCTCCCCGGTCTTTTGTGTGGAACATTAAACATGGCTGCAGCTTGTCAAGAGGAGGTAATTAGCATGTGTTTCTACGTCTTCTGGACTAGTCTCCCTTGCGCACGTGCCAAGAAAGGAAATTTAGGGGGGGGGGGAAAGGAGGAGGGGGGGTGGAAGCAAGGGAAGAACGCCAGAAAACTGCGTTCAAGAAATGGTTAAAGAAAAACAGAACCGTCGGAATTAGAGCCGAGTTCTAGGATAGATCAATATCGAGCAGCTAGACTGTAGCCAATAGTGAGACGTGTGCAAAGATGCCCTGTTTCCTAATGGTGAGACGTGTGCAAAGATATCCTGTTTCCTAATGGTGAGACGTGTGAAAAGATGCCCTGTTTCCTAATGGTGAGACGTGTGCAAAAAATGTCCTGTTTCCTAATGGCGAGACGTGTGCAAAGATGTCCTGTTTCCTAATGGTGAGACGTGTGCAAAGATGTCCTGTTTCCTAATGGTGAGACGTGTGCAAAGATGTCCTGTTTCCTAATGGTGAGACGTGTGCAAAGATGTCCTGTTTCCTAATGATTAGACGTGTGCAAAAATGTCCTGTTTCCTAAAGGTATCATTGTAATCAACGAATGGTACCGTTTGATCGTCTAAGAGCTGAGCCGAAGGCTCTTCGAGCTCTAAGTTTGAAAAAATGCATGTTAGAGCGTCAAACAGTAAAAAAAAAAAGAAAAAAAAAAACTGCGTGAACCGCAGTTCTGTCTGGAAGAGACCCATGTCAATGCCTATATAAAGCATTGCTATTTCCGACATAACTGGCCTCTGCACGCATGGGCTAGACATGGCCAAAGGGCCGAGTTTACCGGGAATCTCCGCCATCTTCCTATGTTATACCAAGCTAACCATGGGGGAACTCGCCATTAATGTAACGGTCCCTTTAGACATGCATGCTTTCACTCTTCAGGTCGAGGCTCAGTCCACACACACTTCCAAGCAGACGTTATGAAATGTCTCGTTTGCACCGGACGACAAAAATAGTTTAGTTTAGAGAGTAAGCAATCTATCGTGTACAGTGTGCTAGTGCATGGTGTGTGTTCGCTTTGAAAACAAAAATAAATGACGGCAATGTATTCCGACTCCCAGCTCCCTAAAATGAAACAAATTTTCTAAATTGAAATTGTCGAGTTCACTTTCAGACCAGCGTCAATTGTGGTTGCGTTCTTTTTAGTCATGTTTTGAGTTCATTATTTTTTTTTACTGATGTTTGGATTGTGAACAGATGTTTGTAAGGGCCAGATAGCACTGCGTCTCAGGCAAGATCTGGTCCGCGGGCCCTAAGTTAAACAGTTCTGTTTTTCATCAATGAATTACGAGCCGTATTAGTAAGGTTCACATCCATCTTCAAGTGTGTACATATCAACGCCAGTTCGTACAAGTTGACACAAATACTCACTAAAGGATCGAACCGTGGAATGAGTAGCAAAGGTCTTGTTTAGTCTACACACACACACACATCTACCCCACACATCTGCCTTGACCAGGAGACCGCCTGCCTCACTGTTTAATGTTCTTAGCACCAAGACTTAACCCGTCTAATGAGGGGTCACCCCAGCTCTAGACCTGCACACCACCGTCCTCACCGGTCATGGAGATCTCGTGGGTTCAACATGTGAAACAGTGACCTTTTTTTGACAGCAGGGGAGGTAAACGACCTGGAAGATACTGACTTGACACATACAAGAGCGCTAGTGGATTTTCTTAACAAAGCAATTAGTCTATTAGCGAGTTAGTTCAATGGGAGGTTACTATAACAAGCAGTTATTTCTGGTGTACAGAATATAGAAAGTGTTGACACTCTATTTTAAAATTGAGTCTTAGTTTTGTGAGCACTTTCCAGCAGTATAATAAATCACAAATCTAAGCTCTTTGCTTGCAACCATAAGACTATATATATCTAGTCTATGCTTGCAACTCAAAAGTAATTTTTATTCTTCAGATAACTTTATTGGTCCAACTCAGTGGTTCCCAAACTTTTTCTCTCTAACGAAACTCTCCGCACATTCTGAGTATTTAGAGAGTATTAATTATTCCAGTAGTTCGCGGAACACCTAATCAGGATGGTCTAACTAGAAAAAAGTATAGTTACCCTTGTAGATCTTATGGTCTATAGGGTAGATGATGTAAAGGTCATTTGTTTCTGTGGCCTACGGTTAACGAGGGTGTCATGTGGCCAGCACAACGACCAACCGCCTTTACTTTACTCCAACTAATGTCAAGTACCAATTACAGTTGTGTGGACTCAGAGGCGCCCAAAGATCCCAAAAATAAAATAAAAATCCCAGTATTCACCAGGATTCGAACCCTAGGACCCCCGGTTCGGAAGTTAAGCGCTTTACCGCTCAACCACCGCGCCTTCCTGGAGGAAAATCATTTTGACAACAGTTCTCGACTTCGGCATTACTACATTACTTTAAAAAAAAAAAACGGAAGAGTCATGCGACTTGGTGCCTGGAGTTGGTTGTGTCGTGAGGTGCAGTGTTTGCTGCAGAGAGCCTGGATAGAGAGAGTCGTTACAGCATAGCACAACAACGAAGGCCATACAAAGGATTGAAGTCTTAACCTCCAAACGAAATACTCAAGTCATAACGCCAACACACACAATATCTCACGGTGCAGCGCAGGAAATAATTTCTACGAGGCTCTCGGGAATCAATGTACAACAGGGCCGGCTTTAGGCATAGGCAAACTAGGCAGCCGCAAAGGGGCTCCGCCTCGTACAGAATGTATATTGCTTTTTTTTAAAGAAGAAATACAGGAACTTGTCTTCAATTTTTTTTTAATTGCATAATTTTTTTTTTAAATATTTTTTTTCTGTTTATTTTGTATTTTTCTATTTCATATGGGCGGCCACCAAATTCACTTCGCCTAGGGCCTACAATTATCTTTGGCCGCCCCCCATGTACACATATTTATAATTAGTGGATAAAACGTGCAATTAGTTCTGTTTTAAAAGACATAAATATAACGACACTAAGAGGAAGTTCTTGTTCACACTCCATTATAAGAACTCTCTCTCTCTCTCTCCAGTGCATTTCGGTAACGAGGATATTTGCCAGAATCACGTGGGAGGGAGGGGCAATAACGCAGTAAAATATTGTTATAACTCTGCCATGCGCACCGCCATCCAGGCTAGTGCAGAGGTGCGCACTTCTAGTAACTAGAATAGAAAGGATGTTTACATTAGGAAAAGAACGATATCCGCCCGAGTCTAGAGCCGAAGTGAAGAGACTGTGCCAAAGATGGATGTTGTTTTGATGTATTTGTGACTTCCTGTAAATGAACATCCTTGCCTCTTTGAGTTGCCTTCCTTAAGTAATTACAATGACATAATGAACGACTTAATGACAGAAGGACGATTTAATGAACTCTGACGGCAAGAACGTCTCTCATTAACTATTTCTCTCCGTAATTATTTACCACATTCTGGTGGAATCAACGCTGGTATCGTCAGTTAGGAGAGAAAGAGTTAACAAGCCAAGGCTGAAGCGATTTTTTTTTTAACAAACAAAAAGAACAAACATTGATAAAAAAATAGAATACTTTTACACAGCAGACAATGAGACTCGGATAGATGAACATTTTTTAAACGATTTGAATTCAAAGAAACACAGTTCAGAGGGACTATGACGGGTGTAAACTTTTAGAAGAAAAAAATAAATCTATGAAACCTTTGGCTTCAAAAACTACAAGCTCTTGGTTCAAACTAAATCATGTTGAAAATCGATTTGAAGTATGGCATTGTGCCAGGGCCGGCCTTAGGCATAAGCAAACTAGGCAGCCGTCTAAGGCCTCGGATTGGTGGAGGGACTAAGCACAGGACTAATAACTTTGCGAAACTTGTAACAAATATCGAAAATAACAGAGCACCAGGACCCTACGTCTACTTGCCTAGCTTTAAGTCTCTACTATATCAGAGCACTAGTGCCCTACGTCTACTTGCCTAGCTCTAAGTCTCTACTATATCAGAGCACTAGTGCCCTACGTCTACTTGCCTAGCTCTAAGTCTCTACTATATCAGAGCACTAGTGCCCTACGTCTACTTGCCTAGCTCTAAGTCTCTACTATATCAGAGCACTAGTGCCCTACGTCTACTTGCCTAGCTCTAAGTCTCTACTATATCAGAGCACTAGTGCCCTACGTCTACTTGCCTAGCTCTAAGTCTCTACTATATCAGAGCACTAGTGCCCTACGTCTACTTGCCTAGCTTTAAGTCTCTACTATATCAGAGCACTAGGGCCCTACGTCTACTTGCTTAGCTCTAAGTCTCTACTATATCAGAGCACTAGGGCCCTACGTCTACTTGCCTAGCTCTAAGTCTCTACTATATCAGAGCACTAGTGCCCTACGTCTACTTGCCTAGCTCTAAGTCTCTACTATATCAGAGCACTAGTGTCCTACGTCTACTTGCCTAGCTCTAAGTCTCTACTATATCAGAGCACTAGTGCCCTACGTCTACTTGCTTAGCTCTAAGTCTCTACTATATCAGAGCACTAGGGCCCTACGTCTACTTGCCTAGCTCTAAGTCTCTACTATATCATAGCACCAGGGCCCTACGTCTACTTGCTTAGCTCTAAGTCTCTACTATATCAGAGCACTAGGGCCCTACGTCTACTTGCCTAGCTCTAAGTCTCTACTATATCAGAGCACTAGTGCCCTACGTCTACTTGCCTAAGTCTCTACTATATCAGAGCACTAGGGCCCTACGTCTACTTGCCTAAGTCTCTACTATATCAGAGCACCAAGGCCCTACGTCTACTTGCCTTAGTCTCTACTATATCGGAGCACTAGGGCCCTACGTCTACTTGCCTAGCTCTAAGTCTCTACTATATCATAGCACTAGGGCCCTACGTCTACTTGCCTAGCTCTAAGTATCTACTATATCATAGCACTAGGGGCCTTGCGTCTACTTGCCTAGCTCTAAGTCTCTACTATATCAGAGCACCAGGGCCCTACGTCTACTTGCGTAAGTCTCTACTATATCAGAGCACTAGGGCCCTACGTCTACTTGCCCAAGTCTCTACTATGAATCAAGGTTTATGGGCAAATGTTAAAATCTACTTGTTAGGCTACTTATGTTATAAGACCCTTGTTGTTGTTGTTAAATGAATTGCGTAATTTTATTTTTTTCGGTGTTTATTTCTAATTGTGCTAAATAAATATTCACCAAATCATGGGCCTGCAAATTACCGGGTTTTGAACCTCTGCCACTGTGCTACGATCAGTCGACAGCGATTGTTTAACACCACCGAAATCAACTAGGCCGTCCCAGAGCTCGTCTTTCATGTCTCGTCATTTCAATTTTGTTACAAACTGGTGTAAAGACTTCAGACAGTTGTCTTTTAAGATTTCCACCACACAGTTCGACCGAAACGCACTGACGACAATGCGAGTTACCTCCCTCTCTGGTAATTGTTATAACGTCCCGTGTCGTCTACTCCCGTAATGTCTTCTTCAATCAGAGTGTATTTGAGTTCGGGTCCACTCGCGTAAAGCGCACCAAATGAATGCGCCCTATCTCGGTGTGAATTGATTAAATAAACGTTGTCCATGGTTACACAGGGAACACAGATGTGCGACTACCTCCCCTGCCCCCCCCGGGGCCCCCAAACACACTGACCACACAGACGATGAGGTGTGAATTGATTGGGACAGCTTCTTAGATTGGGTCCAAACATTCGCTCAGAACAAAACAAAAAAAAACAGAAAAACAAAATATTTTGGCATTAAAGTGAATGTGTGATCAAACATTCAGCCACTGTCCATCTCTCCCCCCCCCCCCCCAACCAGGACGCAGACTTGGTGAAAAGTTATAAACAAAAATAAAGAAATAGAAGTGACTATAAAGCGGCAACAATTCCAGTATTTTTTTTTTCAAGAACACTTATTAAGTCCGCCATGCTGATCTAGTCTTGTTCGTTCTTTTTTTTTGTTTGTTTAACAAAGCTTATATTAAGTCACTCCGTCTGTCTGTCTGTCTGGGTGGGTTCTTTTTTTCTTCCACTTCCTATTCTCGGACCAAGTTGAAACTCTGCAACTATTTATTTTCGATGACTACCACAAGAATCAATTTTTTAAAAGTTAAATAATCAATTGGTGCTAATTACTTTTGTTTACTATAGAAAAAAAAAAAGGGAGATTAACATTGAAAGGCTGAGATAAATGGCGGCAATTGAACTCAATATACGCTTGGGTTTTTTCTAAGTTTTTTTAAACATTGAAAGGCTGAGATAAATGGCGGCAATTGAACTCAATATACGCTTGGGTTTTTTCTAAGTTTTTTTAAACATTGAAATGCTGAGATAAATGGTGGCAATTGAACTCAATTTAAGCTTAGGTTTTTTCTAAGTTTTTTTTTTTTAATAAGGCGCTTGTCTTCATTGACGTGTTACGTCCTAAGACTTAGCGTGAAATTGATCATGAAAAGTGAATGCTACCCTTTAAGAGCAATTAGCGGAAGTCAGGAGTGATGCCTTTATTAGCATCACTAATTGACAGGCGGATGCAGTTACCTGGCGAGTGGGTCACGTGATCTATGCAGCAGACGATAGGAAGAAAATGACAGCTGACTGCGCCAGGCATTCATTAAAACAGACTATCAGAAGTGATCTACTTGTCATGTGGACACGCTATTTACAGCAAGACACTTGGGAGCGCAACTAAAAGTGATGGCTCTGAGACTGGGATAGAAATTTGTAAAACATCTGCCATGGAAAAGATCCGACTTCAGCCCCCCCCCCCCCAATATAAATAAACCGATTTCAAGTTCTTGTCCAAGATCAGGGGCTCTCAACCTGTGGATCGCGACCCCTTTGGGGGTCGATTGACGATTTGCCAGGGGTCGCCTAAGACCATGGAAAAAATGAATTGTTTATGTCCATTCTTCTATTGCAGTGTGTGTATGCGGAGGGGGGGGAGGGTCGCGACAGAGTGTGTGTGTGGGGGGGGGGGGGGTAAAAAGGGGTCGCGAGCCTAAAAGGTTGAGAACCGCTGTCCTAGAACTAGCTAATGAACAGCAAACAGTAAGCAATCGACTTTAGAACTTCATTGAAGAAAATAAAGTCAAGTCAACATTTTAACTGGAAAATAAAATGTTCCTGAGATTTATTTTTTTTTACTTATTTTCAACATAAGGTCGTGTGGTATGCGCTCCAAACTGTCGTCTCGTTGGTTCCGGATTCGTTCCCCGTCCGTCATCCACTGTCGTCTCGTTAGTTCCGGATTCGTTCCCAGTCCGCCATCCACTGCCGTCTCGTTGGTTCCGGATTCGTTCCCCGTCCGCCATCCACTGTCGTCTCGTTGGTTCCGGATTCGTTCCCCGTCCGTCATCCACTGTCGTCTCGTTGGTTCCGGATTCGTTCCCCGTCCGTCATCCACTGTCGTCTCGTTGGTTTCGGATTCGTTCCCCGTCCGTCATCCACTGTCGTCTCGATGGTTCCGGATTCGTTCCCCGTCCGCCATCCACTGTCGTCTCGTTGGTTCTGGATTCGTTCCCGTCCGCCATCCACTGTCGTCTCGTTGGTTCCGGATTCGTTCCCCGTCCGTCATCCACTGTCGTCTCGTTGGTTCCGGATTCGTTCCACGTCCGCTATAAACTAGGACGTAATAGTCTTCATTTATAAACGTCCGGGACGCGGCCATGTCGATGATCAAGAAATACGATTCCACGAATGATTCTTGATAACGGATCCATTGAAACTTTGCATAAAATGCAACTTTCTGGCGTAAGCTTCACACGTCATGGTTGAGTCTGGACTTTTATGTACTACCTAACATCGTCTGCTATCTTTAGATTTTATTTCTTTTGCGTACGCGACTGTAAGACAAAACCCTCAAGGATTAAATAAAAAAAATGTTTCTTTTTTATTATTTACAATTAATATTATTATAACGAGAAACTGCTTACGCTGGACATCTTTTACTTCCATTGTCACATTGATGAAAGACATATTACTCGTTCCATATGCTAGGACAAATTTTTGCAAATGCTCCTTCTTCCCTAGTGCTATTAGAGCATGGAATGGGTTGCCTGAGAGAGCCAGGAAAACCAATGACGTGGCAGAATTTAGGTCATTAGTTAATATGCATGACTAAATGCGTGACGCGTAGGACATAATCAAGTAACGTCTGTATTTTATAAGATAATATATGATTAGTGATTCTAAAATGTTTGCTTGTCCAGATACAAACCTCTAGGTGAGACCAGAGAACTAAAACAATAACACTAAAAAAAAAGGGGGGGGGGGAATAATCTGAAGTCAAAAGCAAGATTGTGTGTGTGTGAAAAAGAGGAAGATTGAGACTGAACGGGAAAAAAAAAAGAGACAAAACAGAAAGAAAGATAGAAAGAGAAATATACACGTGAAAAAAAGAGAGAAAGAAAGAGAACAAGAGAGAGAAAGAGTAATAGAAAGAGATAGAAAGAAAGATCAAAATAATAAAGTGAGAAAGAAAGAGAAAGATAGAGAGAGAGAAAAGAGAGAAAAGTGAAAGACAAAGACATAAAGAAAGTGTAAGAAAGATAATGAAAGAAAGAAAGCATGAAGGAAAGAAAGAAAAAGAAAAAAAGAGAGAAAAAGAGAACGAAGCGAGTGACAGTTAACCACAAGGACCACTCCCCGGGTCGATAGGATTCAATGTTAGGAATGTAGGTCAATGACCGAACCACTGACCCAGGTGTCGCTAGGTAAATGCCAGCCCTGCTTGGAATGTGGCTGACAAGAGACGGGGGACAAAGCGGTGGGGGGAGCCGCGAATTCCATAACTGTTTACTTTCGATCTTAATTCCCAAAAGTAGAAACCTAGAGTCCTATAAACAGCCTCAGAGAAATCGACCTCATATTTACAACGAATACAGCATCTGCAGCTAAAGGTCACGGTTGACGCGTCTAAATATAGCCACACAGGGGAGATAAATGAAGCGAAACGAATGCCTAAAAAACCACAACAAATTTTAAAAAAAACAACAAATGTTGGTGTGGCCATGAATGAACTGTACGTATTAACCAGTGTGGAGCTTTAAACAAAAGACTAGTCACCATGAAATAAACATTAATTTGCGATTCTTTAGGAAGATACATTTACAAAACTGTACCGTGCTGGTCCTACTATAGATACCAATGAGCATTGCAAAACAGTCCTACTGTTTAATCAGCTGAACATGAGACTAGATCCCGACCCGAGGGTCCTTGTTTAAAAAAACAATAAACAAATTAAACAGTCTCAATGTTCGGATGCATTACGGTCATTGCAGAGAGCAGTCTGCCCCCTCAGCTATTTGACAAACTAATATTCGCTTCATGTTACAATTAGCTGACCACAATAGACTCTCTTACTGCCCTGTGTGGCCTCAAGCCAGAGTTTCGTCAACTGTAAATAATTGTATAGCACTGTCCAATTATCTTGGTCCGATCAAATGGAAAATCAGTTTGACTACAATAGTCCACTGTAACAATAACAATATAGATGCAAACACGAACAACATTCACACACACACGCACACACACACACGCGCGCGCGCGCGCACACACACACACACGCACGCACACACACACACACACAAACAAAACCAGCGCTTTATGACTTCTATGTACTTCTCGATAACAGTAAATGACCTTTCAACACCCTGACTGAAAGTGTTATAAATGAGTCAAGTATATGGTTCAGAGTAGCTCTTGGTATTAAGCTGACAAACTGACTTATTATCAAATTCCGTTACAGAAGTGAGAACCACCGTAAATCCAAAACACTTCCTTATTGTACCCTTATAAGATACAACCACATTACCACGTGACCTTGGTGTATTCAAGAATCAAGTTCCTATCTTGGCCTGGATTATGTAGTGGGGCCAAAGACTGGCTCTTGAATCCTACTTGTTTATCCATTCATCTTATAAGAAGAAGAACAAGTTAACTAATATCTAACATATAAAGTAGATGTAGGTGTATGTATCTAATATATACAATAGACTGTAAGGTGTATGTATGTCGTTTAAAGAAATCAAAACCGTTTGACCACTTTTGATGAAACTTGGCATGAATGTTCCTTAGATAATAGCAGTGATATTAGGATATGTTAAGGTGCTCTAAAACAAGACAGTTTACTAGATTTTAATCAATGAGGCATCTTGACATAGATTTCAACTATTAAAACAGCATAGATGCCTTTTATTATATATATATATATATATATATATATATATATATATATATATATATATATATATATATATATATATATATATATATATATTAATATATACATACATATATATATATATATATTAGACATATGTTACCCGCGGGTCTCAATTTGCGTATCACTGTCGATATAGTCACTGAGAGTGTTTTGTAAACAATAAAACGAAATAATAATGTTATAAGTACAGCGAATGCGTGAATGTAAAAATAGTATCAATTGGAGCTATCAAAAAAGCTAATCGACTTAAATCAAATAAAAACATTTGCTTGTAGGCCTACATATATTTGATAAAAATTTGAAATGAATAGACTTAATTTTGTATGTTCATGCATTAAAGTATAAATAGATCTTGAGTTAGACATAGGTCTAGATCAAGACTAATCTAGAGTAGGTCTAGATCTAGACTAATCTAGAGTTAAATATTGGCTTGGACGGAGTTCATTCTGTGCGTGCGTGATGGCTTCGCTCTGCGCATGCGTGACCTTTTTTTTTAATTAGATGTACGCGATCAATGAATGAAACTATTAGAATACAGCGAACGAATGTATGAAAAATGCTTTAAAAAAAAACAAATTTGAAAGTTGAAAGTTGCTAAAATTCGATCTAGATCCTTTCGATCTTTTCTCATGTAAACATGACCTAGATTCGCCCTACACCGATGAAGTTATAATGCTTTCATAGAGTTGGTCAACTTTTTTTTTTTGAGGGTCTTAAGTTTGTTTTAGGGCTACAATACATACACTATGGTCTAAGTTAGTACCCAAGGAACATTTCCTGCCAAGTTTTATCAAGATTGGTCAAACGGTTTTGATTTCTATTCGGCAGATACATACATATATACATACATACATACATACATACATACGCCTTACTTTCTACTTTATAGTATAGATATATAAAACAGAACGAAAGAAAAAAAAAAACCAAACCGAGCAAAGCCAATAAAAGACAATTGTACCCAATGACTACCAGTCTGTTAACAGTACAGTACTCCATATTTTGTTTGGATTGTCCCCCCTCCCCCCCCCCCTTAAATTGGCTTGACCTGAACTATGTGCACTGATGTGAGGACTGTAGAGCTGGGGAAAACAATGTGCCTATCACATCAGAGACAGATGTCTAGAGATACTTGGTGCAACAGAGAAACACAAAGAGATGCGCCGAGCTGTTCTTCACAACAGCGACACACAAATAGATGTGGCGAAATATTGGACGACGTCTGCTGAACCTGAGCACCGGAAGCCACTTGATGAGTGAAAAAAAAAAAGGCGGTCCAATCATTTTCGTTCAACCCTGACAGCCTCGCGTTATAAATGCCAGCGAAACAAACAATTGACATTGTCATTATCAAAAGATATAGTCCCACAAGTATTAAACAATTAGCAAGGCGACACATGTTATTTTATCGAAACTCTCCAATGGTAACAAAAACATTAAGTAACAATGTTGACATTGTGTTTATGTATGGGTGAGTGTTGTTAGCATGCAGAGTTATTCCCTTGAATAAGAAGGTTCGTATTGTTGGTGTGCAACCTGTGCATAGCTAGAGTGTGTTATTAAACAGTCTGGCGTGTCCAGCATCTTTTGCTGGCGTCCCTTATTGAGTTCAGTGTTCTTCTAGTGTACGTATTAAGCTTATAAGTGTATCATTATTTAAGCTGACAAACTTTCTGAAATAATTAGATAGCCCTAAACATTGTGACTATTTAATCCTTAAACCACCGCTACATAGACAAACACTAGAAATGATTACGGAAAGAAAAAAGAGAAAAAGAACGAATGATTTAAATCAAGAGCTAGTGATTTAAACCAAGAGCTAGTGATTTAAACCGAGAGCTAGTGATTCAAACCAAGAGCTAGTGATACAAATCAGAAACTAATGATTCAAATCACGAACTAGTGATTCAAATAAAAACGTGTAATCCATATCAAGAAATTATTACCCAAATCAAGAACAAGTTGAGTCATTGGTAAACATGCACAGTTTGATGCATGACGAGTAGGACGTAATTATCTTTTTTTTTAAGTATCGTCTGCATTTTATAAGATAAGATGGTAAGACTAGTTACTCAAATAAGACTGAAATCAATACCGCCTGTCAAGATCTATTCTCAATCTAGTTCAACATGTCAAAAACAAACAAAAGGCTCAAGAGAACCAACGATCCCTACACAACAAAAACATATCAACAAAATACTACAGAACATTAACAATGTCAAGATGTTTTCCTCCAGGCTTTGAGCAGACGAGAGGCAGTGCCCGCCCTAACTGCAACTGCACTTGTTAACGGTGCCACTACATCACAAGAAAGCGATCCTATTGATCCTATACATGCCAGTGCCGTTACCTTAGAACAAGAGAGACTTCCACCCGCACTTTCAAAATTTAACCCCCCCCCCCCATTTTCCCCCTCACAAAATGCTAAACAGAAGTTGGTATTAAAGCACTAGGTCAGACAATTGCTTTAAAAAATAAAAAAACAACTAGCACATCCCCGCCCACTCACTTTGAGACTGGACATTAGTAGGACTGCTGTCCTTAACCAGATGCGACAGTCACTTCTAAGTGCCTTGCGTGGGTTGCATGGGGTGATGGAAGCAGAAGTGGCCAGGGAAAGATTGGTCTGTGTTGTCTCATCCTATGGTAGGCCAAAATGGCGTTCATTTGTTCCTCTATTCTCTTTTCATCAGTTTCATCTATTATCTTTTCATCATTTTTCCTCGATTCTCTTTTCATCAGTTTCATCTATTATCTTTTCATCATTTTTTTCTCTATTCTCTTTTCATCAGATTCATCTATTATCTTTTCATCATTTTTCCTCGATTCTCTTTTCATCAGTTTCATCTATTATCTTTTCATCATTTTTTTCTCTATTCTCTTTTCATCAGATTCATCTATTATCTTTTCATCATATTTCCTCTATTTTCTTTTCATCAGTTTCATCTATTCTCTTTTCATCATTTTTTTCTCTATTCTCTTTTCATCATTTTTTTCTCTATTCTCTTTTCATCATTTTTCCTCGATTCTCTTTTCATAATTATTTCTCCATTCTCTTTTCGAATCTTTTCCCCCTAATCTTTTCATCATTTTTCTTTTTTTTTTCTCTAATTTCTAACAAAACTCTAATTTCATCAGAGACCCAAGCTTGAGTGTATCAAATTACGGGCGCCACAGATATCAAAGGGGGGGGGGGGAGCACCTTCTGTACACGTATCTGCACCTGAATTCCTTCCAAGGAACCCATTCATGCAGGGGCGTAACTAACCGTGACCTCCCCGACCGTGACCTCTTAAAAGGTTCGAACCAATGTACCTCCACGATCTAAATGAAGACGTTGCGAAAATTCAAATACGTGTGTATATTAAAAGGTCATTAGTCCAGTCGGCCAGACTGTGACGTCAGTAATTAGAAAGTGTTTGAAGCTATTGATTACTAAGAATTATTCTGAACTGAGCTGCATAAAATATCAACATCGTGATAGTCTTTAGTATCATTTCAACCAGAAACAAACAATAATAATAATGAAGTCAATAATGATGAAAATAATTCGCTGACGGACCAAAATAATTTTTTTTAAACTTGAAAACTTTCATATTGTTTGTTTTTTTTTTTTTAAAGATTACAAAATATATAGATTTTATCAAAAGTGAAGATTTTTTTCTCGACATCATCAGGCCAAAAGGAACCAAAATCAAATGGCGTTGAGCTTTTCACTTCTCTATAAAATATGGTTTTAAAAAAAATCATTTTTCTGTCCCCTAATTACATTAAGTCACCTTAGTGAATAGTCGGTCACGTGATCTCAGCGGAACACCTTTACAAAAAAGAGGATGAGAGGTAAGGGGAGACAACGAGAGGGAGAATTCAGAAGTTTTGAACCCTGGTCCTCCACCAAACGATTCCTAAAAACACAAGCTTCAAAGGGAGTCAGATTATAACATGAAACCATGACATCAACGCCAAGTGTTTTTAGCACGTGTGAGACAGTCTGCATACCAGAAACAAGGGAGCACATGCAGAAAGGGTCGCCCAAAGAAAAGCTGGACAACGTCAAAGAATGGACCAGCCTCTTATTTGATTTCTTGCTAAGAACAGCTGCTGACCGGGACAAAAGGAAGGGATTTAGTAACGCATCCTGTCACAACATTCAAATGCCGAAAGTCGAGGGACAGTGATAACGACATATCATCTACTAGAAACACTAGTCAAGATCAATTAGATACAGAAAAAGAGATTAGATATAGAAAAAGAGATTACATATAGAAAAAAGATTAGGTATAGAAAAGAGATTCATATAGAAAAAGAGATTAGATATAGAAAAAGAGATTACATATAGAAAAAAGATTAGGTATAGAAAAAGAGATTACATATAGAAAAAGAGATTAGATATAGAAAAAGAGATTACATATAGAAAAAGTGATCACATATAGAAAAAGAGATTAGATATAGAAAAAGAGATTAGATATAGAAAAGAGATTAGATAAGAAAAAGAGATTAGATATAGAAAAAGAGATTACATATAGAAAAAGAGATTAGATATAGAAAAAGAGAAAACATATAGAAAAAGAGATTATATTTAGAAAAAAGAGATTAGATATAGGAAAAGAGATTAGATATAGAAAAAAGAGATTAGATAAGTGGGGCAAGTGTTACTGAGAGTTGCATTGAACATGGAGATTGAAAAAAAAAGAAAAAAGCCAAAATGTCGATCGCCTAATTCGCCAGTTTGCTGGAAGGGAGAGAAGTAATTAAAGAAAAGAGTGAAGAAAGAATGAAGAGCAGTTAAGTGAAAAAAGAGAAATGTAAAGAAAGAAAGAGTAAAGAGAAGAGAGGACAGAAAAGAAAGCATAGAGGAGAAAAGGAAATGTGTCATAGTACAAAGGCAACAGCCACAATGTGTCATAGTTCAAAGGCAACAGCCGCAATGTGTCATAGTTCAAAGGCAACAGCCGCATTGTGTCATGGTTCAAAGGCAACAGCCGCAATGTGTCATAGTGCAAAGGCAAGAGCCGCAATGTGTCATAGTTCAAAGGCAACAGCCGCAATGTGTCATAGTTCAAAGGCAACAGCCGCATTGTGTCATGGTTCAAAGGCAACAGCCGCAATGTGTCATAGTTCAAAGGCAACAGCCGCATTGTGTCATAGTTCAAAGGCAACAGCCGCAATGTGTCTTAGTGCAAAGGCAACAGCCGCAATGTGTCATGGTTCAAAGGCAACAGCCGCAATGTGTCATAGTTCAAAGGCAACAGCCGCATTGTGTCATGGTTCAAAGGCAACAGCCGCAATGTGCCATAGTTCAAAGGCAACAGCCGCAATGTGCCATATTGCAAAGGCAACAGCCGCAATATGTCATAGTTCAAAGCGTAGTTTGAAACCTGCTAAACTGAAGCGTCATCTTGTAACAAATCAAAATGAACTAAAAGAAGAAAAAAAAAACGTTGAATTCTTTAGACTATAAATCAAACCGTATGCTAATTTTTATAGCAATGCGTCCTTAGTGAATAAAAAAAACAAACTCTAAATGCCTCATACACTATTGAATTGCGAATAGAGCTGAGCCAAAAATTGCACACTAAGAGTTTGAATATGCCAGCGGCTTTAGAAATAAGCGATTGGGGCAAACTAATCATGCTGTATCGGAGGTCCGCAAATATCGCAGGGCTTAAAAAGGGGTACCTTAGCTGCAAAATTTTGAGAACCTTTGCTCTGATGCTAAAAATGCTATAAATACACTTTTGGCATCTCATTACAGGTCTGCGTGGTGCAAGAACTAATCAGCACTGAATGAAAACAGGTCTCAGTTTCCCGTCATTCAATGTCTTATTAACCTGACTCCACTGCGTGAGAGTTCTTCAATAGCTCTAAACTTCCGATAGACACATCACGATTTCCCTCTGTCTTTATTGCAACGAGAATTTTATATTAAGGCAGCTATTATTGTCACATGTCATCCTGCACAGGAAAACATAATATTCAGTTTCAATAACATGGGCGGATTGAATCTCACTGAGGCATGCAGAGTTAAGCGTTGAAATCATGACCATTTCTTATCAGCCAGACAATGGTTTTCATTAGATCACTAAGAGTCGAAAAGCACTGGGCAACGGTCATGGACGTTTGTTTTGTTTGTAAAATGTTTTTGATGTAAATTCAGAGCTGAAGCCCAGGTCTGCATGACGTGGCAGCGAGCTATTGGTCTCAACTGCCCACAGGTTGTGACGTCGCAGGTCAGTGTTGACGCCTGCTATAACGATTGTTGGTCGGTTGTAGACGCCAAAACACTGAATTTCTGAGCTTCAGAATAAAGGAAAAGGCACTGATCGTAATGAGGCGTGACCCCCGTGACCTCGAATGCGTCGAATAGGGGGGGGGGGAGGAGGGGGAGGGGCTTACAGCCTTTCGCCAGACCCCCTTTACCATATAACATATGCGAACGTATTTTGTGTTGGTTCTACTAAAACATTAACTCTTTCTCTCCGTAATTATGTACCACATTCTGGTGGAATCAACGTTGGTATCGTCAGTTAGGAGAGGAAGAGTTAAGAAAACATTGCTTTAAGCGCTTCCGCGACGTGGCTTATGCAGCAAAGTCAAACGGAGGTAACTCTCAAATAACGAAATCTAATAACACAGGCGAAAGGCCAACTAGATAAGTTAGACGAACGCTGAAAGCGAATGTCGAACAAGAAGTTTTATAATAACGAAGGGAGCCGTCGAATGTCGTCAAGCTAAATCTCTACGTCCATAAAAACCCGCCTATCTCTCTAAAACCTTCAGAAGTCGTCTGTTTAAATTTCGCTCTTCTTCCTAAAATCCGAGTCTTGTTTTTTTACTAGTCGCGTCATTGCCTCTAAGTCAAAACTTTATAATCGTACCACAATGACAGCTAATTGTTTCTCTTATTTTAATTTTCTTACAGTATGCTAAGAGTGTTCCAGAGTCCCGAGTCATGTGATTGGGTCATCTCGCCCCAGATTGAAACGAGCGACACGGATGATATCTCAAGTCGTCAAGCCACATCGCCACGGCAAAGGTCAAGGCTGTAACGTCACACTATTTCTGAACATAAATGTTTTATACATGGACAAGAGATTTTCACCACTGACTAACGCAATGTCGCAAATGTCACAAGGCGATATCTTGCCGGCACTGACTAACGCAATGTCGCAAATGTCACAAGGCGATATCTTGCCGGCACTGACAAACGAAATGTCGCAAATGTCACAAGGCGATATCTTGCCGGCACTGACAAACGAGATGTCGCAAATGTCACAAGGCGATATCTTGCCAGCACTGACAAACGAGATGTCGAAAATGTCACAAGGCGATATCTTGCCAGCACTGACAAACGAGATGTCGAAAATGTCACAAGGCGATATCTTGCCAGCACTGACAAACGAGATGTCGCAAATGTCACAAGCCGATATCTTGAATCAATTCAACCTGACGCAGCCTTAAAGAAACGCGCGGTCCACCAGCGGATCATGCAAGTGAGTACAAGTTCAGTTGAAAACTACTGAACAACTTGAAAGACTTATACATCTGAATATCTCTTTTAGAACAGTGTTTCCCAAACTGTGTTACGCGGAAAGTTTGGGAACCACTGTTTTATAACACGGCATCACATATGTTGATCAGTGCATGAGTTAGATCAGCGGTTCTCAACCTTTTAGGCTCGGCGACCTCTTTTTACAATCCTCACTCTGCGGCGACACCCATCCACACAGCAATAGAAGAATAGACAAAAACAATCCATATTTTCGATGGTCTTAGGCGACCCCTGGCAAATCGTCAATCGACCCTTAATGGGGTCGCGACCCACAGGTTGAGAACCTCTGAGTTAGATGGAGATTTCAAAGAGATGGGAAGACTTAGGATGGGTCTCAGTACAACGTTTGCGTTATAGCTTTCATTTCAATCCAAACTTACACTTGAGCTAATCACGAGAGCAGAGAGCTGGCAGTGAAACTTAATTAGAAGACCAACACAAATAATCAACAGACAGGGATATGAACATTCAAGTAGTGAACAGACAGGGATATGAACATTCAAGTAATGATCAGACAGGGATATGAACATTCAAGTAATGAACAGACAGGGATATGAACATTCAAGTAATGATCAGACAGGGATATGAACATTCAAGTAATGAACAGACAGGGATATGAACATTCAAGTAATGATCAGACAGAGATATGAACATTCAAGTAGTGAACAGACAGAGATATGAACATTCAAGTAATGATCAGACAGGGATATGAACATTCAAGTAATGATCAGACAGGGATATGAACATTCAAGTAATGAACAGACAGAGATATGAACATTCAAGTAGTGAACAGACAGAGATATGAACATTCAAGTAATGATCAGACAGGGATATGAACATTCAAGTAATGAACAGACAGGGATATGAACATTCAAGTAATGAACAGACAGGGATATGAACATTCAAGTAATGAACAGACAGGGATATGAACATTCATGTAATGAACGGACAGGGATATGAACATTCAAGTAATGAACAGACAGGGATATGAACATTCATGTAATGAACAGACAGGGATATGAACATTCAAGTAATGAACAGACAGGGATATGAACATTCAAGTAATGAACAGACAGGGATATGAACATTCAAGTAATGAACAGACAGGGATATGAACATTCAAGTAATGAACAGACAGGGATATGAACATTCATGTAATGAACGGACAGGGATATGAACATTCATGTAATGAACGGACAGGGATATGAACATTCAAGTAATGATCAGACAGAGATATGAACATTTAAGTAATGAACAGACGGATATGAACATTCAAGTAATGATCAGACAGGGATATGAACATTCAAGTAATGATCAGACAGGGATATGAACATTCAAGTAATGAACAGACAGGGATATGAACATTCAAGTAATGAACAGACAGGGATATGAACATTCAAGTAATGAACAGACAGGGATATGAACATTCATGTAATGAACGGACAGGGATATGAACATTCAAGTAGTGAACAGACAGAGATATGAACATTCAAGTAATGATCAGACAGAGATATGAACATTCAAGTAGTGAACAGACAGAGATATGAACATTCAAGTAATGATCAGACAGGGATATGAACATTCAAGTAATGATCAGACAGGGATATGAACATTCAAGTAATGAACAGACAGAGATATGAACATTCAAGTAGTGAACAGACAGAGATATGAACATTCAAGTAATGATCAGACAGGGATATGAACATTCAAGTAATGAACAGACAGGGATATGAACATTCAAGTAATGAACAGACAGGGATATGAACATTCAAGTAATGAACAGACAGGGATATGAACATTCATGTAATGAACGGACAGGGATATGAACATTCAAGTAATGAACAGACAGGGATATGAACATTCATGTAATGAACAGACAGGGATATGAACATTCAAGTAATGAACAGACAGGGATATGAACATTCAAGTAATGAACAGACAGGGATATGAACATTCAAGTAATGAACAGACAGGGATATGAACATTCAAGTAATGAACAGACAGGGATATGAACATTCATGTAATGAACGGACAGGGATATGAACATTCAAGTAATGATCAGACAGAGATATGAACATTCAAGTAATGAACAGACGGATATGAACATTCAAGTAATGATCAGACAGGGATATGAACATTCAAGTAATGAAAAGACAGGGATATGAACATTCAAGTAATGATCAGACAGGGATATGAACATTCATGTAATGAACGGACAGGGATATGAACATTCAAGTAATGATCAGACAGAGATATGAACATTCAAGTAATGAACAGACGGATATGAACATTCAAGTAATGATCAGACAGGGATATGAACATTCAAGTAATGAAAAGACAGGGATATGAACATTCAAGTAATGATCAGACAGGGATATGAACATTCAAGTAATGAACAGACAGGGATATGAACATTCATGTAATGAACGGACAGGGATATGAACATTCAAGTAATGATCAGACAGAGATATGAACATTCAAGTAATGAACAGACAGGGATATGAACATTCAAGTAATGATCAGACAGGGATATGAACATTCAAGTAATGATCAGACAGAGATATGAACATTCAAGTAATGAACAGACAGTGAACACTGAAGTCATGAACAGACAGGGACATGAACATCGAAGAAATGACCACTGCTATATCTCTATGATAAACTGTTTAAACCCTGACCATTATTTATTGTGAACACAACAAAGAAAAAGAAGAAGAAGCAGACAGAGAAAGCGATGGGAGGACAACATAAAAGAATGGACCTACCATTGAATGAGGTTTTAAACAAGGCAAAAGACAGGGAGGAAAGACAGGGAGGAATGGAGAAAGACGGTCGACAAATTTGTGCCCCAACGGTGCCCCTAGTCCCGCAGACAAAGGGATAGGTAAAAGTAAAGTAAGGTAAGACACAACAACGGGACAGACTGCTTTGGAAATGTGCACATACCGAACAAAAATGATTTGGGGACGTTTGATTTGTTTTTCCATTAGTTCTAGTTTGATCTCTGTAACTCTAGTTGACAAGAAACATCGACTCACTAATTGACAAGAAACATCGGCTCACTAATTGACAAGCAACATCGACTCACTAATTGACAAGAAACAACGACTCACTAATTGACAAGCAACATCGACTCACTAATTGACAAGAAACATCGACTAACTAATTGACAAGAAACAACGACTCACTTATTGACAAGCAACATCGACTCACTAATTGACAAGAAACATAAACTCACTAATTGACAAAAACATCGGCTCACTAATTGACAAGAAACAACGACTCACTAATTGACAAGAAACATCGACTCACTAATTTACAAGAAACAACGACTCACTAATTGACAAGAAACAACGACTCACTAATTGACTAGAAACATAAACTCACTAATTGACAAGAAACATCGACTATCTAATTGACAAGAAACAACGACTCACTAATTGACAAGAAACATCGACTCACTAATTGACAAGAAACATCGACTCACTAATTGACAAAAACATCGGCTCACTAATTGACAAGAAACAACGACTCACTAATTGACAAGAAACATCGACTCACTAATTGACAAGAAACATCGACTATCTAATTGACAAGAAACAACGACTCACTAATTGACTAGAAACATAGACGCACTAATTGACAAAAAACATCGACTCACTAATTGACAAAAAACATCGACTCACTAATTGACAAGAAACATCGACTCATTAATTGACAAAAAAAAAAGACTCATTAATTGGCCCAAAAACCATTGACTCACTAATTGACCAAAAAACCATTGACTATCTAATTGACAAGAAACAACGACTCACTAATTGACTAGAAACATAGACGCACTAATTGACAAAAAACATCGACTCACTAATTGACAAAAAACATCGACTCACTAATTGACAAGAAACATCGACTCATTAATTGACAAAAAAAAAAGACTCATTAATTGGCCCAAAAACCATTGACTCACTAATTGACCAAAAAACCATTGACTCACTAATAGACAAGAAACATCGACTCACTAATTGACAAAAAAACAACAACATAGACTACCTAATAGACAAGAAACATCGACTCACCTGATGTGACGAATGAAAAACACAAAAATGTCGCCAAAATTGTTGACGCACAAATACTCCATGGGAAATATAACAATCGCATCATGGCCCCGATCTTTGGCAACACTAGGGCACATAGGCGTTCATCTTTTCAAAGCGACGACAGTTTCTGTGAAATAAAGGAAAAAGGCATCGAATAAAACAATCAAATTACAAATACCAAAAACAAAACTTAAATACATAGAAAGACACAAAGCTAAAAGCATGTTTCGTATTCCGTATGCTAGGACAAATGCGTACAAGTCTTCCCTAGTGCCAGTAGAACATGGCAACCAACGTCTAAGCAGAGTTTAACTCTTTCTCTCCTAACTGACGATACCAACGTTGATTCTACCAGAATGTGGTAAATAATTACGGAGAGAAAGAGTTAAGTCTCTAGTTAACACGCACGATGCTAACATTTGTATATATTGCATTTGACAACTCAAAAAAAAAAAAAAAAGGGGGGGGGGTCTTTGAGATTTTTGTTTTAAGGTTAGGCATTCGTCACTTCCCTCAACATTACTGAATGGGAAACTAGACTTGACCAATCGTATCGCTTCATTCTTACAGTGGCTGTTAGGCTTAGTGACGACCTAGTCCAGAGCTATGGTGCAGTTATACATACATAGATCTCAAAGCATTAGGATAACCAACTCATCTAAGCCCCTCCATATCCCGAAAAGGAAATAGATCGTGTGTCTGGCTGATTCTAACAAACTGGTCAGTGTAAGGTTAGTCTAGGCTACGCGTAGTCGGTCCTCAGGTCATGACAAGTCAACCAAGCGATAGTGCTTGTTGTACGCTGAGTGGTCAGGCGAGAAAATACCCACTGCCATGGTTAGTCAAGCGTGTAGATCTACTCGTAGATCTATTTCTTGTAAAACATTGTAAACGTTACTGTATGGTTTTCCGTTATACTGTAATGGCAATAGATTAAATTGATAGGTCTATGTGACGTCGAACAGAAACCCGGTGAAAATCTGACCGTTTTGGATGCGCAGAAAAAAATACGTCATAAAAACATCAATGACAAAGTTACTATTGAAAATAAAATAAAAAGAATAATATATTCATTTTCTGTAAATCAAAACACATATCAAGAAAGGTTACAAAGACAGTTTGTGTGGAATCACAAACTCAAAATCGGCCCCGAAAGTGGTCCACACAGGCAGGTTATCAATATTTTCAGAAAGAACATCAAGACAAATGACAGAGAAGAATGAAGAAAGAAGGTTGACAGATCTTGTGTGGTGCCCCAGCGGTCCAGCAAACCAAAGGATAGGTGAAAGTGAATGTGAAGTTAGATATGAACCTGGCCAAACTGATATCTTATAATGAATATCTAATTTATCTAATTGTTTTGTGAAATTACGGCACAGTGTAAGACTCTGCAGTTCACGCGATAATATGAAAAACTACTTATTAATTGTTTTAAATTATGTCCAACTTATATGCATACGAAATAGATTTGTTCTCTTAAAAAAAAAAGTAAACATCATTTTTGGGTAAATATAGTAGTTAGTAGGACAGAACTTACATAACGTAGCAATACAAATGTAAAAAAAATATTTTTTTAACAAAAAACTAAAACCATTTGCATAAATGTGTTAAAAATATGGCAAATAGTCTTCTCCCCTACTACAGAGCCTCCCGTGTTTGTCACTATTAATAGTGAAAAGTTGTAAAAGTGGTGTATTTAAAAAAAAAAAACTGCTTGCATAAGTGATTTAAAAAATTACATTTTTCGCTTTTAGTGAAGAAAAAAGTAGCCGTTGCATCAGAACTTTAAATGGACTAAAATATTATGATGTCGGATTTTCACTATCTTTTTTTTTAGTTTACGAGATCTAAACGGAACGGACGGACAGACATTTCACACAAAACTAATAGCGTCTTTTCTCCTTTCGGGGGCCGCTAAACATTGTCAAAACCATCGGAGTTTCCCTAAGCAATATGTATTGAACAAATTCATCAACTTAAGTCACTCTAAATAGACAAATAATCAAGATATCGCTAACAACTTGCTAAAGCGCCATTCTATTTATTCATAATCAACTAACATCTAAAGCTAGATATATAACTAATAAAAACATTTGTTCTTACCCTGGTCCCTAAGAATTACTTCCTACATGTTGTCTCTGGCAAACAACTCACACCTCTTGGAGCCAAGATCGCGAGCCAGCCTCGGCGACTTGCTCCCAATGTTTGTATGTGTCGTTCACCAGAAAGCGCCTAGGACACGACACACGCCCCTTCTAACACTACATGGCGCTTTGTCCCGACTGACCTAAACACTCTCTCTTAATAGGGGAGACCCTAACCCACGGCTAAACCAACGCTACTAAATCGTCCGTCACTGTCCCATCCTACGGGTATCGAGTCGCCGTACAAGCTATACATCTGTCACACTATTCCTACCCTTTGTCTGTACTCTGTCAAGTCTGTCGGTGAGCCGTGAAAACACCTTTCAAAATAATTAACTTTGCTCACACACACACATATCTGTGACAGCAAACATCTTTAATTTGCTTGGATCACAAGACCACGAGCAGCTAATACAATCAAAAGGAAAGCCTTTAGTCAAAGATTATTCGCTTCACTTTGATTGGGCAGTGACGCAGTAAGTCGGTTATCTCATGGCCCACGTTTAAATCGAGGTATATGCTCTCTTGATTCAGCGAAATCGACGTGTATGCTCTCTTGATTCAGCGAAATCGAGGTGTATGCTTTCTTGATTCAGAGCTAGCATTTCCGGAAAACTAAGACAATGTTTGGCGACACAATTTGACTAAAAACATGGCATCGCCTATATATCTGATAAATTTAGCAAATGTTACTAAGCTACAAAGTAACTAATTTAATATCATAAAAATTAAAAGCATAACATCTGCGTTTGTTACAAAACTTAGGAAGAGGAGAATGTTATCAGTTTGAGAATCTTCCGAAACTTCAAAATAAAGATGCAGATTGACTTACTTACAGTCAGCACGTATTGGCTCTTCATGCAGACCTGAACCAAAGATTTGAGAGCACTCTTCACTTGAATATTTCAGAATTTTGAACTCATTTGCGAGTGGACAAAACAGAGTTCCCAAACACAGATGAACCCATATTAATACTGGAGTAAAAAGTTACCATTTCAGACCTTGCAGACGATGTTAAGGTCATCCGTTTCTTTGGCCAAAGGTTAGCGAGCAGGGTGTCATGTCGCCAGCGCAACGACCAACCGCCTTTACTTTTCCCCAACTAATGTCAAGTACCCATTAGAGTAAGCTTTTGCGGTATGAAGGGAGAGTAACCTGTTAGGGGTTACGGGCACGTAATGGCCTAAAATGTGTCGAAGTGCCAAAAAAAAAAACTCAAACCTCAAACTCAGAGTTGGGTGAACTCAGGGGTGCCCACAACAAATTTCGAAATTTAAAAATCCCAGTCTTCATCGAGATTCGAACTCCCAGACTCGTCCCCTGATACGGGAGTAGCTTGTTGGATTATCAACACATGATCCAACTTAAAGTAATATTGAACAAGGAAACTATATAGCATGATAACAAAAACATCTCCATTTTGTGTGTTGCATTATGGGTTATTGTAGAGAAGTTGTTCACTGCCTTCCCGTCTTCGGGTTGGGTAGAAAGTAGATTCAGTGTCGTTATTAACCTCGTCAGTAAAAAAAAAGACGTGAATCCAGAGCATGATGGGATTTACAATTGCTAGTCACAAATACACTCATCCGAGACATTAACTGTACTCCAAACAAAAGTTTTAATTTCATCCAAAGATATTGTAAAATCCATTCATTTAACTTTTTCACCTGGGAGTCCTTGAGCTAGTTTTGACTATTAAAAAAAGGGTCCATTGATCAAAGAAGTTTGGGAACCACTGGACTAAATCACCGAAAAGGACAGCAACGATTAAGAATCCTAAGAACCATTTAGTTTGCTCGGATTAGCCAAATAAAAGTATAGACTATTAAAGAAGCAGTGCAATGTTTTAGTATGCTTATATCTGCAGTATTTTAAGTTTTAATATCAATGCCTAGCAATGTGAATATTACACAAAAACTTTATAAAATTTTAAATGCTGCTAGTTAGGTCATAACAAATGATCGAGAAAACTCTTTGAAAGAAAGTGAACAAAAGATTTAAACATAGAGAAAACATAAAACTTGCACATTTTACCATCACAGAATCAAGACACTGATTGAAAAAAAAAAAAAAAAAAAAACAGACACAAGGGCTCCTTTGTTCCCCTGGCAATCAAAACATTGAATCCAATCCAACTTTTTTGATGAAACTTTCCCACGTTACGTCTGAGTGACAACTGGTATGAACGTATATTTCATTTGCTATTTTTATCATGGTTTGTTATGTGTACAAAGTGTACAACTAATTTCCCCAGGGGCAATGAAGATATTTTTACTTATATTATTATAATTATAAATATTTCTATTATTATTATTACTATTATTATTATTTTTTATATTATTATCATTATTTATATTAAGATTATAATTTATATTATTATTATTATTATTTAGATTATTATTTATATTACGATTATTATTATATGTTATTGGAAACTGGTTAATAAAAGCTAGCACATTATAAGTTACAATATTGAGTTATATGAAAGAATAGTCAAATATCTTAGTAGCAATTAATGGAAGAATGACATGCTGTTTTTTTGCGGCCCCCGAATAGGTAAAAATCCGCTACTAGTTTTGTGCGGTCTGTCCATCGGCCGACCGGTTTTTAGATCCCAAAAACCAGATTTCACGATCTTACAAGGCTTGCAAAATTTTGTGCATCAAACCAGAAAAGATATTGAAAATTAATTTCATTATATTTTGAGGCTTGTAAAATTTTGGTGGTTCCGCTACTTTTTGTATCTAATAAAGCCGAATGGTTTTGTTATAAAGCTTAGATTTTGTAATCCATATTTTTTCAATATAAAAATACACCTATTTTAATAATAATACTAATTCAATATATAGAGCGCTGTAAACAACCATGATGTAGGCTCAAGGCGCTGTGGTAACATTGCAAACATAAACACTGGAGCTAAAATGACAAACTAATCTAAAAAAGTTTTGAACAGATAGGTCTTCTTGAATGTACTAAAGTATGTTGTCTGTCTGTGATGGCTATACAGCAAATAAATGTAAGGGAGAAAACCATTGTGTATTTCTTGGTGACATGATTTATGTATACATTTTTGTCTATTGACAAAAAAATACATATGTACTGCTAAATAATGTCACGTGGGTGCATAAGCTACCAAACGCGACACGAGAAAATAAGCGAACTACAAATCACTGCCAGCATAATGACACACAGAATAATACTCCGATACCTGTCACATTCGCAAGATGGACTTTCACAGAGAAAAGTTGTAAGGCATGTCACGTAGAAACTCCATCAATTTCTATAGGCAGTGCTGGATTGACCTACAAGCAACACCTTAGGACCCTCACTTGCTTGGGGGCTAACGAAAATGGTTCCAGATCATTTTCAACCATTCTGAAGCGAGAGCTAAAGAAAAAAATGCGTTACCAGTGGGAATCAAATCTCTAATAGCTTAGGGAAAGTATAAATCCGGTCCTGTCCCTACGCTGTCAACGCAGCTGCCATATCTCCAAGTTGGAGGTACCCTTGCTCGGGAGCCCTAACATTTCAAAAGATACATGTTTTAACAAAATACGCACATTAAACACAATAAGGGAAATGAGAAGTCATGGCATACTTTTAGATCTATTCGTATTAAGTTGGGGGATGGGAGGGGCCTTCATTTACAAAAACATCTGGTGTTTTAGATATGTCACAAACTGTCAGCGCTATTTTGTAGACGCTATATTGTCGTTTGCTATTTTTATCTCATATTATAGACCACAGACGTTACTTCAAAAATTACGTTCTACGCATTTCGTGGGTCAATCTAGCCATGCATGTTAATCAGTGAGTTAAACTCTGCTAAGTCGTTGGTTTCCTGGCTGATTCGGGCGACCATCTAATGGCACTATCAAGTAAACTAGCTACTAAAAGTCAGCAAAAACATGAACGCGTTTTATTGTCCATTGTCTGTGTAGTTTTTAATTAAAATTAATTTCTATTGATAGTCCAACACGTAAGAATCAGACAAGCACACACGGTAATCCGAGGCGGCGCTATGGCGGCTGCTGACACTTTGATCAACGGACGGCGAAGAGCCAGAACTTGACTCGAGAAACACCGTTTTGATGTTGAAACGACATTCCAGAACTTGACTCGAGAAACACCGTTTTGATGTTGAAACGACATTCCAGAACTTGACTCGAGAAACACCGTTTTGATGTTGAAACGACATTCCAGAACTTGACTCGAGAAACACCGTTTTGATGTTGAAACGACATTCCAGAAAAAAAAGTCATGGCAGATTGTTTGCCGAGATTACAACATAGAGTTGAAGCTAGGTGCTGAAACAAATGATACATACATATATTAAACATAAATGAATAATAGCAACAGGGACCAAGTTTTTAAGAGAGAAAGTAGTGAATTAAAATGCTACGAAAATAAGGGCATGCGCCGACCGAGGCTCGAACCTGTGACTCTGGATTCGACACCACCGCCGAGCGATAACGCACCAAGCGAAACTAACCCCTAGACCATCGGAATGTCCAAAAAAAAACATTCTTCTGATCCAGAGTCATTTCGCCCGTATGCAAATTACCACCCTAGTGGTCAAATGTCACAAGCCCCTTTCTCTCTTAAAAACTTGGTCCCTGGTGCTATTATTCATTTATGTTTAATATATGTATATACAAATTACAAATGTACAAAATATCTACTGTAGTGCAGATGTTCTCAAACTTGCTTGACCAGCGGACCCCTTTATAGAGTCAAAACTTACCCTACGCGAAAAAGCTACATAAATGCATAGTATACAAATAATTAATGTAAAAAAAATGTCTACTGTAGCGCAGATGTTCTCATATTTGTTTGACCCGAAGACTCCTTTAGAGTCAAAACTTCCCTAAAGTGAAAAAGTTACATAAATGCATAGTATACAAATTACAAATGTAACAACTAAATTTTGTTAAAGTGTTTATCGCAATGGTAACTTTTGTTTACAACTAAATGTTAACAAATTAATGACTCGGTTAAACGTGGTGAGATTTTAGATTATTTCGATTATGCTCGGCTCAGTGTTTGTACATAGCGACCGCAAATCTCTACGTGCACCAGTTTCCAGGCCGAGGCTCATTACGTCACTGAACCTACGTTCTACCTAATACGAAAACGGGAAAGAAGTCAACGACTTCTGTACAATGACCAACAATGCCGGATATAACAAGCTGCTTCTGTATTAATATGGGTCCATCTGAAGAGTGTTCTCAAATCTTTCGTTTAGGGCGACATAAAAAAAATTACGTAACAGACATGTTAAACAGCAGTGAAGGAGCGAGATGCTTATTATTCAAATGATCCGATCGAATAAACTGGCTTTAAGAAGAAAAAAAATAATTGTATACAGTTTTCATCTTTATTCGGACCTCATACTGTCGTCACGCGGACAACATTCTGATAAACAATGCTGTTATATTTTCGAATACGTTGGCTTGTATTGTAGTTTAGTACATTATGTGAAAGAAGATTTCAAATGTTTTGTAATTTCGTAGATCAATACATTTGTCTGTTTCGTCTATTGTTTACTCAAAACCCTTAAAAGTCTAAAAGAATAAGGTCTTAGTACATCATCAATAGACTTATCTAGAGACTTACATTAGTAAATGAACAGCAACTGTACAGCCAACTCTATGGAAGTCTGAGGTCCCCCCCCCCCCACAGGTGCATTTAACGTCGGATTATCAAGAGTCAGCGTTATTTCTCGGAAGCGGTCATATAAAAAATACGACTTGGGTGCATCAAAGGAAAGAAGTTTTTAATTCTCCGACAATAATTTAAAAAAAAAACGCCAAAAGAATCAGCTATGTTGGGGGATTCTATGAAACCAAGCATCACTAGTTGTATGTACTCAGTAACACACGAAGGGTGATTCTATTAAACCAAGCATCACTAGTTGTATGTACTCAGTAACACACGAAGGGTGATTCTATTAAACCAAGCATCCCTAGATGTATGTACTCAGTAACACACGAAGGGTGATTCTATTAAACCAAGCATCATTAGTTGTATGTACTCAGTAACACACGAAGGGTGATTCTATTAAACCAAGCATCACTAGTTGTATGTGCTCAGTAATACACGAAGGGTGATTCTATTAAACCAAGCATCATTAGTTGTATGTACTCAGTAATACACGAAGGGTGATTCTATTAAACCAAGCATCATTAGTTGTATGTACTCAGTAACACACGAAGGGTGATTCTATTAAACCAAGCATCACTAGTTGTATGTACTCAGTAACACACGAAGGGTGATTCTATTAAACAAAGCATCACTAGTTGTATGTACTCAGTAATACACGAAGGGTGATTCTATTAAACCAAGCATCATTGTATGTACCGGTACTCAGTAACACACGAAGGGTGATTCTATTAAATCAATCATCACTAGTTGTATGTACATTAGTAGAGCGTTTCTCTTAATCCAAGCATCACAAGACTATTTACTCACTGCACTTTTTAATTAGGCTTTCAAAACTTTTGATAATTTTGCTACAATATGCCCCAAATGTAGATCTCGAGACTTACTTAATTTAAAAACAAATAAATAAATAACTGCATGTACTTAAGTTGTTGCAATTGGAATCACCGATACCACTCAGGTCTTGATACTGTGTAATAACGATTTCGCGGGAAATACACGCTGAGTAATTAACAGGAGTCACATACAACAGGCGCCTATTGTAGTCAAAGGCACACTGCATTTAACAAACACAGACAGTTAGTGCTATAGAAAGTTTCTCAATATCGCCAGTATTGCGCTAATGCACAATAAATAAATAAATGGGATGACCTTCACTTATGGTCTTCTGAAAAACGAGCATTCCTTTTTCCTGATTTAGATATCTTGTAATGTGCACAAACAATGGTTATGACAAAGTAGTTTTCTGTAAAACACACAGAGAGAGAGAGAGAGAGAGAGAGAGAGAGAGAGAGAGAGAGAGAGAGAGAGAGAGAGAGGGGGGGGGGGGAGAGAGAGAGAGCCCTAAGAAACGTTCTTTCCAAAAAAAAAAAAGCGGGGGTGGCCTAGTGGTAAGACGCTTGGCTTCCGAACCGAGATGTCTCGAGTTCCAATCCTAGGACTTGGAATTTCGGGATTTTAAGGGCGCCCCTGAGTCCACGCAACTCAACGTAGGTACATGACTTCAGTTAGGAAAAGTAAAGGCGGTCGGTCGTTGTGCTGGCCACATGATAGCTTCATTAACCAAAGGCATCAGAAACAGATGAGCATTACCTGTCCTGTAGAACACAAGGTCTGAAAGGGGGACTTTTTAATTTTTTTACTTTACTTAAAAAAAACACAAGATAATTACTTCCTAGCCTGTTTTTCATGTCAGTACTGTGTAAGCGTATCCGTTGTGTTTATCTAGTCTAACATGTTAATTGGAGACTTTAAACAGGCAACACATTCCATGCTCTAGAGGCCCTAGGGAAGAAAGAGCACTTGTAAGAATTTGTCCTAGCATATGGAAAGGTGTACCACCTTTCTAGACCTTAGGAACTCTCGTGTTTCTTTTTCTCTTTGTCATATGTTTAAATATTGAACGCACATATATCGGGCTGTTACGATCCCTACATAGCTTTATGCCTCATGGACGTGAACAGCATACACAAGACATGCACACACACACACACACAAATGAACCACTTCAACATGATTTGCCTCTGAAAAAAAAAACTGGATGTTAAATGGCAAGACAAAATACCGAAGAGCGGGCCTGCAAAGCACCCACATGATGCAGTTTCAGTTGCAACGGGCAGGCCAAGGTATGGAAGAATACCACATCCTTAAAAGACTCTTTTTATGCTCAATTAAAGAAAAGGAAGCGATCACAGAGTGGACAAAGAAAAGGCTTCAGGAACACCCTCAAAGCTTCTCTGAAAGCTTTCAACATTGACCCTGCCACCTAGGAGACGGAAAACTGACGCACAAATTGCTGAGGACAAGAGAACAGTGCTGGCTGAATAAAGGCGTCAGAGAAAAAAAAAGCAAGGCCAATGAATCTAGCACCAGCTG
Source organism: Biomphalaria sudanica (assembly GCA_036873155.1). NCBI lineage: Eukaryota > Metazoa > Mollusca > Gastropoda > Planorbidae > Biomphalaria > Biomphalaria sudanica. The sequence continues at coordinate 2,415,374 of JAZGLO010000050.1, read as the reverse complement.
GAATAACCTGCATTCCGGGCTCACATAGGTCTCACCAGCCACATGAGGAGGCACAAAAACCCCCAGTGCAAAGCCCTCGGCCACCTGGGTGACAAACCACGATGGACGAACTCTATAGATCTATATATCATTATTTAGATCTATTTTGGGTTTATACTGATTTGTAGTCTAAATTTAATCAATACTTTCGAAATTACACTATCATTGTCAAGAATCTAGACTTGATTCTCAATTTCTAATCTAGATAATTGTAGAATTTATGCCTAATGCCGTAGGCCTAATCTACTTGACTAGATCTAGGTGAAATCTAGTAGATCTGGATCGAAATAAACATTTTCTGAACAGGTATAGTATTATTTTCTTTTAGACGCTGGGTTTAGATTTAGAATATAGATTCTCAAGATCTAATCTATGAATAAGTATTAAAAAAAAATAATTACAAAACGAATCCATGCCAGATCGATAACCAAATTTATACTTTGGTCACTTTGGATTGATTCTAGTTCTAAATTAGATATCCTGTTAAAATAAGATTTACAGCTTGTAGTCTAGAAGTAATTCTTCTCTTCTGACAGAAGTTCTGTATTTTTTAGACATGAAATAGGATAAATAGGATATATGGATCTAGAGAAAGATCTATTTGGATCTAGAGAAAGATCTATTTAGATCTTAGAGAAAGATCTATTTAGATCTTAGAGAAAGATCTATTTAGATCTTAGAGAAAGATCTATTTAGATCTTAGAGAAAGATCTATTTAGATCTTAGAGAAAGATCTATTTAGATCTTAGAGAAAGATCTATTTAGATCTAAAGAAAGATCTAATTGGATGGCTGGCTGCCTGGTCGTGCGGTTTGCACGCTGGACCGTCTTTCAGATTTATCGATGGTCCCGTGTTCAAACCATGCCCGCTCCCATCCCCCGTCGTCCTGCGGGAGGTTTGGACTAGGAAGTAATTACAGTAGAACGTCGTTTATCCGAACGTTTATTATCCGGAGCGTCAAATATCCGGACCAGTTTTTTTTTTTTTCTTTATCAACCACATGTACTGTGATGCACATATACTGTATGAATACGAAAAATAAGTGATTATTTTCCACAATAAAGGTAAAATTGCGACATTTGTCACCTATTTTGCTCGTTCTTCACGCACGTGTCCCGCATGTGATGATTTTCAATATTCGTATAGTGTCCGGTTGCATATACTGCATGGATCGCTTCGGTTTTCGGTTATCCGAACAATCGCGTATCCGAACGGTGTCCGGTCCCAATTGAGTCGGATAAACGACGTTCTACTGTATCTTCAACTCTGAAGGAACATCCGAAACATGTAAAACATTTTACATTTTACAAACATCTAGAGAAAGATCTATTTGGATCTAGAGAAAGATCTATTTGGATCTAGATTTATTATCGAGTTCTTTAGATTTCTCTCAACAGGTGGTTGATAGGGCGTACATTGTATGTAGGTTTAGATCTATCAAGGCGTCACATGTATAATTATAATTCAAATTTACCAAATTATAGGTCTAGCCGATAATATTATTTTTAATAGATCTAGATCTCTATTAAAAAAAGTGTATATTATTGTCAAATCTTATACCTGCCTAAAACTTCAGAACTAACACATGCGAATCTTTTTGAATTAAATACTTAAATCTTGTTACATCTCTAGATCTGTTTAGCCTTGGATCTAGATCTACTCTGGATTCAAATATAGAAATCTAGATAGGTCTAGAAGTATTGATAACATTTTTAAAATCCTTCTCTAGAATATTATAATCTATGGACAGGTGACTCGAGGAGGTCTAATCAAGATACATCTCTAGAATCTAGATATATCCTTTCTAGCTAAATTGTAGAACTAGATTCTATATCATTTTTTAACATTAAAAACTGGTCTAGATCTAGTATATACATTAGATAAGGCTTAAATCCAAGTCCAGAGGCGTAGCAAGAGGGCCCACAAATGAGTGTTTTTATACATAAAATATTAAATATTACTCAAAATGCAGGGGCCCCCAAAGAGATCAAGCCCCCCCCCTCCAAATTCAAATAATGACAAATTCCTAGCTACGCCAATGATAAGCTCAAATCAATCTTAATGTAGAACTCTACTACATAATACTAATAATAGTAATATAGATCTACTAATATAGCATATAAACATAGAGTTGAAGCTAGGTGCTGAAACAAATGATACATACACATATTAAACATAAATGAATAACTGCTGTTATTCATTTATGTTTAATATATGTATGTAATATAGCATATATATATAATTACAAAATAAGATAAAACCAACACCAAAATCATTAAAATCTAGATTAGTTAACTCTACTTGTATATACATCGTAATTCCAACTAGAAAATATATATTATGAGATTCAATATGGATTTAGAAATCTAGATAATATAGATCGAGATCTAATAATAATCTACATCTAGAATTAACAGTTAATAGTAAATCTACATCTAGAATTAATAGTTAAAAGTAAATCTACTTCTAGAATTAATAGTTAAAAGTAAATCTACTTCTAGAATTAACAGTTAATAGTAAATCTACATCTAGAATTAACAGTTAATAGTAAATCTACTTCTAGAATTAATAGTTAAAAGTAAATCTACTTCTAGAATTAATAGTTAAAAGTAAATCTACTTCTAGAATTAACAGTTAATAGTAAATCTACTTCTAGAATTAACAGTTAATAGTAAATCTACTTCTAGAATTAACAGTTAATAGTAAATCTACTTCTAGAATTAATAGTTAATAGTAAATCTACATCTAGAATTAATAGTTAATAGTAAATCTACTTCTAGAATTAATAGTTAATAGTAAATCTACTTCTAGAATTAATAGTTAATAGTAAATCTACTTCTAGAATTAATAGTTAATAGTAAATCTACTTCTAGAATTAACAGTTAATAGTAAATCTACTTCTAGAATTAATAGTTAATAGTAAATCTACATCTAGAATTAATAGTTAATAGTAAATCTACATCTAGAATTAATAGTTAAAAGTAAATCTACATCTACTAAATTCTATATGATGATGATCTAGCCACCCTCTATATTTTATGTAGAAAAAAAAATAGATCTAATGTAGTCTAGATTTAGATCAATGTAGATTCTACATTTCTCACTTGTTCTAGATCTAGATTAGATAATTATTTGATAATAGATTATCATCTAGATATCTAGATCTATGCAAAATCTTTAGTGTCAGTTTAAAAACTATAAATCTAGAGTCTCCAATAAAAAAAGAAAGAATCATACTAAATAACATAAATAGGTAGGTCTAGATCTAGATTTTATATCAAATAGTCGACATACCAACCACGTTTTAAGGGAACTCCATCGCTTAGCCACCAGCGCAGTGAAAGCGATAAACGGGGCACGCAGAAGGAATAGCGAATAGTTTGGTGTTCAATGTAAAAAAAAAAAAAATCCCAGAAATGCTAGAAATAAACCAGATCTAGACGAAACTTTCAAAAAAGCAAAAACCGTTTTCTTCAGCCTTGCGTTGATCCAGAGATTCTAATCTATATCCAGTAGGAATGTACAAACACAACAGAAACACACACAAATAGTAAATCCACACAGAATCAATGGTTCAGTATGCAGAGACTAAAATGCAAACACGGGAATCGGAGAGAGCCAAACATTACAGTGTGTGTTGTCATTTCGCTGGGAGCTTAATTAACCCCACTCCATATAAGGGTATCTGACGTCACGACCTTCGGAAGCAGTGCCACCTACTGAATATAAAAATAGGTCAGTGGGTTGGTCTATCTCGCGAGGAATGGGTTCTAAGCTCTGGTAAACAAAACACACTGCAAACGCAATAAAAATGAAGATCAATTTTATTTCGATGTATACAAAGTTGACTCTAGTCCAATGTGGATTACGCTTGAAATAGATTCTTCTCCGCCATCATGTATTTTTTATTTATAAACAACGCTCGCGTTGCCAACATCACAAGAGGGGGGGGGGGGGAATAATTTGACCTACTTTTATCCAGGTAATTGGGTCTTGGCAAGCAACTTGTTCTGTTATTGTATTTTTTTTTCCTTTCTCCCTTTAAATTTTGTGTAAAAAAATCCAACCGGATGATAAGGACTAGGAAGGGCAGATGGTGATCTAGATCTACTAGATCTAAACACTTACAAGTTACTGGGGAAGTAAAAGCAGTTTATTTGATAAATACTTTCATAATTAAATTGGTTTTTATATAATTTTTTATACTATCATCGTTTTTTTTTGTAGGCAAGGGTTGTTGTTTTTCTCAGGCAGGGGGTCACACGCGAGGTGTTCATGCGGCCTGCATTTTATATTTTAGTGTTGAATTTGTTAATTTTTAATAAATTATTGTTAACAATAACCAGTATAAAAATGTTAAGATTTTTAAAAATAATTTTTTATCTAATTAAAATATTTATTTTAGATTTTTTTTCAAGTTACAATGGTCTTAATGTTTTATATTTTAATGAAGAGTATGTTAAGAACATTATATGCTAAACATTTATGTTCAATTTCTTATCTTATCTTATATTATACAGACGTTACTTCAAAAAAAAAAGAAGATGTTTATGAGGAAAGTGACTCAGTTTAATGGAAAATGTAAAAAGAACGATTTTTTTTTTTATTGCGCAATGCTTTACTGAACTAATTTTGGAATGAGGCTCGCGCACAGCTTGGCAGTGAGCCCACAATACGCCTCTGTTACAGAAAAATGGCATAAAACACCTTGATTTTTTTTTTCTAAATTGGAGTGAAACACCTTTAGAATTATCGATGGAAGATATTCACGGTTCAACAGATAATGTGTGTCACCCCAACGGTGAAGGAATTTTAAATGACAAGCAGATAATTTACTTATGCCGATTATTTGTAACCAAATCTGTTCCCAAAAAACTGTATTATTAATAAGTATTTGATTAACATGGCAGAGGATATACATATAGCTATAAAAATGCACTTATTATCAATTAATATACAAATTGGTTTATTATAATTCAAGCTACTACCAAGTTAAAGTTTAATTTTCTCATAGGATTAATCTTTTAAATAATTTGTCATTGTTTTCAATTTCTCACAGTATAAGCTAGGTATGTATTTTTTTACAAATCATTTGTACAGTAGAACGTCGTTTATCCGAACGTTTATTATCCGGAGCGTCAAATATCCGGACCAGTTTTTTTTTTTTTTTTTTTTATCAACCACATGTACTGTAATGCACATATACTGTATGAATACGTTTTCGAACAGGCAATGCTCAACAGTTGTTTCGCGCGAGGCGAAAAGTGACGGAAAAACCCAAGGTGAGGGATATCCCGTTACAATTGTAGTGTCCGGTTGCATATACTGCATGGATCGCTTCGGTTTTCGGTTATCCGAACAATCGCGTATCCGAACGGTGTCCGGTCCCAATTGAGTCGGATAAACGACGCTCTACTGTAATAGCATGTATTATGAAGCTTATAACGGTCATGTTCATTTCCACGATTGATCCCATTATAATTAATTTATTTTAAATTGTAACTACTTCAATTGTACCTTTTTACATATGAAAGCGGGAAAGGGGGGGGGGGAAGAAGCCCAATAAAAAGGCCAACAGCCCCCCCAACAAGAGGCAGAGCCCCCCCCCCCCCCAAAAAAAAAAAAAAAGAGGCAAAAGGCCCAAGGATTCCTAGGATGTAAATAGTTCGAAAACTGCAAGCTAAAGTATCCTTTAAAAAAAAAAAATTTTTTAAAAATAGAAGAACAAAAAATGCACAAAATTATCATTCTATAATGAAGCCTGTAATGAGTCTAATGTGAGCCATACACTGAGCATTGCCGGGCTTAAGTATGTGTAAGCCTAGGCAGTGCCTTTGTTGAGGTCCCAACACTATTTTAAAGACTTTATTGAAACGTAGGCTATTTAATTAACGCCAAAACAACAACCATTGAATTACTTGTCCATTTAATCTTATGTTAATTCGTTTCGTTTTATTTAGGATCCTTATTTTTAAGTTTCTTTTTTTACTTTTTTGGTGGTGGTCCTCCTTGGAGGATGAGCCCTTGAAGAGGCTGCATTGTTTTGACTTAGGTTCTAGAGAGGCAACACTGTCGTGACTCAGGCCCTTGAGAGGCTGCACTGTCGTGACTCTGGAACATATGTAGATAAATATTGTCCCGAGTTCAAAGTAAAATTTAAGATACTGGATTGCGGCCGTCGTGTTTAAGAGGGATGTTATTAATATTGATTTTTAATGTATTGTGATTTATTCCCTAATATTCACGTCAGTTATCACCAAGGAAAGATGCAAATCGCAAAATGTAAATATGTATTGTAATTGTTAAGTTGCATCTCTTTGCATAGGAAGTGCATAATTGGCTTGTTTAATCTAATCCAGAGGCCTCTCTAGATCACACGGTATCTCAAACCTTATCTACTCTGATTTATAGATATACTGAAAGTATACAAACTGTGCAGCCATTGTCGCTGTTAAAATGGCGAGGTTAACAAGGGGAGATTATCAAATAAATATTTTAAAACTTTTAACATACCGAGTTACGCGGCAATTTGACTACATAAGACCAACTTAAAATTGTATCTAGACTTTGTCATTAAAAGAATTCATTCAAAATAACCTTATTCAACTTCAGTATTTTATATTTGCAATTTCTCAGCGCCTTCAATAGAATGAACAACTTTAATGAGACCGCACATAATTATAATTTAAGTATACCATTAACTACTGTTGCAAAGACATTTTTCACTCGAACGTGACTTAGCTTTGCTACCTATGAAGGGGGCTCGAGGTTCGACACCCGACTCGAGCAGAGTTGTGTTTACTGAGCGCCTAAAGGCAGCACGAAAAACCTTCTCCCAGATTTCCCACTCCAAACTGGTCCACAAATGAGATTGGACCATAGCGTTCTGAGCATGCTATAAGCATGAAAGTAGCGCTACATCAAAGCTATAATTTAATAATTTAATGTATATATTAATATATTAGTATATATAATGGATTCATAAAAGTGTAAATATATCTCACATTATAGTTCACACCCGTTTCATTTTTCATTTGAGATTTCATTAGCCATTCAGCACTACAGTTTCGCATGGGAAAGAAGGAGTAGATGAAAGCCAGAACATGTCCCAGCAGACAGATGCCTAATAACATAGTGCAAGTGAAAGATTCAAACCTTTTACCTAAGACTTTCACCTGTCAATAAATTTACTGTAACTAGGGAAGACCTTACAATTTTTCTAAAGGTCGACCTTGGCGTTGAAGTCTCCCATGGTGTTCTTTGGCTCGTGTTGTAAGGGGCAATCAATCTGTTGTACACATTGACCTTCTCCTCTTTACTGGCTCTTGGGGGGGGGGCACTGGATAATATCTATATTAAGAACATAAAACTAAAATGTTTTTTAACCTTGGTTTTGGCCCATTATAGAATATGCATCCTCTGTTTGGGACCCTTCAACTCAAGAAAACAGTAAGAAACTGGAACAGACACAAAATAGAGCAGTGAGATTCATAACAAACGAATATTCACATTTGACTAGAGTAAGACCTTTAGTAAAATCACTAAATTTAGAAAGCCTTTGGGATAGAAGACTTAAAAGTAAAGTAGCAATTATACATAAAACACTGAACTATAATCTTCAAATACAAAAACAAAATCTAATAAAATACTCTGAAAGACACAAAGATAAAGGCATATTCCTCGTCCCATATGCTAGGACAAATTTGTACAAATCCTCCCTAGTGCTTTTAGAGCTATTAGAGGAATGGGTTGCCTGAGCCAGCCAGGAAAACCAGTGACTTTGGAAGAATGTAGGTCATTGGTCAATATGCATGTTTAAGGAAGTTGTTTTGATCCGAGGTCCGTGTGCATCCCATCCGATACTCAATGGTTGTGTCCAGTCCTCTACTCATGTCCTAATAATAAGAGTAGCTGACCGGAAGTCATTCGTTTCAGCGCGGGCCAGTTCATCTTGACTCGCTGAATCCTAAGATGGCGAGGTTGTACCTTTTCACCTCAGCTGCCACTTGCGCTGTCTTCCCGATCTCAAGCATGGTCTGGACGTTCCATGTACCGATGGTGGTGGTGGTCCTGGTAGAGATGATGGTTATATGCCTGTCGGCTTACAGATGACTCTGGCTTTCAACGACATGCGTCATAAGCCTTTCAGCTGGAGGTCCTTCTTCTCCCAGGCCCGTGACATCAGTTGATTAGCTGTTTGGTGATTATGTAGCTGGTGTTTTTTCAGCAGGGTAGCTAGTTCTACGCCCAACCCTCTTCCTTTTTCAGCCGGGTAGCTAGCTCTACGTCCAACCCTCTTCCTTTTTCAGCCGGGTAGCTAGCTCTACGCCCAACCCTCTTCCTTTTTCAGCCGGGTAGCTAGTTCTACGCCCAAACCTCTTCCTTTTCAGCAGGGTAGCTAGTTCTAAGCCCAACCCTCTTCCTTTTCAGCCGGGTAGCTAGCTCTAAGCCCAACCATCTTCATTTTCAGCCGGGTAGCTAGCTCTAAGCCCAACCCTCTTTCTTTTTCAGCCGGGTAGCTAGCTCTACGTCCAACCCTCTTCCTTTTTCAGCAGGGTAGCTAGTTCTAAGCCCAACCCTCTTCCTTTTCAGCCGGGTAGCTAGCTCTACGTCCAACCCTCTTCCTTTTTCAGCAGGGTAGCTAGTTCTAAGCCCAACCCTCTTCCTTTTTCAGCAGGGTAGCTAGTTCTACGCCCAACCCTCTTCCTTTTTCAGCCGGGTAGCTAGCTCTACGTCCAACCCTCTTCCTTTTTCAGCAGGGTAGCTAGTTCTAAGCCCAACCCTCTTCCTTTTTCAGCCGGTAGCTAGCTCTACGTCCAACCCTCTTCTTTTTTCAGCAGGGTAGCTAGTTCTAAGCCCAACCCTCTTCCTTTTTCAGCCGGGTAGCTAGCTCTAAGCCCAACCCTCTTCCTTTTTCAGCCGGGTAGCTAGCTCTAAGCCCAACCCTCTTCCTTTTTCAGCAGGGTAGCTAGCTCTAAGCCCAACCCTCTTCCTTTTTCAGCCGGGTAGCTAGCTCTAAGCCCAACCCTCTTCCTTTTTCAGCAGGGTAGCTAGCTCTAAGCCCAACCCTCTTCCTTTTTCAGCCGGGTAGCTAGCTCTAAGCCCAACCCCATTCCCTTTTCAGCCGGGTTCGGGACCGTCATCCGCATACTTTGTTAGTCCTATCTTATGGATTAAGAAAATGTCCTTTATCTGGGTATTTTTTTTAGGTTATGTTTTTTATAATTTCCATTTTTGTTTGTTTTCAAATATTTTTAAAACTTTTTTTTTTATCTGGGTTAATGGGTAGATAGCTACTTCCACATTAACAACCCAATGCCAGTCACGTGTGACCATGCGAAACACTGTGACTCACCAAGCTTAACATAATCAAACCATTCTCACCAATGCCAGTTATTTCCCACATAGTCAACCACTACCAACCACTTCCCACTAACGTTTCAACCACTGGCAACAATTGCATACATTTTGATAAAAATATATCCTAACTCTACTCTGGTTTAATAAAAAAAAAAAACCGGGACAAAACTAGAAAGTGCATTTGTGTCTGCTGTAATAAAAGTTAGGTCACTGTGACCACGTCAGCACTTTAATCCAGGACTTTATATATGTGGTGGACATGTCCTATCAATTTATGTTGATGCCTGGAGCCAGCGCAGAGGCGTATCCAAGAATTGTTCAATAGTGATGGTTTCCTTTGATTATTCATACCTGTAGTTAAACGTGTGTAGGCCTATGTGTTACCAGCGTGGATGCGTCTCTCTGTGTTTGAAACACTGATGACAACTTGAATGACCTCTAATAAGGGTCAAGATTGAAAAGACTCTTTCCTGGTAAGACGCTGGAAGGTTTTAGTCTAATGCCCTTTAATTGACGGACTTGTTGAGTTAATGGGCAGACAATTCTACATTGAGATAGTACAGCATGGAGTTACCGGAGGTAGAGTAGAGGGATTTGAACACCAAGACATGTGGGGCTCGACCTATCTGTTCTAACCCTTACCCTTATAGCGCTCACACTGCCTATTAAAACACTTTCGGCACCCTACCAAACTACTTGTGGCGCCCAAACTGCCTTTTAAAACACTCTTGGCACCCTACAAGGCTTAGTGTGGCGCCCAAATGACCTATTCAAGCATTTTCAGCATCCTACCAAACTACTTGTGGCGCCCACATTGTCTTCTAGATTACGTATGGCGATCTGTCAGCATACTAGAGATTAGCACTTCTGGCGTCGCTTATAACTTGTGTTGCCCCCAAACAGAATTCTAGTGTCTCCTCGTTGTCCTTTTTAAATATTAATTTTCGTAGAGCTTAATATATTTAAACTTTAATGAATTCCATTTTCAAGCTTATAGCAGGCTCAGAAAGCTCTGGTCTAATCTCTTGTGTAGACTAGTGGGAGTAAGGGGGGTATCTAGGAGAAGGCTTCCGTGCTGCCTTTAGGCACTCAGCGATACAAGTTAAGCTAAAGTGGGGTTTCGCCACTCCGCCACATACCGCATCATTTTACCAAGGCTGTTGAACTGTTGAACTGTTGGGCTGTTTAACTGTTGTGCTGTTGGGCTGTTGAACTGTTGGGCTATTGAACTGTTGGGCTATTGAACTGTTGGGCTGATGAACTGTTGGGCTGTTGAACTGTTGGGCTGTTGAACTTTTGGGCTGTTGAACTTTTGGGCTGTTGAACTGTTGGGCTGTTGAACTGTTGTGCTGTTGAACTGTTGGGCTGTTGAACTGTTGGGCTGTTGAACTGTTGGGCTGTTGAACTGTTGTGCTGTTGGGCTATTGAACTGTTGTGCTATTGAACTGTTGTGCTGTTGAAATGTTGTGCTGTTGAATTGTTGGTCTGTTGTGCTATTGAACTGTTGTGCCGTTGAACTGTTGGGCTATTGAACTGTTGGGCTATTGAACTGCTGTGCTGTTGAACTGTTGGGCTGTTGTGCTGTTGAACTTTTGGGCTGTTGAACTGTTGGGCTATTGAACTGTTGTGCTGTTGAACTGTTGGGCTGTTGAACTGTTGTGCTGTTGAAATGTTGGGCTGTTGAACTGTTGGGCTGTTGGGCTATTGAACTGTTGTGCCGTTGAACTGTTGGGCTATTGAACTGTTGGGCTATTGAACTGTTGTGCTGTTGAACTGTTGGGCTGTTGAACTTTTGGGCTGTTGAACTTTTGGGCTGTTGAACTGTTGTGCTGTTGAACTGTTGGGCTGTTGAACTGTTGGGCTGTTGAACTGTTGGGCTATTGAACTGTTGGGCTGTTGAACTGTTGGACTGTTGTGCTGTTGAACTTTTGGGCTGTTGAACTGTTGGGCTGTTGAACTGTTGTGCTTTTGAACAAGCTATAAAGCATGTAGGAGATCAATTACTTACAATGAACACGATATAGCCGTTAAGGGAACGCCAAATTAAAAATGTTAAATTCCAAAATCCTTGCGATTAAGTTTTTTTTTTACATCTAGATCTAGTATAAATCTGGGACTTGCTGACTTAGTCTGTAGGATTTAAAACGATCGAAAGCCATTAGGTGTCGCCCTTATCTTGACAGGAAACCTTACAGTATACAAGTCACGCGTAGACTGGAGACTTGGCAGTAACTTGGCAGATGATGATTTTAGAAGAGAACTCTTTATATAACAAGTTATACATTAGTAACCAGAGACATCTTTAGTAGACTGACCTTGAGGTGGCCAAAAATTGTCATCGCTAAGATATTTATAGTTGTTTTTTTTTACTTCCTGTTGCCAGATTTCTCTTCTAGTTAAAGTAAATTTATAGTTAACTAACTATTTGCATGTTGCTACAATTTAAACAATAAAAGCTGTAAGGATAAAATATTTATTATTTATTTATTTATTGTCGGGAACTATTTTAAGATAATATTTAGAGTGGGACCGGATTCACTACCTAGTAGCTCGGGCCACACCATAAAAACATAAGGGCCTCTACAAATAGAAAAAGAAAATTAAAGCTTTTAAAATATGCATTCTACATATGAATTAAAAAAAAATGCGATAAAATGTAGACCACTTTAATGTCTCATTCCTGTAGAATTAATTAAGATAATTGTCTTTGGAAAATACAGCGGATAGAAAGAGTGACTATGGTTCATCTCGTAAAACTGGTTCATCTCGAAGAAAGGAGTTGAAAGCCTGAGAAAGAAGGCAAGGACTCAACAAAGGTACAAACACACAAACAAATCAAATTTTCAGAAAGACACAAAGATAAAGACACAAAGATCAAGTAACAAAGATAAAGATACAAAGATAAAGACACAAAACTAAGGACACAAAGATAAAGACACGTTTCTTATTTCATAAGCTAAGACAAGTTCATACTTTTTCCATACTGCCATTAGAGCAAGAAACGGGTTACTCGAATCAGCTTTGGAAAACCAATGTTTAAGTCTCTAAGGAGCATGCACGACTAGGTTAAGTAGCGTAGGACGCAATTATCTTCTGTTAAGAAGGAACGTCTTAAATGTATGCAATAAGATAATACTGCCAAAGCTTTCACTTAGTTAAATTAAGCACTTTTCTATAAAAAAAAATAAAAAAAAAAAATAATTAAAATACGTATGCTTAATTTTAGCATTTAAATACACACATTTTTAATGACATGCATTTAAAAATCATTTTTGGTTCATGACTTCCTGCATAAACTTAACCTTCATTCAAAGATGTTGACCAAATAAATGTCCACTATTGGGAATGTCGGACACTAATATGGGGCCAGTGGTTGGTCAAGCGTAAGATGGTATGTACATGTTTTAGTTAGCATTACTTGCGCGTGAAACTACACCATCCAATCCTCGAGTAGGATACATATTTGAAACGTGGCTTACAGCCAATAAGATAAGAGCTCTCATTTGTCTTCAAGTTTTAGCAGTTTTCATGTTCATCTTCTCTCTCTGTCTCTCTGTCTCTCTCTCTCTCTTTCTTTCGTTCTCTTTCTCCATTACAGAGGCACACCGTTTAAAGCTATCACCTGTGACTCATTTATTAGGGCGGTTTATATTTTTTTTCAGAAAATTAACCAAAGACTTTGTGACCTGTTTAAAAACCTTATTTTTCAATTTCAGCATTTCAAAGACACTAACTAGAGTCATTCCTTGACCCTTCATTTTAGACTTGCATCATAACAAAGAATGACTTCTGTATGCAAATGAATTTCATTTCAACCCGCTGTTTACTAATATACTTCGAGGCTCAAAGAGTCTTCAATCAAATCAATAAATCACTAAGTTCTCCTAGTTGGCACCACCATCGCCATTTTTTTTTGACATTTTACTATAAACAAAAATAGACATCAAACATTCAACTAATCAAGGTCAAGGCCAATTTTCAAGAGGCTGAATGTTCTTTTTAAAAGTGGTGAAGCAGGTTTGTCTGAATTCCAAAGGGTGCGAGTTCCATGCCTTTTAATCATGTACGGAAAAAAACAAACATCCAGGACCGTTGGTGTTTAATTAGAAAGAAACGACCAGAAGGGGAGACTACTTGAAAAGATCTTAACGGAACACGTGGTGTCATATATTTCTGTAAGGTTCAAGGCCGTTTCATCAAGGTTTCTGCATTTACAACAAAGTAGTGCCAACTTGTAGTCAGTTCTTGCGCTCACTGGTGGGCCTAGAGTAAAGAACTCAGGTGAACTGTCTCCTGTGCCGTGCCATTGGAAAGAATCTAAACTAAATATTCATTGGGGCCCTAAGCTGTAGTCTGTTTTGGCTCTAGGTGTATGTATATATATATATATAGTTCGACCATCGTGGTTCGATGATGACCACTTTGTCATCCAGGGGGCTGAGGGCTTTTTTTTTTTGGGGGGGGGGGATGACAAGTGACTTGCGCTGGAATTTGGATAAAAGTGAGGAGGATTCGCGCAACAAGTCGACCTCCCTCTCTCGCCCTAAAGCCCATCCTTTTCCGGAAGCAAGATTTGGTCAAGACGTCCGGGGACAAGCTTGGGTGCAGTGGATGACCAGAGACTTTCTGTTTGTCTTGTCCTGCTCTTCAGAATTCCACAGCACTGTGCTGGTATTTGCCTTTCTGTCCGATTAGCCTAGCTTTGTGACGTTACGCACATGCCGCCAAGTCCAGACTTCACATACTAGGTTTGACAGAACCTCAGTGTACTGAGTGCCATGGACACGTCAGATACCCTCTACCTGGTTTAGCCGGCCAGTCAAAGCCGTTTCCGGGGTGTGGCCGCTGCGCACGCTACAGCTTCTGGGAGCCACAGGTGAGAGTTGGGTACCGAATGGGGACCAAGAGTGAGCCAAGCTACCCTTAAAAAGAGGGTACGACTGCCTGTTAACTAGCGGTGCTACCCCTCCTAGATACCCCATACACCGGCTCTAGGCAAATCCGTGTCTTCCAACATCCACCCTTGATCTCGTGTACATCTGCTCGCGTTTGGTACGAGCAAAGGCGGAGACTCAAAAGTTGGGTGTAAGAACTCTATTCGTGTCTTCCAACACCCGCCCCTGACCTCGTGTACATCTGCTCGCGTTCACATTAAGTCCGTTTGTCTGAAAGAGGTAAGGCACTTAAAGAGTGGCTCAACCCTTGACATTCTATTACCAGGTTTGAGATTAATTAGCAGCGCGTGAGACTCCAGAACTAGTTCGTGAAAGAAGCAAAAGTAGTGTGTTTGTGTTTGTGTATTTGTGTGTGTTTGAGTGTGTGTGTGTGGGTGGTGGATAAAGAAAAAGAAAAAATGGCGACAAAGTTGAACGCAGAATACATGTTCATAGATATATTGACTAGAGAATCAGCCTCATGAAAGCAGTAGACGCCATCACAATATGTTGGAACGTCGTCAGAGCAATGTGAAGGTCATTTAGGTCTTTTGTATTCATTTCACTTCCGCTCTTCACTCTTGTAAAATTTGATGACCTTGTGTAAATATTTTACACTTTCATATTTGATTTTGTGAATCATTACTGTGCTTATTATGCTGTATGTATGATTCATCCCTCAAACAGATATGGTTTATCTCGTAAAATAACTATCTTTCATCTCGTAAAACGACTATGGTTCATTCCTAAAACAGTTACGGCTCATTTCGAGGAACGACTATGGTTCATCCCTAAAACAGTTACGGCTCATTTCGAAGAACGACTATGGTTCATTCCTAAAACAGTTACGGCTCATTTCGATGAACGACTATGGTTCATCCCTAAAACAGTTACGGCTCATTTCGATGAACGACTATGGTTCATCCCTAAAACAGTTTCGGCTCATTTCGAAGAACGACTATGGTTCATTCCTAAAACAGTTACGGCTCATTTCGAAGAACGACTATGGTTCATCCCTAAAACAAGACTATGATACCTCTCGTAAAACAGCTACGACTCATCTAAAACAATCGACTATGGTTCGACTCGTAAATCAGCTATGGTTCATCTCGAAGAACGACTATGGTTCGACTCGTAAATCAGCTATGGTTCATCTCGAAGAACGACTATGGTTCGACTCCTAAAGCAGCTATGGTTCATATCGAAGAACGACTATGGTTCGACTCGTAAATCAGCTATGGTTCATCTCGAAGAACGACTATGGTTCGACTCCTAAGGCAGCTATGGTTCATATCGAAGAACGACTATGGTTCGACTCGTAAATCAGCTATGGTTCATCTCGAAGAACGACCATGGCTTATCTTATGGTTACGAGATATATGGCAATGAGGCAATGACTCAACAAAGATACACGTTACTGTGACATATTAAAGACCATGGCATACACACCAGAGTGACATATTAAAGACCATGACATACTGCACCACCAGGCAGTAATGTTTGTAGTGTTTAAGAACTCTGTGGTAAGCCTGATCTGAGCATAGACTGTTGACTTTGTGTGGTCCTTTTGTTCAACGAAGTCCTTGAAGTGATATTTTTGTAAACAGATTAGCGGGTTGCAAATGAAAAGAAATATTGTAAAGAAAGGTCGATGGAAGACTCTGGAGTCTAGACCAGTGTAATAGCCTACAAAAAATATTATTGGGAACTATAGGCCGAAAACGAGGCTAGATGTCAAAATCATTTTTATCGTTTGTTGTCAGTGAGAGGTTATCGGTAATTATAAATTGTTCACTGTGCTTTGTTTAATATTGAGAGCTTCTTGTCTGTCAAGCTACCATAGTACTTATACACTTTATACAAGTGGTTTATTACAAAGCTTTTATCAACGCAATCTGTCTGTTTGTCTGTCTGTCTTGTTAAAAGTTTGTTCTCCCACATCGGATGAAGTTGACATTTTGCACAATTTTTCTATCACCTGACAACACAAGGATAGAAAAAAAAAATAAACCAATTAGTTAATTAACTATTGGTAATTAATTATTTTGTTTGGTATCTCAAACAAGAGAAGAATTTGTACTTGACTGAAGTGGTGGTATTAGCTGAATTTGTCCACTTTATAGGTCGTCGTCTGAGTCTTAGTGAACACAAACCTGAAAAAAAAGGACAAGACTATAGAAACAATAGATAACTACAATCTTGCATATTCATAAGCTCTCCACTAGCAGAGTGGTTACCGTGTTGGTTTGAGAATCCTGAGAAGGATTGAGCCATGAGTTTGAATTCAGGTCGTTCCCACTTTTGTTTCTTTTTATAAATGCTTTTTTTTTATATAGTGAGTCTAAATCTGTTACAAATTGAATGACACGATGATATAAACTAATTGATACAACTATGCGTAATAGAAGTGTTTTTTTTTTTAAAGTATTTTTTTGAAAATATTCTCTTGTGTTTGATATTTAAGGTTAAACATGTTAACAGTGGCGTCACTAGTGGGGTGCGGGGGGGGGGTGACACCCTGAGCTGACCGCACCGGGTGACACCCACACTAGTGACGCCACTGCATGTTAAACTGATCAACTTCAACGCCGTGTTTCTTCGATGCGATACTACGAGCCTACAAAAAAAAAAAAAAATGTGTGCGTGAGTTTAGAAACAGCTCCAAGTTGACTAATGAATGTCTGAAGTCTCAGAATGAGCTAAAACTCCGTGCACAAGTTGTACATTTCCTAGGCCTAATATCTTGTGGGAAGCGTGGTCGAGAGACTAAGTGCGCTTGAACTTGGCTTGGCTTGACTACCTAGAAGGGGGTCTCGACTTGGGCAGAGTTGTGTTTACTGAGCGCCTAAAGGCAGCACGGAAGACCAACTTCTAGATACCCCCTCCCCCCCCCCCCCCCACTGGTCCACAAATGAGATTTGACCAAAGCGTTCTGAGCATGCTATAAGCATGAAAGTAGCGCTATATAAAAAATAGCTATAAATAATAATAATATGTTTCTGATGTTGCCAATATATGTAAATAATAGTAAGACTAAGGCTTGCCTTCGGGAGGAATGCAATATTTCCCGTGGATACGCAGCCCCAGCTGTGACCTACATATTTTGCCACAGCCAGAGCAAGCATAACCATTGTCCGCCGGTGGTCGATTAAGATTTTCTTTTCGACGTCTACGTCTGTTTCGTTCTGAAGTCGCATGCAACCAGCTGCTGTGTCAGCTAAGTATGTATGGTCATGTAGAAGTAACTATTTTTACAGTTTTCACATTTCTGGTCCAGATGTCTAGAAAATTGGCCCATTCACTTTCACTATTCCTTTGTATTTTGGACCGTTGGGGCAGGTTTTTTTGGCTAATTCACGCTACCCATTTCATGTTTTAATGGCACTAGGAAAGATGGAGGACTTGAACGAATTTGTCCCAGCATGTTTAATGGAATCAGTTATTTAATGCATATGTTGTTTAAGTGTTAGGTTCAAAAGCTTACTTATCTTTCTTCATATAAAGAAATGTATTAGACTGTTCTACAATTTTATAGGAGGCAACTTACTAACTTAGATTTAGATATTAGATCCTCCAGCGCCGTTCGGCACATTGGGCGGCAAGCTGTCTCCATAAAGATCTTCCACTGGTAATGTCTGAAGCCTCTTTCCACCTGGTGTTCACTGCTCTAAGGTCCTCCATGAAAGTGTGGCGCCTAGATATACGAGGACGTCCCTGTTTGCGCTTTCCTCGTATTGGCCTCCATGTCACCGCAACTCTTGGTAAGTGTATTTCGTTCTCAGTGTCGGAGGACATGTCCCGCAAACCTCATACGACGCTCGGTCACAACCTCATTAAGTGGTCGACTCCCAGTTCGGCATGGGATTTCTTTGTCTAAGACCCGATCTCTGTAACTGACTCCTAAAATCCGTCTTGGCCATCTTCGTTGAGCCACATTTAGTCTGTTCTCAAATCTGGCAGAGGACTTCACGAAAGGTAAATCAGAAAAGAGGAGGCTGTTTATGTAAGGGGAATCGATGTCTAGATCTTTAAGACAAACAGACATTGTTGTCGGACTTGTATTTTGGCTTGGCTCGTCTCCCCTGATAGTCTATCAAATCAGTACGTTAATAAAGTCAAACTAGTAATCAAGTAATGATAATAGGAGTATTTAACAACATGCGGTGACGTTTAATGATGCGATATGAGATCTTCTTATCTTATATAATACAGACGTTACTTCAAAAAAGAAGATGATCACATCCTACGCGTCATGCATCTAGTCATGCATATTAACCAATGACCTGAATTCTGCCAAGTCATTTTTTTTCCTGGCTAGCTCAGGCAACCCATTGCATGCTTAAGCACTAAGGAAGAAGGAGCATTTGTACACATTTCTCCTTGCAAATGGAACAAGGAATGAGCTTTTATCTTTGTGTCTTTCTGGGTATGAATCATAGATCATAAATAGTAATTAGATATAACCAAATTGTCAGTGTTACATATTTAGTAATATTTCAGTAAGCATGCATTGTTTACTAATAGATTACTGGCTTAACATAAAAGCACACCTTAGTCCCAATGCCAGCGCTACAATCCGGGGGTCACACTGCCCACTACTAAATAGGCCCATGCAACAGTCTACGCTCAGATCAAGCTTGACTACCACAAAGTCCCTAGCATGACTCCCTCAACACGACAACTATGATTCCCTTGTGATCGCTACTCAACTTGATGAACCGATTCTTACTTATTAGACTTAGGTCCTCCCGCGCCGTTCGGCGCATTGGGCGGCAAGCTGTCTCCACAAAGATCTGTCACTGGCACTGTCTGAAGCCTCCTCCCACCTGGTCTCCACTGTTCTGAGGTCCTCCATGAAGGTGTGTCGCCAAGTAATACGAGGGCGTCCCTGTTTGCGCTTTCCTTGTTTTGGCTTCCATGTTATCGCAACTCTTGGTGTGCGTAATTCATTTTGTAGTAGAACATGTCCCGCAAACCTCATGCGACTTTCAGTCACAACCTCACTAAGTGTTCGACTCGCAGTTCGGCATAGGATTTCCTTGTTTGAGACCCGATCTGTGTAACTGACTCCCAAAATCCGTCTCAGCCATCTCTGTTAAGCCACATTTAGTCTTTTCTCAATTTTGACAGATGACTTCCACGTCTCACATGCATATGTAGCAGTTGGAATGACGATTGTGTTGAGAAGGTGCCACGAAATTAGATGAAAGTAGCATTGCCCGTGCTTCGTTTCACCTGTTTAGTGTCGAGTTGGTAGAGTCTGTTTGTATTATTAATGTAAGGGAAGTAAGAAGCATAAATATTCGGAATTTATTTAACTACTGTATTGCTCAAGTGACCTCCCTTGTTTTTTTTAATAAACTATCCGATAATGACCCGCAGCCTGCTGCCCTTAGTTTGGGTATTGCTAATCTACTGGAATGAATTTAGTTCTTTCGGATGTTCCTTTGTTAAGCATTGAGAATGTTTCCGTAACATTTTTTAAAAATTTTGCCACGAAAATAAAAATTAAGTGTGAAAATTGATTTACCCGTTCAGCCACCACATATTCGTAACAAAAATATTTTGTTTTTTTAAATATACAATTATAATACTGCCATATACTCACTATACTTCGCACTTATGGGAGGGTCATTATGCAAGGAACAATTAATGCCAAGAGTTATCAAGATTGGTCAAATTGTTTTGATAAACATGCATATACATATATACATACATGTTTGTGTTCACCAAGCCTCAGACCAGTGGCGTCACTAGGGTCGGTGCCACCCCCTCCCAACAACAGTCTCCAAACATTTCCCATTAAGATTGTACGGATATAAAATGGCTATCCATTCTATGTTAAATGGAATTGATTATGACATCTTATCCATGGTTATTACAGATATTAAAATGTAAGTTTATTAAATAAGAAACAGACTTTACATCAACTTAGACTTTTAAGACTTTCCACATTACGGAAACTGTTAAGAATGTAATGGAAAAAGAAAAGATACTTAAAGACATATAACTATGGCCAAATTTTAATTTTGTATAAATATTCACATTATTTAAAAACGAAATATACGAAGTGAATGTTTATTAAAAGATAGTCCTGTTTAGCCTTAGGTTTCCTAAATATTGTTTTGCAGATAATTTTATGTCTTTTGTAGATTCAAAACTTTCTTTCTGGAAATAGCAAAAGAGAGGAATCAGCTTCCCCCCTCCTTTAAGCCAAAAGATCTAGGGCAGCGGTTCTCAACCTTTTAAGGTCGGCGACCCCTTTTGGAATCCCCCACTCTGACGCGACCCCCTAACACACACACACAGCAATAGAAGAATAGACAAGAACAATCTATATTTTAGATGGCAAATTGTCGATCGACCCCCAAGGGGGTCGCGACCCACAGGTTGAGAACCCCTGATCTAGGGGAAGCGCCGTAAGCTTCGTCAGACGTTTTCCTGCGTTCTGGGCTTCATAATTATTTTTTTCTGGCGTCTACTGCGTTTTTTTTTCCTCGTAGTATGCAGAGACCATGCCAAAAAGGTTAAAATGTAACAGGCAAGAACGTTCTAGTATTGAAGTGTTTTCTTGCAATCAGAGCACACTATTCATTCAAGCTAGAAAAATAGTAAAAGTCGCAAGCCAAGCTAAGTCTAATAAAGAAGGAGTCAGCATTGGTCAATACTGTTCTGCTAGGGATATTCGAGCTACACATAGCGCACGTATGTCGTAGTGGGCGTGACGGTCTTAAGATCATTGTCTTGTTCAGTAAGAACTCACGCTGCGAAGGATTTATTTTTTGTCACATAAAAGTCGTCAAAAAAAAACGTCATTCAAAAACGTAATTTTTAGCCTAAGAAAGACATTTGACTGGGTTAATAATAAGACGTTGATTAATAGCTACAACAAAAAATACAACTTTTAAATTTTACTATTGAAAAATAATTTAAAAGGCTTCGACCCATCCATATTTGTCATACCTCCCACAGTTTGAGAAATACTGCAATATAACATGCAAGTTTTAAATGGGCTCGATCGTTATACAATGATGTATAGCTAATGGGCTTGTAGTACGATTGTACGTCAGTCGATTAAAAAAAACAAACTTTTTTTAGTTGACATTTCGCACATAGTAGTTTGGCTGGTTAACTAAGTTGTTAGTGTGTCGCGCAACTCGCAAAGACCATCCTACAGGGAACAGTACCAGGAAAAAGAAAAAGAGGCAGACAGAGAAAGTGATGGGAAGACAACAGTAAAGAAGGGATGAGCCTGTCACTGAAAGAGGTTCCATCCAAGGCAAAAGAAAGAGAGGAATGGAGAAGGACGGGCAACAGTTCTTGTGTGGTGCCCCAAAGGTATTTTTCAATTCTCGTTTACTAAATCAATTAGGAGAGTGACAAGTAGTCTCATTACTGTTCATTACATAGGGTTTAAAATTTAGCCTTTTCGTTTTACAACACCCTCACATCAGGGCCGGCTTTAGGCATAGGCAAACTAGGTGGCCGCCTAGGGCCACGGATTGGTGGGGGTCTCGCACGGGACTCTTGAACAATTTTTTTAGAGAATAAAAAATAGAGAAACTTGTCCTCATCTGTTGTTGGAGTACACTACATTTGTTTTCGCTGTATCTTTTCTTGTTTGTCTATTTCATTTAGGGCATCCAGTTACTTAAAGCCGGCCCTGATGACATGACTATTTTTCCTCTTGTATTATGATAAAAATAGTATCTTTTTGTGCTTCTAGACTTATTAAACTTATTTGTCATAGAAAAAGAGACACATTCTACATGTACATACCTGTACAGTTAATGTACAAGTTATTAGTGTTTTGTTCTAATAAATATTGATCTAGAATAGGTTTAAACAAAGATCAATAAATTAATGACACATCCTTTGTAACAGGAAGATCAGGATTTATATATACATTCTCCCCCCCCCCCAACCCCCCAAAAAATAACTGACTTAGTTTCTCGCTTCCACATCAAACCAATGTCTAGATTTGTTTAAACAATAAAATCAAACTACTAACAGTCTTACTCAATAGTGCATTGTAGACTGATTTTTTTTTTTCTTTTACAATGATACAATTGTAACCAACACCCATGAGTTATATTACACCATAAAGATCATGGAACTGGGAGGTGGGGGGGGGGGGAATCGATGTATCCCTTTTTTAATATTCATACCAGCCACAACTGAAAAAACAACTATTTCAGTTTGCATTAATTTTTGGGTTAGTTGCCAGAGGTTAGAAAATGGCGGACCAGGACACACTACTTTATAACATTTGTTTTCCCCTGATCGATTTCGTAGAACTGTGGTTTCAATTTTGTATCATCATAGAAGATTTAAAAAAACAACCTCAGAATATGTTTCCACCCGTGGTTTTAATCTAATATATAAAACAGAAAGTAAGGCATATGTATGTGAGCTATAAGGTGGTCGACGTAACAAAAGGAGCCCCACGGAAACGCTTTAAAGACCAGCTTAGGCTCCAACTTGCCTTAGCTGACATAGAAGAGAACACCTGGTTGCAGGCGGTTTCAGAATGAGACAGCTGGAGGTCACTCACAAGGGCCGCGGGATACACATTTGAGACCAAACGAAAATCGACCAACGGCGGACAATTTTATGATTGCCCAGGATGTTGCAAAATATGTAGATCACAGCTGGGAAACACTGCAATCCTCTCTTCGGACTCGAAGACAAGCCTTATTATTATGTGTGTTGTTTATGTCTGTAAGTTTGTCCGTATAAGAATCAAAACCGATTGACCAATCTTGATAAAACTTAGCATAAGGGTTCCTTAGCTGATGGCGGAGACCGTAGTGTATGTTTAATATTCCTCCCACAACCGAAGGGCCCCAGCAATAAACAAAAAAGTACCTAATTGTGGCTCTATTAAAGGACGAAACCTTTATAACTAATCGGGTAAAGCCGTTTTCACATAAATTAAATATGAATATATCGACTTGACGGGTAAACCCGTTTTCATTCTCGACTTTCATTTTCGTGGCGAAATAAAAAGAATGTGTACGGAATATTCTCCAAGTTTGACATAGATCTAAATTCAATCCAAAATTTCAGTACTACCCAAGCTAAGGCCCGCAGGCCGCGAGTCATATCCGGGTAGTATAGAATAAGGTCATATAATGGCTCAGTTTTTTACATCTTAAAATACCCAAGAACCAAGCGTTTCGTTTTAAATTGATGCTTTAATGACAGGCTACTCTTTGTGTGTAACAGTGTGCTGTGCTTAAAAACATTTACATTGCTTGAATATCTACAGAAAAAATAGGATGTTTACTTGGTCGCCATTGACGCCTCGACGAGACAGGGGAGATAATGAGGTAATTATACCTCCTTGGCATCAACTTGATCACATCATGGCATACTACTGATTCAACTCTTCTGATATATTGATCTTTACACTTCACAGTCTATTGCTCTTAAGCCTATTGATTTGTTATGAAAGAATCGATTATTCTCTTTATTGGAAACAATTTTAAAGAACTGACGAATCTTTCGATATATAAAGTCTAATTTACAAATAACCACATTAGAATAATATCGTAATGTGGCCAAAGTAGTCCTGTCTTTAACAATGATAAATGAGTAAGTTTCCCTTAATGTAGAGGCCATCTGTTTCTGTGGCCTACGGCTTACAAGGGTGTCAAGTGGTCACGACCCATCAGAGCTGGGTGGACTCAGAGGCGCCCAAAGATCCCAAGGTTAAAAATCCCAGGATTCGAGCCCGTATCCCCGGTTTGGAAGTCAAGCGCTTTACCGCTCAGCCAAACGCGTCTCCTAATAAATGTGTACGATGAGAATATTTTTACAAAGTGTTTTCTTTTACCACAAATTTCATGTATTTAGCTTTCTCAATGGTCCTATCACTTGTCTGGACCAGTTGGAAAAGGGGTGGGGGGAGATAGAAGGGGGTTTCCGGGTGATCGCTTTTTAAATGTATTTATTAAAAAAAAAGGTGAACGAACTGAATTCGAATTCAAGGGTTAAGGCAACCCCCAGCCTTCTCAAGCCAACACACTAACCACTCTGCCAGCAAATCGCTTATGAAAATAGGTTTTATAGCTAACTGATGTTAGCGTCAAACTTTATAACGGCGACCTACAAAGAATAAATGGGGCTAATTCAACTTTAAACATTACATCAGTGGAGTACAATCTTTTTACCTTGTTCGAGATTTTTAAAAATTACCAAAAGTTAATTGACTAATTTGTTAATTTTTTTATTTGATTATTGTGTTGTCAAGTAAATGAAATAATTGTGCACAATTTCAGCTTGATCCGAGATCGGGTGTGGGAGAAATACCGTGAACAAACATTTTACCAGACAGACAGACAGACAGAGTGAATTAATAAAAGGTTTGTAAAATTTTTTTTAGAATTTACAGAACATTAAAAAATTTAGTATATTTTGAAAGGGACTTATAAATAACTAATCATTTATATGCAAAAATATGTGTATTAAATAAAGGATCTAGATATAGTTACCAGATATTGAATTACTCAGAATAAAAACTAATTAAGGAAGGTCAGATAATATATTGCTGTTACCGTTGATGCCAGTGTAATGTCCCTTTTTCTGAGACACTCGTTCATGATGTGTTTATCTTTACATTTTTCTTTCTCTCTGTAGCCATGTCCTTCACTTTACCTCTGTATACAGAGAATCTTTCTCTCTCTCTCTCTCTCTCTCTCTTAAAATCTGCATCTCTCTCACTCTCTTTTTCTCTCGCTCTGTACCTCTGTTTCTCACACAGACTCTTATTCTCACACACCCTCACACACTCTCTCCTGCACACCTAAGTAACATACGATTAACCACAACATTGGAGTATTATTTAAAATGTACCCTCAACTATTTTTGTTTATTTTTTTTAGCGATCTTTTAAATAATTTCTTTCTCTCTCTCTCTCTCTCTCTCTTTCTTTCTCTCTTACCTCTCTCTTTCGCTGTTTACATCTAACACACCTCCCCAACACCCCCCCCCCACCATATAAAAAAGTTCCCCTTTCAGACCTATAGGACAAATGAT